>NQII01001550.1:0-53761 GCA_002778355.1 Clitarchus hookeri
GCAGCGTTTTACGCTGAGCTCGGTCGCTTCTCGGAACAACTGGGCACTTGCTTGTTCCGCAAAGCACACACGTACGTATGCAGTTGTTCTGATACATTTCCAAATGAAATCCCGCAACACGATCCATAGTATGTACTTCTCAATCATGTTTATTTTTTCACTCAAGGGATTGCTGCCCATGTAGTCTAGTTTCGGTTCAATAATAGCACAAACACGTACGCCGCGTGTTTGAGGGAATTCACTTTACTGCAAACGCCCTACCGCGAATCACCTGTCACTTACTCACCGACAAGTGCAATGATATATTTCCTTACAGCGCGCCCAAAATTATGTGACTCCAGTAATCTGCTTTATGCTTCAAATAAACGTGACAGTAGACCAATACCGTTTTAATTCGTTCACGTTTAGGCGACTCTCATTTCAGATATTAATTAATTATAAATAAATATAGCACGCGATGACCACTCCATATATGTATGTATATGAGCATCACGGAAGTAGTGTGGTTTGAGGGCTCCGAGGGCAACTGGTGGTTTGCTGGGGTTTGCTAGGATAATAGCTCAGCAAGGTCACTGACCACCTTTCCACGTGCTTTCTCCTGCTGTCATTCCAGTCGGGCAGTGACAATCTTGGTTTTGACCTTTGACCTTTGGCCACTCTTTTGTTTCCTTATTCGTTCGACTGTTATCTGCTAAAGTGCACCACTAGGGGCCGCCATCTTGTGTTTTCCCATTTATAATAGTTTTTTTGACAGCCATCTTGGTTCAGATGCTGACTGCTAGAGAATGCAACTGGTGTCGAATTATTTGCTGATAGCTCCATCCGCCATCTTTGTTTTCGATGTCCAATGCTAGTTTGTGTTAGTGTTTATCTGGTTCTCGGAAATGCAGTGTCCAAACTCCAGACATTGTTTCTTTAAAACAATTGTAATAAAAAATCCCTATACACTTATATCCGGAAAAGCATTTTTATATAATTTAACTGTGTTAAATGTTGCGGTTTACAACACCTGGAGAACAAGGCAGTGTGACAATGCGTGTAGGGTATTTTGCATAGAAAGTAGAGATGCAATGCTACATATGTAATAATTTAGAGTCTCATGCCTACCTCTTATGCAACTAGTCCTACACACACGATCACACAGCCTTGTTCCCCCGGTGTTGTACACCTTACAATGAAAACAATTAAATGATATGTAATTACAATTCCTGATATACACTGGAGAGCCAAAAAAACTGGTATAGGCGTGCGTATGCAAATAACAGAGGTATGGAACCAATCAGAGTAACGTGATTCGGTCGGCAATGCCTATATAAAACAACAAGCATCCGGCAAAGTTGCTAGATCGGTTACTGCTGCTACAATGGCAGGTTATCAAGATTTAAGAGAGTTTGAACGTGGTGTTATAGTCGGCGCACGAGAGATGGGACATAGCATCTCCGAGGTAGCGATAACATTTGGATTTTCGCGTACGACCATTTCACGAGTGTACCGTGAATATCGGGAATCCGGTAAAACATTAAATCTTCGATATCTCTGCGGCCGGAAAAAGATCGTGAACGAACGGGACAAAAGACGACTGACGAGAATCATTAAATGTGACAGACGTGCAACCCTTTCTCAAATTGGCGCAGATTTCAATGCTGGGGTATCAAAAAGTACCAGCGTGTGAACTATTCAACGGACCATTATTGATATGGGCTTTCGGAGCCGAAGGCCTACTCGTGTACCGTTGTTGACTGCACGACACAAAGCTTTACGCCTCGTCTCGGCCCTCCTACACCACCATTGGACTGTTGATGACTGGAAACACGTTGCCTGGTCTGACGAGTCTCGTTTCTAATTGCATCGGGCGGATGGACGTGTACGGGTATGGAGAGATCCTCATGAATCCATTGACCCTACATGTCAACAGGGGACTGTTCAAACTGGTGAAGTTTCTGTCATGATATGGGGCGTGTGCAGTTGGCGTGAAATGGGACCCTTGATACGTCTAGATACGACTCTGACAGGTGACAGATATGTAAGCATCCTGTCCGATCACCTGCACCCATTCATGTTCATTTTGTATTCCGACGGACGTGGACAATTTCAGGAGGACAATGCGACACCCCACACGTCGAGAGTTGATACCGAGTGGCTCCAGGAACGCTCTTCTGACTTTAGCCACTTCCATTGGCCACCTAAATCACCAGACATAAAAATTATTGAGCATATCTGGGATGCCTTGCAACGTGCTGTTTAGAAGAGATCTCCACCGCCTTGCATTCCTATGGATTTGTGGACTGCCCTGCAGGATTCATGGTGTGAATTGCCTCCTCCATACCTTGAGACATTAGTCGAGTCCATGCCACGTCGTCTTGCGGCACTTATGCGTGCTCGCGGGGTCCCAAACGATATTAGGCAGGTGTACCAGTTTTTTTTTTGGCTCTTCAGTGTAAGTGTACTGAGATTTTGTATTTTAATTACCCCAAATAAACTATGTCTGGAGTTTTAGGCATTGGGTTTCAGAGCATCCACAGTAAATTTTTCCGACATGTATAACTCGGGTATGCCTTAAAATTTAAAATCTAAGAGTTTCAATATATGCTACATACAGGTTGTCCACTAATTATAACTTAAAGTTCAACATAAAAAATAACGGAGTTTCACAAAGGTGAGAGGATTTTTGCATGTAAAAGAACATTTCTCTAATTTTTTAAGCTATTTTTGTTTTCTTTTCAAGTGTGACTCTAATCCACCAAAATGGCTACTCCAAAAGAGAATGCTCGATGTATAACGATATTTATTGAGACCAGATCAGACACACAACACAAGTTAAACAAATTTAAAGGGACCATGTATGGAAAAAAATCTATTATCAAGATACTGGAGTGGCACTGTAAGTTTATGGAAACTGGGAGTGTTCTGCAACAAAGAACGCTGGCTGGCCATGCATGAGTGCTCAAGACATTGATAATGTGCATACCATGTTCGTGTGTATTTCTTATAGGTCAGTTCACTCTGCCGAAAGGCAATTGCAATTGCCATAATCCACGAGACACAAATTCTGCACAAGCAATTAAGACTCTATGCAAACAAGTTGAGCCACATTCATGAAGCAAAATCTTCCTAAAGTGGATTGTCTTCATCTTTGAAGCAACAATTCATTTGTCAGGTGTACTGAATCATTACAATGTTCGAATTTGTGGATCACAAAATCCCAGTAATTCATATGGACTCGTGCGAGACAACCTGAAGGTGAATGTATGGTGCCATGTGTAATAGTACCATTGGCTCATTCTTCTTTATTGAAAGTACGGTCATGACCAATGTGTACACCTATATACTAACTGAATTAAATTTTATTAATGGAATGCATTCAAGATAGAGATGGTACAATTCCTTGGCCACCTTACACACCAGATATCACCCCTCTCGACTTGTTTTCACTGAGTTATGTCAAGGACATCGCGTACCAAACACCTGCACGAAATTTGGACAACTTGAAGCAATTGGTTGTAAAGCCACTGAGGCCATCGGTGAGGGAATGTTGCAAGTACATGGCAGGAACTTGAAAAACGTTTGCATGTGCTTTGTACAACAAAAGGTTCACATGTACAGGTCTACCAGCACCTATGCATAACATTTTCATATGCGTTCTTTCATGTGCAAAACCGACACAATTTATCATCTTCGGATATTATTTCATGTAGTTAAATTTGTAGTGATTATTTAT
Organism: Clitarchus hookeri; assembly: GCA_002778355.1. Taxonomy (NCBI): domain Eukaryota; kingdom Metazoa; phylum Arthropoda; class Insecta; order Phasmatodea; family Phasmatidae; genus Clitarchus; species Clitarchus hookeri. The sequence continues at coordinate 3,719 of NQII01001550.1, forward strand.
GGACGGTCTGTACATCCCATTCAAAATTTTAGTGTATGTGTACCAGCGAAATAGATTGTACAATACCGAAGAACCCAATCAAACATGCTTATGAAATGTATTAAATCAATAAATATAATTTTAAAATTTTAATTTCCACAGTAAAAGTATCAAGCTTTGTGTTATCAATGGAGCTGGTGAGCATGCATGGACGGGCTCACAAGATCGAGTCAGTTGGTTGGCCTTCACAAAGAACCAATTTTTACTTTGCATTGTTATAGTGTAACCTGAGTTCGCACTCTCTCAAGACCTCGATGTTAAGAGCCGCCCAAATCTCTCTCTGAGTTCGCACATGTGCACACATAGGAAGTACTATGTCAGTAATATTGCAGGTTCACACCTATACATGCATGGGAAGTGTAGGTTAAACAATAATTTCGTAAGACCATGCCTGCACAAAGCTAGTTATATGTACACCAGCATAGTATAAATTAAAAATCTGGTGGAAAAATAATAAAATTAAATGCAATTTTGTTTTAAATTACAGTACTTGTAATTATTCTTAATGTATATTTCAAAATGTTCTCGTCCATTCCGGTGCTGCTCCTTTCTCACCTTGATCACCCTCATCGGCTCTCAAGACCTCGCTGTTAAGAGCCGCCCAAATTTCTTTACTCACTCACTTTTTTTTTTGTGTGAAAATAAGATTTGAGCATTATGCTGAAAGAATCTTATATGATTAAAGAATAGGATTCCATCATGAAAGTTGATTTCAGTTGCATCTAATTGTCATTATTAATTATAGAAAAGTCTCGGGCTCGTTACTGATCCATGTCGGACGAACGCAGGCGTCAATTCAATAGTGGCATAATTATTGAAAGCATGGCTTTAGATTTTGAAGACATCTAATGCAGTGTCTGTGTGGCACATAAATTAATGCAGGCCTGAACTGTAACTGTACGCTAATTGTATTGATATAAAATCTATACCACAAAAGTCACAACTTTAGTTTCGCTCGTGGCAGGTTTATGTATTTTGTGATACGGCAATTTATAAAAGTATGTTGGAGGGCTACACAATATTATTTCTGGCACGTGCGGTGACTTAAAAGTACCATAACGTTCTCGTCTGATGTAAGCTTTCTTTAAGTAGGAAACATATTGGGGGACCCGGTAGTAAGTTTCGAGAACCGCATATTCCAAACACATTGCAGCGCAGTTCAAGAGCCAGGTGCAACGCAAGTTCAAGCAAGGCGGACCCCTTATAATGATAAAAATCGCGTCTCTCACGTGCCGTGAAAATGACTGTATTAGTAATAAAAAAAGGTTTGACGCAGGTGGTAAAATCGCCATCCCGTTGTTCTAGTAACTCTGCGTTCAAAACTGCTCTGTAGCATTGTTTTTGTTATTAGACATACACAGCGGTTTTTTAAATTAAGTAGCTGATCATACCGGCACTACAATATTATTCGATATAAAATGTGTTTGTGTACAATATGCTATGTATGTTGCTAACAAGTACGGTTCCAGCTAATAAATGTAATTAATATATAGAATTATTTTAAACTTCCCGGTGTTCATTAGATAACTTCATATAATGCCAAAAAAAATGTTTAAATGTGCTCTGTAAAATGTTTAATTAGGTATTTACGTTTCTGGTCCTATAAATATTTTTACTTAAATAGTAACGACTAATTTGCGAAATAAAAATATTCTATAATTAAAAAATGTTTTTTGTAGTGCTTTTATATAGTACTAACAGAAGGATCTTTAATTCGATATGACGTTTCTAGTTGTTCTATAGTGCTCCACATCTCAGCGCCCATACCCCTATAAGTTCGTGTGTCCGCGATCTACAGGCAGTGCTCAAATCTTGAATAGCCATCAATCACTTCGAATCTATAATTTTTTTTAAGTCAGAATATTGACTGTAAATATTTTATGGGGTGGATTCACTGAAGGTAGAGATCTTATTTTAAAATAATTTTTGTGTTTAAGGAGATTGCAGAACAGTTTTCCCGGTCGAACCGAATCCCTGGGGTTCTGTTCTCTATCTCTGTAATGATGTAATCTGTCGCAAAGGGATTTACCACATCCACGCATCACGCAAGCGGTAAGTAATAAATGTTTTTCAGCCTAGATTACCATATTGTACCAACAAATTTTATCAACATTGGTTTCAGCTGAGATCCTACCTGCAGTATGCAGAAATATTCTTGCCCTTCTTTTTATATTTTCAGCTGAGATTTTATATAAAAACAGTTTTTGCCACAGTTTTTAAGTTTTCAGCAGGAATTTTTTTATATTATCAGAAAAATTTATTGAGATTGATTTCAGCTGAGGTTTTACATACATCATTCAGAAACTTATCGCCATTGTACTTATCCTTTCAGCTGGAGTTTTGTATACAGTATGCCGAAACTTTACTGTCATTGTATTTACAGGAACTTCATCGACATTGTTTTCAACTGAGATTGTACATGCAAAAATGTTTTCGGTTTTGTTTTCCCATTTTCCGCTGAGATTTTACTTTCGTTCTGCAGAAACTTAACGCCATTGTTTTTGTATTTGCAGTTGGTGAGCTTCATGGTTCGCTCATATACATTGAGCAAGCTCCTTTCAAGGTTTAAGCTGCTATATTGTCTAGTAAAGTTGAAGCCGCCGGATTCCTTTATTCTCGACGCAAATCGTGGAGTCACGTTGAGATTACTAGTTACGCAACTTTATCGTCGCTAACCGATTTAATGCATGTCCACCCTTCTTCTCCTGTAAATATATTTTCTATTGGCTTCCAATCGAGTTTTTTCTTCCCAACCCCAGCTGCGTTTGATACATACTGACCTGCTGCCATAGGCATAAACCAAAATTATTTATATTTTTAAGGGAACTTGAATTACTTACGTTAAAAACAAACAATAAAATTCAATTTGATAGTTATATAACTTAAATATTTCTTGTGATTATTAATGTAAAAATATTTTGATGATAAAAAACTTTAAAATGATTTGCACTTGTAACTTTAATTTAGTATTTTTCAATTAAGAGTTTATGAAGTCAAATAATGTGTTTCACGCTTAGCTTTTACTAATATATCGCTTGTCACCAATATGCAATCCATCATTTTATGTTTGATATTATATCTGATAATATTTGGTACCCGTATGTTAGAGGTGGTCAATCCAATAAATAAAATGAATGCCAGGAATTCAGTAGGCGATTTCCAAATTCCTCTTCCTTCTTCACCCCGAGCTTAGGTAATTGTAATAGTTCCCCAGTTCGTGCTGTGTTATTTTCTGTGGCAAAATATTTAATGATTACAGTAATGGTAAGAGACACGAGTAAAGTGTTGCTTGAACCAGTATAGGGAGCAGTCGGAAATGTGTGATAGGCACGGCGCGACTTTTATGAACAAGGACAGTTTGAAAGGGCATTCGCAAATTTGTACGGGCACCATTAGGCAGGCAGTATAAACCAAATGTAAATTTTGTAATGAGGCGTTAACTTTTAGTCACAATAAATAATTATATATATTATTACAGCTTACTATGGAACAACTCCTTCGCAAAATTTGGTAGGAATCGGTTGATTTTTCCCCGAGATATGAAAAAAAATACATTTATTTATTCATGTAGTGCAACCTTACACAATATCTCTGTAAAGACACATTTAAAAATTGTAATATATACTATCAGCACACAAAGTTAAGTTATATTTGATGACATAGTTTCGACGCTATAGCATACTAAGCTAAAATAGCTATTAGTTGGCATATATGATGATTATAATAAATAGACTTAAAATATAATTGTTTGTAGAAGTTCATTGAACGGGATGGTAAATACACCAAATAAACCTAAATTATGTATATGGAAAATAATTGCCTAATAAATGTATATCGCATATGTTTACATTACCTACTGTGATGTTACCTGCGTGCCAAAAATTGCTATAATTAGTTGAGTAGTTTTCGAGGTATAATGAATAAGCTTTATTTTTTCATGTGGTGCTACCTTCAAAATTGCAGACTAACAACAATACACATATATTTATTCAATGATTACATGATGCACTGTCAACAAACTAAATTTAGTTTAAATCAGTTGAATGATTCAAGAGATGTGACATACCACACAAAAATTTTAGTGACCGCCATTTTGTAAATAAGCACACGCCACTCAGAGAGGAAATTATCTCATAAGCACTAATTTTCTTTGGAAAGTAGGATCAAATTACGCATCCTATTCTAGTGTGCAAGATCGCATTAGTATGTAACAGGAATCGAAAAACCTAAACCTACATTTGATATGTGTAAACTATACAAGTCATAATGCTGCAACAATTGTACTAATTTGAGTTCGTATGTATTACCTGGTATGGTGCTTGCTCGATATATATAATCTGTCCTCCGATTATGTACGGCGACGTAGGCTGTCTTGCAATGATAATAATAGTATCAATATAACAATGACTTATTATTCACAACCTTAAATATTTAAAACAAATACAATATATAAATACAAACTCAATTACGATTCTTGCTCTGGAAATGAATTCCATGATGGACACTTGTTTTCATATATGTCAAAACTCATTAGAATAAAGCATTTTCATTGTAACTTCTCCGAAAATAATAATATATTTAATCAGGATTCATAAAGTTTTTTTTTTTTTCATTTACAAATAAATGGCAAACATTAATTCAGTTTTTTTTGTGTCTAATGGACAATGTCAATAATATATTATGATAAACGCGTCAGTGTTTTTAAAACTTTAATTACTGAAAATATATTTACTTTCGTGAGAATTTCATAGAACTTAAAGTAAGTATTTTATATAAGAGCTGTGTGTTTGCATTTAGTTGGAATGGTTACTTATATGAGATAAATATTATATCCTAAAAATTGCCTAGCGACTAACAGGAGGTTGACAATTTTTTTCTGAGCGTCGGTAAATGTGTTTTTATTTCAAAGCATTTTAAACTAAAATATTTATTTATCCTACATTTACGACGACAGGTATTACAGGATTTAATGTACTGTCCAACTGGTAAATTTTCTGCTTTTGTCCCCTTAAAAGACCTCGGTTTCTTAAATTTGCCGATTACAAGAAGCCTAAGTTTGTGACTACCCACAGCGTTGCTGCATGGCAAGAATGTAATTCTTTCCTTGCTACTTTTGTGACCTGCCGCGTGATGTTCACTTTCAAATTCTAAAGTACGAGTGGGAAGACAATTCCAAAAAAGCCCTGATTCATCAGCGTTATAAATTTGTTTTTATGACAGATCCTCAGACAACACAAACTCTTCAAAACCACGTTGAAAATAATCAGCTGCTTGTTGATCACCACTCAGCTTCTCTCCGTGTAGACCAATCTCTCTAATTCCACGACGTTTCTTAAAACGATGTAACCATTCGGACGACGCATTAATATTTCCTTCCAGGCCTAACAAATCAAAAAATATTTTTGCTTTAGCAGCAATGGTAGGACCAGACACTGGGGTGCCCTCACTTCGTACCTGAGCTAACCACTCCGCTAATGCAGAGTCAAGTTTATTATAGGTGGATTTCTTCATTGTTTTTCGTTTTTTCATCCCAGAAGCACTTTCCGACACTATTGCAAAGGCCAACAGTTTGTCTTTTTACTTTAAAACGTCTGGCACGGTTGTTTCCCCGATCCCGTAATCCAAACACACCTGTTTCCTTGAAGCGCCATTTTCTATTTTAGAAGTCATTTCAAGTTTTTGTGCTATCGTTAACACAACATATTTCGTTTTTAAGCTATTATGTATTACGCAATGTCACGAACTAACGAAACACTAAACTTGAGCACTGACAAAGAAACATAAAACACGTCTGGTCACTAAGCACGCTTACTGACTACTGAGGACACTGGCAGGTCGAGAGAAAACGTAGAGGGTGACCTCTATACGTGAACTTTACAGAGTGGACTCGACCCTCATGGGTCATCAAGGTCAGTGATCAGAGAATGTGCGTACATACTACATAATTTTCGAACTTCGCACTGTAGGGCCTATTGTATTTTCCTTGCTGTTGACTTGAATTAAAAATTTAAATTTAAAAAAAAAAATTCGCGTCGCGGATAATCCGCACCATGGATCATCCGCTCGCGGATAATCGGGGTTTTATTCTACCGAGGTGGTCGCTGTTTTATATTATCCGCCATTTCATAACGAAACGAAACTTACAGAACAAAACTGTTATTCTTAAGCAATAGATTGGTCAGTAATATGTACTAATTCGTCAGTAAAATGTTAGAACCTATTCAGTCTGGTATATATTTTGTCGTTTTCTCATTACCTCATCAGTCCATTTGCAGAAAACCAGACTTTTGCCGTCGAAAATCATCGTAAGTTATTGGGTTATTTCACTATCGAATTAATACAATTTTAACTGATATATCTGTTTCTTGAAATAATAGTTCCATGCTGTAAATTCTCGTTGCGTTCTAATATGGCGGGTACCAGAGAACAGAGATAATCTGGTAAATTTAAAACGCTGTAATTAACCATTAAAATATACACTGGAGAGACGAAAAAACCTGTAAAGGCGTGCGTATGCAAATAACAAAGGTATGGAACCAATCAGAGTAACGCGTAGCGGTCGGCAGCGCCTATATAAGAAAACAAACTTCTGGAAAAGCTGCTAGATCTTTTACTGCTGCTACAATGGCAGGTTATCAAGATTTAAGTGAGTTTGAATGTGGTGTTATAGTCGGCGCACGAAAGATGGGACATAGCATCTCCGAGGTAGTGATAAAATTTGAATTTTCGTGTACGACCATTTCACGAGTGTACCGTAAATATCGGGAATCCGGTAAAACATTAAATCTTCGACATCGCTGCGGCCGGAAAAACATCGTGAACGAACGGGACAAAAGACGACTGACGAGAATCATTAAACGTTACAAACGTGCAACCCTTTCTCAAATTAGCGCTGATTTCAATGCTGGGCCATCAACAAGTGCCAGCGTGCGAATTATTCAACGGACCATCATTTATATGAGCTTTCGGAACCGAAGGCCCACTCGTGTACCGTTGTTGACTGCACGACACAAAGCTTTACGCCTCGCCTGGGCCCGCCAACACCGCCATTGGACTGTTGATGACTGGAAACACGTTGCCTGGTCTGACGAGTTTCGTTTCAAATTGTATCGGGCGGACGGACATGTACAGATATGGAGACATCCTCATGAATCCATAGACCCTACATGTCAACAGGGGACTGTTCAAGTTGGTGGAGGCTCTGTCATGGTATGGGGCGTGTGCAGTTGGCGTGAAATGGACCCCTGATACGTCTAGATACGACTCTGACAGGTGACAGATACGTAAGCATCCTGTCCGATCACCTGCACCCATTCATATCCATTGTGCATTCCGACGGACGTGGACAATTCCAGCAGGACAATGCGACACCCCACACCTCGAGAGTTGCTGCTGAGTGGCTCCAGGAACACTCGTCTGACTTTAGACACTTCCATTGGCCATCTAAATCACCAGACATGAACATTATTGAGCATATCTGTAATGCCTTGCAGCGTGCTGTTCAGAAGAGATCTCCACCGCCTTGCACTCCTATGGATTTGTGGACTGCCCTGCAGGGTTCATGGTGTGAATTGCCTCCAGCATACCTTGAGACATTAGGCGAGTCCATGCCACGTCGTCTTGCGGCACTTCTGTGTGCTTGAGGGGGCCTTACACTATATTAGGATGGTTACCAGTTTTTTTGGCTCTTCAGTGTATAACCCGGACTAAATTTAACTAAAATTAGCTTTTAAACCGTAAGACATTTGTGTTTGTAGAATGTGTACATATTTCGAGAGCGTGAAGTATTTTCACATCACGAAACTTAGTGCCCTTTGTCATTGCGTGTTTATCTATATTATGAAAAATGCATCATGCACACTGCAAAATTATGGGAGTTTGTCAGATGTATAACTGCAGCAGTCGGAGTGTTTCCTACTTTTCGAATGGAAATTTACACACACAAAGTCTTTTATAGATAATGTTTATGTTTTGCGACGGAATAACTATACTCTATTTCAACTCACAATGCGATGTATTTTAATATATATGCTTATTTATTAAAGAACTATAAGTGAATAATTGTTAACTTTTGAACTATCGGATTTATTTTAACTGAAGTATTAATGGTTTTTACCTTACAGATTTCGGACGAAGTATTTTGAAAAGATAATCAGTAAATATTTTCTTATTCTGATTTAGAGTGAGGGAGGTAACTGAAAATGTCTCCTGAATCCTGTTGGCGGCGTTCGACCACTGCATGTGAAATGTCTTCGTCCCAAGCGTGACTTTTTTGACTGTGGAAAACGTCATCACGTGTGAAAACAGCCTCATTCGTGCACAGGAAAGTCAGACTCGTCCGCGCAGAAGTGCACCAACTAATGAGCGAATTCAACGCGTGGCTGGAAACCAGCTGTTCACATGGATGTTACCTTTTGACGATGCAGCTGTTCGTACAGAACCCTCTACGCACTTTGTCGAATGCCGTACATTGTATGAACGATATCTCTTGTGCCAGTGGATGGTGAATTGGCGATTGGTCCCCTTACTTCCTCCTCGAACTTGGGAGTTCTGACGTTGCGCATCACACCGGTTTACTGCCTGTTTACTACAAACGGACCAGCCTACCGCAACCTTCTGTCCACTGACATATAGCTACATGCGTTGACATGGATGGCGTTTGTATTTGCTTGTTCATACAGATGTGCTGCTCTTGCGTTAAGGCCATTTTTCATGATAATTTTTTTATTCGTTATCTGAAAGAGATTTACGTAAGTTCTACATAAATGTAAATATTTGTAGCAAAATGATTATAATTTTAATAATATAGCACAAAAAATTCGAAAATTTCGGGATATGAGAGCCCAAGTTTATATGCACCTAATTGACATTGCCAAATAAATAATATGTCATGTGATCTATAACATATATACAACATGATTAGTAAGTATCAAGTATATTTAACTATGGGTACTATTATAGTGATATCCTGAATCTTTTTTAAAATTGATATTAATATTTTTGCCCCCATATTTTTTTTTGTTCTAGAGAAACTAATAAATATTAATATCATTTTCTCTAGTACGAATAAAAATATGTTGGCAAACACATCAATACCTACTTTAAAATAGATTCAGAATACCATTGACGAGTACCGATTGTTAAATAGCCTTGGTACGTAATTAATATGTTGTGTATATGATATGCATCACATGATATCCATCACATGATATCCATGTAGCCCATTGCAGGAACCATCACGCTCCATCGCGCAAGCAACAGCATCACAAACACCACGTCATATGACTTCACCGTCACCTTCCACGCCTGGACCATCCACACCATCGCGTACATCAAGTGTCTTTGACTTATATTCAACATGTAGATTATTGAACATATTGTATCCTGTTGCACACGTGTATTTTACGCAGATTTAAATAAACATTTGAGCTTGCCTTACCATTGCTCCTAATCTTTCCTTCCCAGGTATGCACTTTGGCATATTAGTATCTTGCCTCTGTAACGGACGAGACACCATACTAAAATAACGTGTGTATGGAAATGCCCCAGAATAATGTGGATGCGATTTGTGACGTCAGAGGCGGACTAGTCTCCCACGCTCTTGGCCAGTCTCCAGTCTCCCGTACGAAATGAGCCGTACTCTAGATACTGTCTTCAGCTATGACCAGTGGCCATTTTTTGCAGGGATCCACTTTAGTACAAGTTAACTTTCATTTTATCTCTCTTACTTCCATTGTCAAAAATGCATAATAATGCTCAAGTTGACTAAATTTTCAAGTTACAGAACCAAACTGCTTACACTTGAGACTTGTGACAGAAACATTTTCAAACTTTAAGTAATCTACAAAAAGTTGCTGGAAACCTTTTTCCTTCTCTCTGTGTTATATCTTCCCCATTCCAGGCAGATTCTAATGCAGTTACTTTATGGGAACCTTCTCAGTTCTCACGACATAAAGTAGCCCACGAGCTGTGTTGGGGTGGGAAACTGTGTTATTTGCACGTACTATCTTTGAGAGTTGTCCATATTCTGGTAGGCGTGACGATGAAGCCGAGAATTCTATCCATGCACTTTCTAGCGAATCGTTTACATTTGTCATCTAGTATGAGATTCAAACAGCAAGTACATTTTTTAACTGAATTACACAGTCCAAAATATTTGTTGTTAACGTCAAAATTGACATCCTATACTCTCTATGGATTCCTAATTCACAGAAATTTTCCAACATTCTAAATAAAGCTCCTAATTTGACATTTATTTCATGCCTGTATAGAGCCACAAGTGTATTGGTACACATAGCGGTCTCTCCAGTCATTATCGTAATGAGGTATTTAATTGGCGTGCATAAAATCATCGCCGTACCATAACATATTATTTTCACAGCACCAACAATCGGGTTTGAATAAATATTTGCCAGATACGTTACATTCAAATAAACTTCAGTTTCAGACAACTCTAAGTTCTAGACAAATATTTTAGTGGGATTGGATATAAATTCTTATACAATAGTTCACCAAGCCTAATTTTGATACCTGGAAGATAAAATCACTTTAAACCTGGGTTTTCATATACATTTCTTGGTGGTATAGCAGCAATTTGCAGAGGATATTTATAGGTATAGTAGAAATCTTATTTACAGTATCGACTGCCTGAAAATGGTTTCCCCTTCACTGATATGTTATTTTTACTATGACATGCTATATACACTGTATGATCATAAATATCTCTCCTAATCATGCTAACCAAGCTGTCAGACAACTTTCAGCAATCTGGTTCTTTAAATAATCTGGTACTCGTTTCAGGTACGCTGTCCATCCAATCACCGCAGTCTAACTTCAAACTTTCGAGTTAAAATGTCTGCCGCCAAAATGAGGTGGGCGGAAAGACCCTTATTTACCACACTTAAGGCATGTTTAAACGCCCCTAATATTGGCGTCGAATATAACATATGTGCCTACTTGAGACACAAAAATGATAAAATCCTGAAAATTGATACTGACACGTTGACACATAACCGGTACTGTTTAGGTCCTGGTACAAGGGTTCAGAAATTGAGCTGACTTTTGCTCCGTGACAGGCACGGAAACTACAAGAAGTTAAAATTGAGTTCTGAGCCCTATGTTTTTTTTTTTCAGACTGTACAAAATTACTATCGGTTAAACCAATACAAATTCTATTTTCGACTATTAGTAATAAAGTATGCAGCCACACTTNAAATTACTATCGGTTAAACCAATACAAATTCTATTTTCGACTATTAGTAATAAAGTATGCAGCCACACTTTTTTTGTGTTCTACTGTGTTAAAATTTGTGATGCGAGCTATTATTGAACAACACAATCCAGCTGTTCGCTCATCTAACGACTGGGAGCCATTTTCGCAGAGCGTTTAAGTTCCCTTGGTTCACATATAGTGGTTCATTAACCCACTAAGGACTATCGCTCCTCGGTACTTACTATTGTGCTCGTAGACAGAAAGATACTTGTTCCGCATAATAGCATTACGATTATCTTGTTATAGATCCAGAGTCATCACTATCCCAGGCTGTGTCCATAAGGAGATCCCGACGTGACTTCCGTTGACGGCGTATAATACATGATACGGCAATATACTGTGAGATTTGTTGACTCTAAAGGCAGTTCTGCGGCATCATCATCTTATATTATTCCTTTGGATCTGGCATTCGGTTTCCTACGATTCTCTGAGAATACAGAATTCTGTTGTGATCGCATCATGCTTCGTGGTTGTGATGATCGCTCTGGTGGCTCGATATCGACGAGTATGCACTGAGAGAAAAGCTAACCAAATATTTGTTTGTACAGGGCCAAAAATATATTTAGTTGCACAAACAAAATACTTTGTTGGGTAAACAAAACTTGGAAAGCAACTAAATTAATTTTGTTTGTCTAACAAAATGCATGCTTGAGTTAACCAGACCTCTGTGTTGGGCCAAAATAAATTAGTCTGCGAACAAAATATTTAGTTGAATAAACTGTATATATTGGTTTGGCCACTCATTTGAATGTCTTCGGTCCAAAATACGGCTCGAGAGTTTATTTGCGCTTTATGTGACAATTAGTATAGTAAGAGTGCTTGTTTATTTATTGATGCTTAATAATCACATAAAGGTCCTAATATGACATTTTCAACAGGTAACTAAAAAATTAAGCTGTAAAACTTGAAATATGTATTCCCGCACGTTGTCCAGTATTGGAAATTTATGTATTTAAAAACCTTAATATTTGATCAAAAGTNTTGAAATATGTATTCCCGCACGTTGTCCAGTATTGGAAATTTATGTATTTAAAAACCTTAATATTTGATCAAAAGTCACTTTATCTGAGATTAGTAGGGCGTAGCGGTCGGGTGCCAACGAACAAGGTTCGAACCTGGTTGAACTTCCAATTTTTTTTTATATTAACCTAAACTGTTTGATTTATGTAGAGCCAAGCATATATTTAGTCGCGCTAACCAAATCTTAGTTCGGGGCAACCAAAAAGAACAACAAAATAATTTGGTTTGAACAACGAAATATTTCATTGCCCTTATGCAAACAGTTAATTTGATTGTGCCAAACAAACTTTGTTTCATTTAACTAAACCTTCTTTTCAGTTTGCCCATGTATAGTGTTTCAGTTAAACAGTGGATTTACATCAGCGTTTTTCCGTTGTCAAAGTACATATTCTCGTCCCAAACGCAATGACTACGTCGGAGCAGCCGTTTCATGTTGTGGTAGGTCATTTCCTCGATTGCTTTGCTGGCGNGTCCCAAACGCAATGACTACGTCGGAGCAGCCGTTTCATGTTGTGGTAGGTCATTTCCTCGATTGCTTTGCTGGCGTTTCTTGTTCTCTGTACAGTTGAAAAGAGTAGTTATTCCCTACATATCGTTGTAACAGTACACTGTCGGATATTCTAGTATTTAGTTGGTCTAAGTGGCAAGATATTTAGCAAATTTTNCATATCGTTGTAACAGTACACTGTCGGATATTCTAGTATTTAGTTGGTCTAAGTGGCAAGATATTTAGCAAATTTTGGACAGCTGTTGCTCCAGACAGATCTATATGTTTCTGTTTTTCACTACATTCTCATATGGCGGTGATTGTGTTAATTCAAGAAATTTCTAAGCAACTTTATTGAATTTGAGGTAGGGGTGAATAAATGTCTGACTAACTCCCATTACAAGTAACATGTAGGCTTGGCCCTTAATAATAGGCAGTTTCTAATGTCGGCGTCCTGCAATGAAATATTGTATATAGTCATTGAATGTTCTGAGAAATGCTACAGGATTTTTTTCGTTATTTCCGAAATAATGTGGTTTGTCTGGGTAAATCATTTGGGGACCTATGAATGGTGGTGTGAATGATGATACTGAAGTATAGGCCTGGTGAATTTGATGAAAACTAGTTAGGTATGGCGCAAGCACTACGTACCATCGCTAGCTTGTAGCTGTTGTTCTGACGATACTCATTATCATTTTTGTCAGTCAAAGGCATATGTCGTACACCCACTGAAGATTTGCGTCCATTTATTTTGACTCGTTTCTAATGCGTACATTTTCACCCTGCTGAAATAGATATTTTGTATGTTTTGTGAAATTAACGATTATAGTTCGACAATTTAGCATAGTAGTTCCTCAAAAATAGATGTAAGCGTGGTCATGCTGGTTTGTAAAGCAGATAGATATCTTGACGTCGATTCCTTACATTTTCATGGCTTCTTGTGCTCACGTAGTTTTAAAATTGTGTCTTAACTCTTTATTCCACCTTTCGAACTCTGATATATTTTTAATTCTCAATCCGCTACACTCCAGCAATTTAATTAATACGATTAAAAACACCATCCAAACCATTTTCTACTGAAACCAGGTTAGCAGTTAACTCTTCACACATCGGGACCACGTCTAAATGAGCTTCAATTGTTGCGATTCGTGTGGCTCCGCTTAAATTTGTGGCCGTAATTTGTGTGGCAATGTAAGAATGTATTGTATCAGCAACTTATTCTACTAATAAGCTATCACTGCTGTGCCAGATGCTGCTAAAGTTACTGGGTTTTACATAACCTTATTTTTCTGGCGGGAGTTGTAACAACTACACAACTAAATAAAAAACTTTTCCTTTGTTATATCGAATTCCTTGACCAATGATAGAAAAAAAAGGGGATTATTTTCGCGAAACTCGGGTGGCCTTCAAACCATAGGTTCTGTATGTTCGTCTGTTTGGCGTGATCGGCTAAATGTGAATCAAGCTTTACGCAGATTCATCGTCGCTCATCCCTCCAGTCGTAAATGCAAACGAATCCGATAACTCGAATTTTGGGCTCTTTCACACTGTATTCGCAGGAAAACGCAAAATTATTGGCTTCGTTTAGTGGAATTCTTCCAAGTTGCACGCTCAACGGAACTCGTCTTCGGCTCAGAAGTGTGTTTTCGACGATATAGGCTTGCGTTTCGAAAGGTGGGAATAAGAAACTTTTCGTACTTTCCTGCGAGCGCGCTTGGATAACGTATTATTTGAGAAACTCTTTCTTCGCGATAACACAAGAAAAATACATCTACGGTGACCTGTAGCAAGCCCACTGCTACTTCGATGTATTTTTTCTGTTACTGTGGGCACGCCGCCCACATTTCTCCCGTTTATGTGCAGACCACTGTCACTAGCCAGGAAGTAGAACTTTCATTACTATTTTATTTCTTACTAGCTAACCCAGCCACGCGTTGCTGTGGCATAAAAGATTTTGGTTCTATTCATTTCTGTGAAATTAATTGAAAGAAGCATATGTATTTTCAAAATCTTTATTATTGAAGTACTTGTTTGTATACAATGTTTTTAGTTTTACCATCTTCCGCGCGTCTGAATAAGTTGTGTGGTTTTCCTACTCTAGAACACGACACATACAATTGGCCGTGCGAAAAACATTCTGTTTCTAAATCTTTTCCGCACATTTGCAATGACTGCTCTTCACCTTTATTTATTGTCATTACAAATGTCAATCTGACTGGAAACTGTGTTCTTTTAAAGTGAAAGGGAATTTCTGATGGAATAAGTAGAATTCTGGGAAGAAGCACATCGTTTCCTTTAAAAGCACCTTTCAAGATGGTAGCTTCTATAGTATTGCCCATAATTTTTTTTTATTGCAAGGCGTGTGCCGTTGCAAGGTTTTGTTGGATTGATGTTAGAGCATTGGCGTACTTATAAGTATCGATATATCGTTATATCGATAAGTATCGATATATCTAGAAGTATTTATTAATCAATAGATCGTTTTTATATAGATAGATAGAATATTGTTGCCAGGTTGCGACTTTACATTGCTTACATTGCATTGTTGACTAAGGCTCTTCCTTACGCGAAAGCATGGTAAAAATGAGCTTTTTACAGATTTTAGTACCTTTGCAGGTAATACAGATAAAAAATAAAGGTGTACAAACACTCGTGGGAACGAAAGGAAGGTTTATAAAGAAACAGAATGTAAAGCGGTTGTTTTTTTCAGANTATATATATATATATATATATATATATATATATATATATATATATATACATATATATAAACCTTACGCACACCCAATCGAATCTAAACTTGCTTCTAAGTATGTCACCCACGCCTATGTCACAGCCGGGATTTAAACCCATGACCCCTTGCTTTTTGTTTCGTAAGCTTGTATACAATGTTGACCAGCTACAGGCATCCAATAATTTGTTTCTTATTAAAATATTTTAATTAAAATTATGAGATATACTTTATTTGAATATTTGCACGTAAGAGATATGGTGTATTTTAACTTGCGCGAATATGTGATATAGTCCTTAGATTTCCGATGAATTCCGCTGATCTATTAAGTGCCAAGTTAGAGCTGAAACAATGCACATTTTTACTTAATATTTTTGGATCGCAATTTATTCAATGCGCTACGATAGGGATAATTAAACCTGCCTAGAATTCAAAGTATTTCATTCATCGAGTTTGCAGAAAAACCATAATTTAATTTTAAAAATATTCAGGCAGTTTTTTGAAGCTATTAAGACTAAAATGCATCCATTAATATGACACGGTGCATCCCTTAAAAACACAAGCACAAGCAAATTAAATTAATTTTTATATAATGAAAAACAATAATATTATGGCAGCTATATTCCTGAGTTGGATAACTTAATGCCATGACTTGGAACATTTCCAAATATTAGGAGCGTAAACCACAAGTGTGACAATGAAATATTTATACACTGGCCAAAAGTTATAACATGAAATTCTACTCTTGATTGGCCCGGTGCTGCGGGGATAAGACACAGCGCTTCGCAGGTGCGGAGGTTTTTATATATTTTGTAAAGTGCAGTCGATTTGCGGCAGTGTGCTGCAAGGGAGTGTTTGATACGCCCGTTTCCCTTCGTTCCTTCTTGCGACTTTCCTCGAAGTACATTCCCACCCACTCTTCGTCCTAGAGGTAACCCACTTGCCTCACGCGGTGCATGCCCCAATAGGCAACATGCACATTTCTTCTAGCATTTGGTTTTCCATAATTTATGTGTTAGAAATGTATTTACAAAGTATCACGATTTAAAAATTAGTTTTGAAAAACTAATGATTGAACGAAAGTTTTACGTTTGAAACGCCCGCCAAAACGCGTCTGTCACGCCTGCTCACTCCGTGACGTCACAAGTCAGATACAACCTCGGCCGCCGCGTTTGTTTACTTCAGCGGTGATACGTATTTGGTTATTTATAAATTGTTTTAAGTAATGGAAAAAGAAAATAAAGAGTTAAGTATACCAAAATCATCGAAATGGTTTAATGTACCAAAGTGTACTAGTACCTCTCGCAAAACTCCTGATAAAATATTCGTTAGTTACAAAAAACGAAACAAACAGAAAGACGTGGTTCAACACAGTTAGGCAAGATAATGAAGATGTTTCACCAAAATCAGTTATTTTTGTTGACTTTCAGCTTGCGACCCCATTATTTTATTGGTGAAAAGTCTACAGGAAGGTTTACTGCAGGTTCCTTTAGTAGTTTTGTATGTATCTGATGAGCATATTTTGAGCTACAGCGAGTTCAAAAAGCCGTTGTTAGTCGTTATGAAGCAGTCTGAAATGGCATTTTTTAACGTGTGTGACGTCTTGAAAGCACTCAGCAGCGGTCATGTGAAGTGTGTGTTATTTCCGCAGAACAGCGCATTGGACACATGCTTAATAGTTTCTTGGAAAAACGTGTATTTCAAATACCCTCCAAAGCAGTTCAAGCGCCAGGTAGGCAGGGTCCTTAAGATGAAGGAAAAAAGACAGAGAAGAAGCGACGTGCAGGTTCCTCTAAGCCGCACCTCCGTCGTCAGAGAGGCTCGCTTATCATTACCTAGCTCAGTTGAGTTTCGGCATGAAAACTTTGGGCGGCAACTGTGTTTCGCGTGGAATCATCGTGCGTGTCACATGTATATGGCGAAGGAGATGTGTTCAATCCGAATTAACCGAGAACTCCAATAAAATAAACCGCTTCACGAAATATATCTAAAGAATTAGTTTCGCAATCAAGCTATATTTTTTAGGGCAGGCTAGCTTTCACATCACTGCTGGAATAGTTGTTTAAATATCTGCGGTGCTTTCCGAGTCAGGCTCTCAAGACTGTACATCAGTATTTGTGGTTTCTGTCAGTGAGATGCATCATTTTGCGAAGTCAGTATTTATAAGTGACTATAGGAAAACATTCGCATGCACTGGGAGCCAGTTCCTCTCAGCAGAGGCATGGGAAAAGCATGGGAAATTGAAGCACAGTCGTCGTAATAATTAAGCGGCTGGGTTTCTAATGAGCACTATTTTCATTAGCTCACAGTCGACTTGTCGAACAAGCCTGGTCAAACGGCAGCGCGTCTGACTGGCATTAAGGAGGTTCTGGGTGACAACAAAGGAATGTTTCTTCTTAAGTTTTCTATCTCCATTCCAGGATAATGTAGATGCACTTTCTTAGACATTTTACAAACCTGTTGTCCGTTCCCCTCCTCCACAGCTGCTGTCCGTCACTCACCTGCAGTGCGAGCGAGCCATGCAAAACGAAGACCGCCAGTCCAATGCGAAACTAATTGGCATGGGGAGGAGAGTAGGTGTGAGCTCTGCCTTTCGATCTGCGTAGCAGACAACCAGAAATATTGTAACTCAAAGGTGTACTTGTTAATTCTTGTGTATCGATTAGCAGTCCACGAGGCCACCAGAGTAACAGCATCAAATATGATGTTTACAGGAGATATCTGCCTGCCTAGTGGCCTGCGGATCAAACGGCCTTTCCAGGTCAAAAATACTGCTAGTCCATCATATGCCAAGGACCTATGTCAAAGGTGGTCGACGTACACGATTTCGCTCTGTGGCATATAACACTGAGAGAAAACCAAAAAAAATAGTTGTTTGTATAAAGCTAAAAATATATCTAGTTGCCCCAACAAAATTATTTATTTGAGTAAACTAAACTTGAAAAGCAACAACATTTATTTTGTTCATCTAACAGAATACATGCTTGAAGTAACAAAATCTCTAAGTTGGGCCAAAATAAATAAGACTGTCAACAAAATATTTAGTTGAATCAACTGAATATATTTGTTTTACCACGCATTTGATTGCCTTCGTTTGAAAATAAAACTCGATAATTTGTTTGTAATTTTTTGTGACAATTAGTATTATAGTGGTGGTGTTTTAATGCATTAATTTATGCTTAATAATGGTATAAACACTCTACCAAAACAAGTTCAACGGGAAACTAAAAAGTAAAGCTGTAAAACGTGAAATATTTTATTTACTCACATTGCCTGATATTCAGAATGTATTTATTTAAAAACAGTCATGTCTCGTCAGTTTAGCTAAGGTATCTAGGAGTGTGAGACGTCCCAGATATGCTCAATAATGTCCATGTCTGTTGATTTAGGTGGCCAATGGAAGTGTCTAAAGTCAGACGAGTGTTCTTGGAGCCACTCGGTAGCAACTCTCGACGTGTGGGGTGTCGCATTGTCCTGCTGGAATTGTCTACCTCCGTCGGAATGCACAATGGACATGAATGGGTGCAGGTGATCGGACAGGATGCTTACGTAACTGTCACCTGTCATAGTCGTATCTAGACGTATCAGGGGTCCCATTTCACGCCAACTTCACACGCTCCATACCATGACAGAGCCTCCACCAGCTTGAACAGTCCCATGTTGACATGTAGGCTCCATGGATTCATGAGGATGTCTCCATACCCGTACACGTCCATCCGCCCGATACAATTGGAAACGATACTCGTCAGACCAGGCAACGTGTTTCCAATCATCAACAGTACAATGGTGGTGTTGGCGGGCCCAGGCGAGGAGCAAAGCTTTGTGTCGTGCCGTCAACAACGGTACACGAGTGGGCCTTCAGCTCCGAAAGCCCATATCAATTATGGTCCGTTGAGTAGTTCGTACGCTGGAACTTGTTGATGCCCCAGCATTGAAATCTGCGCTAATTTGAGAAAGGGTTGCACATCTGTCACGTTTAATGATTCTCGTCAGTCGTCGTTTGTCCCGTTCTTTCACGATCTTTTCCCGGCCACAGCGATGTCAATGATTTGATAATTTACCCGATTCCCGATATTCACGGTACACTCGTGAAATGATCGTACACGAACATCCAAATGTTATCGCTACCTCGGAGATACTATGTCCCATCTCTCGTGCGCCGACTATAACACCACGTTCAAACTCACTTAACTCTTGATAACCTGCCATTGTAGCAGCAGTAACCGATTTAACAACTTTGCCAGATGCTTGTTGGCTTACATAGGCGCTGCCGACCGCATCGCGTTACTCTGATTTGTTCCATACGTCTGTTGTTTGCATACACACGCCTATACAATTTTTTTTGGCTCTACGGTGTATACCATTGACAGAGAAATTGAGTAATATTTTCTTTTCAATACTTGTATAGCTGTATTTTATTTAAACTTAATATGTCGCATTTCCTGGCGACGTAAAAGAAATCAGTTTTCATCTTTGCAAAGGAATATTATATTCAACTCAAGGTTCGTCCATTTAGGTATTTCTTTAAAAGCCCATAAGAAAAATATAAAGTTTTTTATGTAGTTAACATTATATGAAGTAATTTTTAGAACATACGAGTGAATTTTTCACACTAACTAGAAAACAATCAAACATCGTATTATAATAACCTAGTTGTGTTGTATGAATTTAGCAAGCCGAATCCATAATTGACTGATAAAAAGTGTGGAAGGGAAAAAGTAGTTTTGTTATTTAAAATATCAGTTTATACAAATGGCAGTACTTCACGTAATGTCAGAAATACTTCTTGCAGGCATAAAAATACAATACTTGCCTGTATATTACCATACAAATAAGTAACTACTCCAAACATATGTTTTTGATTGATCTGTTTATGAAATGCAGAATTTGAAACATATGAATTAAAATTCTGAACATTTTTTTTTTTTGTTTGTTAATAATCGGTTTTAATACATACTTTTTTTTACTCAATAATATCGTCATATCCATTTGTTCAGATGCACTCAAAAATTTGGTGGCTCGGAAGCTACTTTTTGAAAAGTAATTGAATCGCTTAATTTTGTTTTTTTATTCTGCATTTACATAAAACTTTACGACAATTTTATATAACCCAACGTTTTATTTGAAGCAAGATTTATTTTAGAATTTATTCGTATCGTGGTTACTTTTTTTTCATATTTCATGCATTTTGTTTTCCGTTTTGTCAAAAATTTGGCTTTCAGTATCATGTCCAGAATTTTCTCCAGTTTGTATTGTTTTATACTTCACAGATCTTCTCAAACAGGATAGAAAACAACTTCCGTCATGTTTATCTGTTCTCGAGCGTAATTTATTCCTTGAGCATGCAGCTTGTCCCTGATACGCTCCCAGCATGCGACATCCGACGTCGTAGCTTCGACTTCAGGCAATTACTTAGTGGCGGTCCCCGAGTACGTAAGAGAAGAGAGGAAGGGAAGAAGCATGCCTGAAGGAAGGAACAGAACATAATATAATTGAAGAGGAAATTCCTATCATGCATATTATAACGCTCAGTGGGTAGCCGGCACCATCCTTCACCCGCATCTGCGCGTATCCATCACTTTAAACACCAATCGAGAGATGAGGGGCTTTGGCTTACAGAGGAAGGCATTGGCTTGCAAAGTACGGCTTGTCTTACAAGGCAGTTAAGAGTGGAACTGTCGTAACGCCCCGAGATACTCTTACAATATTAATTACAAAGAGAGATTAACAAGTTGTGTGAAGACCTAACACTAAGAAAATAAATGATTGTAGGAAGCGAATTTCTATGCCCATAACCCATTTAGACTGTGAATGTAGGGAATTAAATAAGATTGGTTGTTTGTACCATCTAAATATTCTTAACTTAGACAGGATTTAAACGTAACTGTATGTTGCGCTTATGTCTGTGATGCCATCTGCAACGGATAGTTCCTGCAACAGAACACATTCAGCAGTATTTGGATTGGTCCGACAACAAAAATAAGGGCAATAATTTAACATGGCATTATGTTGTTGGTACAGAAGTTTAGTTACTGCTACAATGAAGCCCAATTACAGAACTGTTCTATTGTCACTTCTCAGTGCATTTTTGAAAAGTAAATACACTTGAATCCAGTATGGTACGTAGAGCGAAGTCAACGCTAAGCCTGACGGTTCCAAGTCAACAGAGATGTGTTCATGTACGCGAGAAATAATATTTTCTGTGCCATGACAAATTATGGCTATAAGTAGATGAAGACGCCGCTGCTGTCTGAAGGTCGAGATAATGCGCATTAATGAATGGAGGAGAGAAAAGTGATCTATGCCTAGCAGCTCACCAATTACACGTTAGTTGCCTACTGTCCACAATACCGTAAAATATTGGGTATTTCGTCAGGTGGGATCCTCTTAGGATGGTTGATGGACGAAACAAAGATCTCTTATATGCAAGTATTTTTAGAAGTTTGTCTTGAATATTTCCATATGTTTGGGGAATTTTTCAATATTTTTGGTATTGTGTTCGGAATATTTTTACTTTTTTAGTCAAATGTACGATTTTAAAATTTCTAAGAAATATTTTAGTTTTTTTAAATCTTGTTTTTCATTTTTTGATTTATGAAATAATAATTTCATTAACTTTCGCGTTTAAGGTGGGCAACAAAGGTCAACATCACATCGAGTCCCTAATTGTCTAAAACTTATTAACTGTAGACAATTTTTATTTGTTATTAATATCTTCCAGCTTCAAATATATCAGCTCTTACTGTGTTTGTCATAAAGTAATCTCAACATAAAAGGAAAGGGAGTATAAAAATAAAGTAGCTATTCATGAGAGTAAAATTCTTGAATAAAATATTTACCTACAAGTTTAAATTCACCCACTATTGCTGTACTAAAATGGTGTTTTGAAACGCCGACTACATTTCAAACATTGAAGAAGGCGGAGATAATTGAAGTAAAATCATGTTAAAACTATTAGTAAATTTTGCAAGAAACATACGTTTCCAAAAACAATTCCATTCCTTTTTCAAAGCGCGTCTGTAATTCACAGCAACTGGCCGAAAATACGTTTGCACCATGCTGATATTAAGATAGTTAGACCAAAACACATGGCATTATACGTCACACGCACGTTAGCCAAAAGAAAACAGTTTTGATTCTTTACAATGAGTTTGAAAATTTTACATTTTGAAAGTGTGATAATTTTAAAAATAAAGTGCGCACAGGAATAATATTCTGCATAGTAGTATTATACTATAACGTAAATATTTTAATGGCATCAATAAAAGTGTAATTGATTTTCCAGGAAAAATCCCTATTGTTGCAAAAAGCACTACATAGGGGATATTTATTTATTTTTGAGGTTGACGTGGTTATTTTGATTTTAACAATATCTGTAGCCTTTAGTTGTTTTACGAAAAAATTGCACTCATCTTAAAGACGTGCTTATAACTATATACGAATTGTGTACCCTCATGTATAATTCACGCAGCTATACATTTCAAGTGGGAAAAACGTATGTTCCAACTATCCCAGATTAGTATAAGAGGTCCTGTTAAGGTAGATGTTTAGTTGAATTTAAGTTCACGAAAATCAACCAAAACATTTTTAAACATATGTATTGACGTAAAAAAAACTTTTCCGTAGTGCTTTTTTAATCAGTTTATTAGAAATGATGTAAAAATGTAATAATGAAATCATATATAATAACCTGTTTTCGGAGCTTTCATCACAAAAATTACTGAATATTATAGGAAAAAGTATATTTCTATGAAAAATATAATGATGTCTTTATGCATAAACTTTAGGTATTTGTAAATTGTAACAACAAAAAAAAAGGCATTTAATTTAATTTTTCTATAGGTACTTTAGCTTCTGTGGTAACCATTCGCCATTTATTTTTTCCAGTGTTGAGTAAGTTATATTTTAAAAACAACTTCAGTTACGTTTCTTTAGAAAAAATAGTAACTTCCAATACTTTTGGTTACTTTCGGGAAAAAAATAAACAGGGCGTTAATTTAAAAGTAACTTAACTGAACTCCGTTACTCAATACGTTACTTTTATATGTGTAAGTCTCCTCTAGCTCAGAACACTGTTTAAAATAAAAATAAAAAGATGAAATATTCAATATTTGTACAAGTAAGCTGTAGATAACATTATCATAAGAATAAAACTAACAGGTATACCATCAAGAAACATGGAAATCTTATAACTAGAAAACTAATGAATTGGCATAAATAAGTACAATAATCTTCTTAAATAAGATTCCTCCCTAACAATTCGCACACTCAGTGAAGTAGTAAGGCACATGTTCTTTTTTTTNATAATCTTCTTAAATAAGATTCCTCCCTAACAATTCGCACACTCAGTGAAGTAGTAAGGCACATGTTCTTTTTTTTTCACTACGGGAAGAACTTTTCAGCAATTTGATATTTTAGGTGTAACATTTTATCATAACTTTTTCCCATNTTTTTTTTCACTACGGGAAGAACTTTTCAGCAATTTGATATTTTAGGTGTAACATTTTATCATAACTTTTTCCCATTGTCGTAAATCTAACACCCCACCACAAAAGACTTCTGCAGCTCTATATAGATATATTACATGTTAAAATATTGTATTTAACAAACTATGTGTTTAACAGTAACGCCATTGAGCAGTAATTGTGCCAGTAGGTTAAGAAGAGTAATAAACGTGTTAAGGATTATAATACAGAAAATTTAGTTCTCATTTTCAGTAATACACCAAACAAAATTAATATGTAAAATAAGACGAGTTTCTTTTCAGTGGTTATGTCACGTGAAGAATTTACACTAAACAAATAATAGGACATTTATGCCGAAAAAATTGAAATGGCATCATTCACACAGGCTTTTTTAAAAGATTCCTATACAGCAGTTCAAGAAGTGACAAGAAAAATTGTATTACAAATTGAAATTACTCTTCAACAATTAATTACGACATTTTTTGTTTTTTTCATTTTTTTCAAAACGCCAAATAACAAAACTATATACAACAAGCGTTTCATGTTGTCGTTAACGTTAAAATTTCTATGTTTTTTATTTAAATAAAACTTACGTACACGTTTAAATACATGCACAACACTATACTAATTTCGTAGTTAATATGAATTAAAATCACTGAGGGAAGTGCTGTGTTGGCAGTTGTTTCGAATTGATTCATGGTAGGCTATTTGTAAAATTAATATTACTAAAGCGTTAGTTTCATTTTCAGCTACCAAACATAACAAAAGAATAGCAGTGTTAGGTAGTTTTTTACACAATATGTTTACACCAAATCGTACCAGTGCTCACATAGCACACGAAATAACATTATGTAATTAAATTTAAGTCAAACAAAAAAAACTGATTTGCCAAATACGTACGGATTATAGCACGGCCTCGATATTGTGCATATTTCCAAAATATTATATTTGTTTTAACTGTAAATATATCTAAATTCTCTTATCATATTTACAGCTAAAACATT
Organism: Clitarchus hookeri; assembly: GCA_002778355.1. Lineage (NCBI taxonomy): Eukaryota > Metazoa > Arthropoda > Insecta > Phasmatodea > Phasmatidae > Clitarchus > Clitarchus hookeri. Next base: position 28,737 of record NQII01001550.1, read on the forward strand.
TGCAACTGTTTTTGTACAAAACACTAGAAAACATGTTGGGAGTAACTAAGTAATGAAAAATTTACCAGATCTCCAAAAATTTTTCCACAGAGTAGAAAAAAATGGTTTGCCAAATATGTACGGAAATTATAGCACGACCTCGACGTTTTGCAAATTTCCAAAATATATTTTTTGTTTAACTGTAGATATATAGAATCTTTATTATAGTTACAGCTAAAACCTCTGCAGCAGTTTTCGTACAAAATACAAGAAAAATGTTGGGCATGACTGAGTAATTAAAGAGATACCATATTTTCCAAAATGTGGCCACAAAATACTTAAGAATATAAAGGTGAAATAGCCGCTTATTCCGTGAACTCCAGGCACACATGCTACCAAAATGGCGTCATTGACCAGCAATATGTCGGAACTACGAGGGTTATTCGGAAAGTAAGGTCCGAATCGCTGTAGATAATCGAATGTCGCGGGAACATTGCAACGCGCATGCGCACCGACTCCCAGCANAAGTAAGGTCCGAATCGCTGTAGATAATCGAATGTCGCGGGAACATTGCAACGCGCATGCGCACCGACTCCCAGCCTACCTTGCTCGTCAAACGACTCCATTTGCATTGGTATTGTTGCAGTGTGCTGTTTACAGTGTCAGTTAAAAATGTTAAAACAATTGATCAGCCCGCCTACGGTGAAATATCGTCAGTGATTCGGTTTTTGACAGCAAGGAACGTTTCAGCNAAGTAAGGTCCGAATCGCTGTAGATAATCGAATGTCGCGGGAACATTGCAACGCGCATGCGCACCGACTCCCAGCATACCTTGCTCGTCAAACGACTCCATTTGCATTGGTATTGTTGCAGTGTGCTGTTTACAGTGTCAGTTAAAAATGTTTAAAACAATTGATCAGCCCGCCTACGGTGAAATATCGTCAGTGATTCGGTTTTTGACAGCAAGGAACGTTTCAGCAGCGGAATTCATCGACATATAAGTCAAGTGTATGGCCCCAACGGGAAAATGTCCATGATGAACCGCGATCAGGCCGACCATCAGTGATCACAGAAGATTTGGTCAAAGCCGTAAACGAAAAGATTTGTGAAGACCGGCGATTCACAATTTCAACTTAAGTATTGGAATTTCCAAATGTGGATAGAACAACTTTGCACAAAATTGTCTTTGAAAATTTGCATTTTCACAAATTGTGCGCATGTTGGGTTCCCAGGTTGCTTACTGAGGAACACCAAATGAAAATAATGACTTGGGCTCTTGATTTTTTTGGACCGATATCATAAGGAAGGTGATCAATTTTTAGAGAAGATGAAAAGTGAAAGAAGCAGTTACAGACTGGTTATCCTCACAGGCGGCAGATGTCTATGACTTAGGCATAGAAGATCTTGTAGAACGTTATGACAAATGTTTAAACAAACATGGAAACTATGTAGAAAATTGAGAAACATGTAAGGAATTAAATAAAAAAAGGTTTTTGAAAAAACCTGATGGTTTATGTTTTATACGAAATCGGACTTTACTTTCCGAATAACCCTCGTACTTTCCCTAATCAGTGCCTGGTAACTAACTTGGCAGCCGGCAACACAGCCATTAGAGAAAAATGTGTAGTACGCAGAACCTAATCAGACAATAGGCCCGTTTCCAAAGAACCGCATAACCAATCAGTGAATGGGGACTCCCATATCAAAGGAACCGCCAAGTAATTTTTCGTGTCTGTGTATTTTTCTTCTCTGTGCTTTGGCTGTGTTCGAATTGTTCGATTCGTAATTTAGTAAATTGTGATTTAGTAGCTATTTGTTCGGATTCTATCAGTAGGCATTTCTCTAGCAATTGTAAAACCGCCTTAAATGTTAATAAAAAAAATATATTTTTATTTTTAAGTGACCGTAATTCTTAGAAAAAAACGTAACTTATTTACATAGTACGTGAAATTATACATATATATTACCATATTTCAAAATTAAATGTATGCATAACCCTAGCATGCTTTAAAGAATATTATTATTAAAAATACGTAACCAATCGGTTGAACAAATCTGCCCATTCGAACGTCTTATTGTGTGCATATGATACAAACACACCCCCACAAATTATTAGAGGAATTTTTTTGATGAAGATAAGTAATGATTATAGCAAAAAAAAAATTTCCTTTTAACATTGGTGTCGTCNATTAGAGGAATTTTTTTGATGAAGATAAGTAATGATTATAGCAAAAAAAAAATTTCCTTTTAACATTGGTGTCGTCGTCATGTTAAATGCTAAGACACAGTCCGTGTCAGTTCTAGCGTTTCCAAAGCACTAGTCATTATGCATGGTTCGCAGGCAAGATCAAATAAACATGAAGCGGGCTGAGCAGATGGCAGCATAGAAACTGTACTACTTCTAGGAATGTGGACCGATGCCAAGGAGCACCCCGTGCTTCAATAACTCGTGGCCCATGACGTTCCCCTACTTCAGCTATTGTGGCTGCACAGGAGATTAAACTGCAGTATTGTGAAACGAAAAGTAACGTAAAAGTAACTTTTATTTTTCTCTGTCCGTTACGATTAATAAGTAACTTAGTTAGGTTACAAATTACTTTGCAAAAAATGTAAATAGTTACCTCAAAAAGTTACCTTAAAGTAACTCTTTGCTGAGTAACTCGTTGCGCACTGAAAAACGATGTGAGTCAGTAGGAGTTGTGGAGGGGCGACATCCATGGTGTGTAATTTAGATGAGAGGTGTGCGAGGGGGTAGAGAAGGTGAGATAGGTTGCCAAGTCGGAGTGCGGTACTGCCAGCAGGAAAAAGTGACGATGCTCGAGGAACTGACGGAGACGGGCGACCGACTGTAGCAAAGAAAGACTTGTACAGTTCATTCAAGCGTCACATTTTTGTGAAGCCCTCATACTAGATTCTGCCTTCAGCCTTCGACGCATTATAGAACCTCCCCCCCCCCACCAATAAATAAAAAATAACCATGTAACCCACACGCACAAATTGTGTATGTATATATACACTGAACAGCCAAAAAAAACTGGTACACCTGCCTAATACCGTGTAGACCTCCTCCCTCCCCAGCCCCGAGCACGCAGAAGTGCCGCAAGACGACGTGGCATGGACTCGACTAATATCTGAAGGTATGCAGGAGGCAATGCACACCATGAATCCTGCAGGGTAGTCCACAAATTCTATTTGCGCCAATTTGAGAAAGGGTTGCACGTCTGTCACGTTTAATGATTCTCGTCAGTCGTCGTTTCTCCCGTTCTTTCGCGATCTTTTTCCGGCCGCAGCGATGTCGACGATGTGATGTTTTACCGGATTCCCGATATTCACGGTGCACTCGTGAAATGGTCGTACGCGAACATCCAAATGTTATCGCTACCTCGGAGATGCTATGTCCCATCTCTCGTGCGCCGACTATAACACCACGTTCAAACTCACTTAAATCTTGATAACCTGCCATTGTAGCAGCAGTAACCGATCTAGCTGCCGACCGCATCGTGTTACTCTGATTGGTTCCATACCTCTGTTATTTGCATACGCACGCCTATACCAGTTTTTTTGGCTCTTAAGTGTACAAACAATGCATGTGCACACACGTACATACAGCAGATGTCAGTAATCAAAATATGCGGATCTTCGGCTTAAAATAACTGCAATGACCGCGAGTAAACTATGGTTTTTGTAATAATTACAAAAATAAATTGTGGTTTCCTTTATATATGCACGCTTATGTTGACGTCACATAAAAAAACGTGCTTTTCTTTAGGTGAAGGTAGATTTACATATTAAAGTTAATGCAAGGAAAGAGAGTCGTGATATTTCTTGACATTGCCTAGTGTTCTGAGTAGGGTATATTATAATGGCTGTATAATCAGTTCAATGTCACCAATAAAAATTAGCTGATGAGTACATCAATTCTCTTACAAATTTAAGATACAGTTATTCTAACTGAAACACGTGTATAAAACAGACGTTAAAAAAAGGAATGCAATTTATTAACAGCCTATTTAGAAAAAAATATATGAGAATTTTATCAGTTTTTGGCATTTTCGTCGTAATACCAGTTATTTTAGTTTAATATAATATTATATACAATATTTAATACAAACTTATTGCAAATCAATTTACCAATAAAAAACGAATACTTTTTTTGCCACTTTGAAAAGGTAATTTATCGCCAGACCAGATAACACTTTATATTAATAAAACATTTTATACATTTACTTATTTATATAATTTAAGCCTGTTACCTAACTTTATTTACACACTCATGTGATTTTTATTTCTTTACAGTCTTGCAACAGTAATTTCATTGCACCAAATAACCAAATTGTGTTCGATATACATAGTAAGCTACAAGTGTTTAAAATTATGTAATTATTTTATAATACAAAGAAAAAAAATTTACTAATTTTTTGTAATGTGCCATGTTTCTGCATTAAATTATTTAACTCTAGTAAGTTATATAGTAGATCGGTAAGGTAGTAATCGAATACATAGAAAGATCGTGGAGTGATTGAAAATAATAACGGGTGGACTGAATATTAATTATAATTACGAGAAAGAGAGGGGAAGAATAATGATTAAACCTAGTATGACGTTTCGGAAAGATATTTTTGAATTCACGTACGAAAAACGTTTACGTCGTTTTAGGTATCTGCCAGGGTACAACAGCTGATATGAAAGTCAGGTCAGGCAGTGTGGAAGCAGGTCACGGCAATCTGAAGCTAGCATAAGACTTTGTTTCGAATCCTTGCAATAAAAGATCGGATGCTTCATTCATGTACCATCAATTGATACAATTAATTTGTTTTTATTAATCGATTCCTTTGAATAATTACGTTGTAAAACACAAGACCTAAAGAGGCATAATACAAATTAAAGAAGTATAAATTCAAAAATTCACAGATCAGATATTTAGCCTTATTAAAATTGTTTGCTATTTAAAGGAATTCATAGGATGGGCTGTGGACAAAATACACTAAGGAATATTACATAGACAAGTAAATAAAACGTATGGTATCTCCCTTATTAAAATTTACTGAACACGAATGAATCGTTACGCTGCCATATAATTAGTGACAAAATTCAACTGAAAATGATGAAAACCTGACAAACTCGAGATGACAAATCACCAAACTAAGTATATTAACGGAAATAAAATATGTTTACTTCCTTCTTTATACATTATTTCCTTTAATTACCTAGTTAATTGTAAAGTTTTCTATACCAATATTCGGTAAAAATTGCTGGAAGGTATTAAAATCATTAAAACGTTCTTACTAGTTTAGTATTCCCGTTCAAACTTCAACCAATAGTAATTCTGAATTTGTGATGGTTTGAAAGTTCATTAATGTTATTTGATAACGGCGAGTTACAACGGTCAGCATGATTATTTAAAAAAACGACTTACAGGTAGGCATGAAAATGTTACCAGAATTACTTCCACAAACTCGGCACACAACAGTTGAAATGGGTGGAAAGATGTCTACACAAGATCATATGGGTGTAATTCGGCAGCCTTATCTCGGGATACACAGGTTACCGTCAATGGCGTCATCTTCGTCCGCATCGGCTGACAATTGAACATGTGGCCCGGTAAGAATAAGCTGGAAGTTATTGAGTTTTTGGAATATTCGTCCATTTTTTCTTCTCCTGTTACTTTTTGATATTAATTGAAAATATTTTTATAATAATATTTGTAATCTATATGTTTTACCCTTTAGGTATTTATTTCGATGACCCCTTCCTGGATTAAACAACTTTGGTTAATCTTCATATATTGTTTTGGTTATTTAAATTGCTAAGCATGGAAAAGATTATGAGTGCCAAATATTTACTTTTTCGTATAATGTATATGTTAATATTTTTCTCACCTTTGCCACTTTATTTTCGTACTCCATGAAACTGTGTTTGATATGTCTGGAACATCTATAAGAGCAGATAGTTCCTCAGTTTGACTGTATCCGATTGCAACAGAAATGGATCGCCAAACGAATACTGTCTTAATACCGTTGCCGTATTCAGGGCATTCTGTGTAAATGTACTAAATTTTATCACAAGCCATGCATTTGGATTTCAGCGTGCTCTTCAATCCTGCTCTCTTGATTTTTTAGTACATATCTTCCTCTTGTAGACTGCATCTTGTGTTCATTAATCTTGCTTAAGTTAATAACATATTGTGATTTTCTACATAAATCAGTAGCAGATCATAAACGAGAAGCCCCGACGATTTAAACAACGTTTACAGAAACTGTAAATGGCAGCATGTTCTCCCCCTTTAGATGTATACGTTATAACAACGTGTAGCACGTGAGTGACATTGTATATACTTCATGACAACCGGCAGAGGTTAATGACGATGAATAAGAGCGAGGAATTTAATTTTAGTGCACTGCATTTCTGCCAGGCCTACTCAGCATTTATTGATACATATATGTATTATTTACAACTGTATTTATTGCAGTAATGGTTGAACTGGGAACTAAACGGTCACGCCACAGCTGGTCACTGACCTACTTTTGGCGGGTTGTTAGCGCGCGTCTGAGCAAAGAGAGGAAGCGCGCTGCCGAAGTTTCTTATCATAGCCCGGGGCGTCGGCAGTGTCTCTGCCTGCCTTTCGTCTTCTATAAGTAAGAAACAACTTTTTCGAAGTATGGAGTTACTAGGGACATCTTTAGCTGCTCGTATAGATGTGTATACAGTGTACGGCTATGTAACCAAATTTCCAAGCAGAATATATAATTTTTACGAAACAAATTCCTATTGTTATTTCAGACATTAAATTATTTGTAGATAATCGTCCTCCTGATATTAACAATATCACATGGAGAAATGTAAGCTGGCTTATTCGAGACCAAGTTTCTGAAATAAGGTTGGGAAATATTTTTTAAGTTTTGTGTTAATATATTCATGTCTGCAATAAAGTAAATAACGCTAGTTGGAGTTGTTAAGCTGCAGAATGAATAAAAAGGTGGATATTATAATTAAAATATTGCTGAGATACTAATGTAGTTGTTCTTGTTCATGACAATGAATAGTACATAATAATGTAATTCATGTACTTTTCAGTACTTCAGTTATATGTATTTTAATGTATATTTGCGAATATTTACATATATATATATTTATATATATATACACACGCACATCTGTACGTAGTCATACACTGACGTACACATACATAAATAGAACAGACACACAAACACACATTCACGCTCACTGTTGGCAGCTTTCGTCCAATAATTCAGAGGAACGTTCGCCTTGTATTTATTGGTCGAACAAATTTTCAGCAGTTTTTTGCACTCAAGCTTTCCTACCTTTTTGGTGAGAACGCATCGCCCTTGGTCGTTTAGTCCGTTTTCTAGATCTAACGTTGGCATTGTTAAAACAAATGGAAGACACGCGCACGTTTGTAAAACTTGTTTTATGTATAATTTACATCTTGCAGCAGTGTGTTGCGACCTGCTCCACGGACACGTCACCCCCCCCCCCNAAGTGTAACGCTCGGTAACGTTACGATGAGTCACCGAACGAGAGAGAGGCCCGCCGAATGCCTTGCGTCTCTCTCCCACTCAACTATGATCGGTCTGCCGCGCGCGCAGCACTACGTTGTCACGTAAAATCTTCGCCCGTAAAACCGACTTTACAGGCAACCATTTTTTTTTTACATCGCCCCGGCCACTGGTGAAAGTCCACGAAAGAGCGAGAGAAAAATAAAAGAAAACTAGGGAGAAGGCGGGTTGATAGTAGCGCGTCTTTAGAAAAATATGTGAACTAGTGAGACAGATTTGGGTAAAGTTGTCTGGGACGCTACTAGATTCGCCAAAGAGGATTTTTCGCTTCAAAATGACGGCTCAACTTTGCCCTAAAGTTGGAATTTTATGTTGAAAAACGAAGGGCGAAAACACACATGTCCGCCCACAAACGCATTTGCAGTAACCACGGCCTAGTCGATGCAAACTCTCTCGTTCTAATGGTTAGTATTAACATGTCTTGAGTGACACTGTAAAACTGTTGTAAACTTAAATATGTCACTGATGTGCCATCGTGTCACGGAAAAAATCGGGAAACCAATTTCATCAGTCGCCAATTTAAATATTTAACTTTTAATAATACATGGAGTTAATGTGTACTATTTTTTAAATCGTTACTGTAATGTATGAAGTTATCGACAGTAATTTTTTAAGGTAATTTATTCATGCTCACACAAATGTGCACAGTTGTGTACATAATGTACTCGGTTATATTTAGCCGCTTCTATTACAGCGAGGCTCAGTGCCCTTTTGCCTCTTATGTATCTAACTGATACTTAAACTATGCTAATACTTTTGTAGGTTGTGACTGATTCATATTACTACGGCCTACATATCTTTAGTTTCTATAACTAGTCAAGTGCTGTGACGGCTCAAAGTAAAGCAGCGCGGAACAAGACATTTCTTGCAACACCTGAAACCATAAATTAAATTGGGCCTGGCCATTTGTGAACTACACATAAGTATAGCTCGAGCAACGCTACTTTGAAATTGCCTTTGTCCTTGAGTAGTGTATATATGGGGAGTATGGCCTAATGTATTTTAAATGGGAGCTGTGCGGCTTGTGTGGCTGAGATTGCGAAAGATTGATGGAAAGATTGGAAAATTGATGGAATTATTGTACTATTGACGTATTGATGGTCAAGAGGACGAAAGATAGACTGTTTATCACCCAAGCTGCCCTCGCACATTCCAAGTCATAGGGGCCTAGCACTTTTGGTTCGTAAACCATAGACAACTATGCCCATAAAAATGTTGGTATATGCTGATCCATATCATGATTATTAGGTATCATACTTTTGCAGAGAGTCGTTACTCATATGATGGGCTTGGATTGGTCATATATAAAAACATTTAAAAAAATCAAATCCGTATAGCATATTTATATTCCTACAAAACCGTTAAGACAATTAATAATGCGAAGATTCCGAAATCGTGTATTAGGCTTGAAGAGAGTAGACCGGAAATGTAGTAACTGATAAGAGTTTTTTGCATTGTTCTGCTATACTCTACGTATAATTTTGGTAAAATAAAAATAAATAAAAAAATTTTATTTTTAAAATTATATAATAAATACAAGTTCTCGAATTGACATGCCTTATCCCTATAAAAGTAATATGGCAACCAGAAACAGACATATATGCTTAAATGGTTAGTGGGCGTAACCGCTGAGCAGCTTCGGGTAACCCAGCAATCCCGAGACGAGCCATGGTCCTAAGTCTGGCGAAGAAGCGAGCCTCAGCAATACAAGCCGCAAAAGCCGCACAGCTCCCATTTAAAATGCATTAGGCCACACTCCCCATAAACACACTGCTTCATTGAAAACAAAACTCGCGCCAATATAGGTCCATTATTCCACTCGTATTTCACATGATCGTACAAAAACACCACAGTCCACCATCATTAATTGCTTGTAATAAAGTACTTCTTTTTAGCATAAAACATCAAAAGGACGCAAATCTTGGATGCAAGTGAACGTGTGCAGAACACAAAGTGTCCAAAGTGTTGTAGGATACTCGCGGTTAATTAAGCACTTCTGAAATCAAACCATGAAAAAAAAAATCGGCCCTTCCAGCTTAACATGCAGTTTCAAAAAGATTCATCAGAATTCAAAAAGCTAAATATTGATGCAGAACGGAGTCCTGCCTCTTAGACCGTTTGCCACGCAGCGCGTCCACGGCATCAACCGCCACCAGTGTAAAACCAGTACACAGCGACTGCCGCGTGCAGTGCAGTGCAAGTGCAGGAAAGTGTAGGGTAGTGCAGCGCAAAGACCTACCACACCCTCACCCCTACCAGGCGGGCAGGTGTGCATTATGGCAGCCCCAGAGCATATAAATTGTAGGGCAATTCAAAAGCAAATATTTGAGAGAAAATAAAGACATGCTAAGAGTGTAAACGCTCAAAGACACCTCTACTAGCTTAACAGTTTTTTCATTTTGTAATTTTCAAATTCACGAGTTTTTCATCTGAGTTGTTCCACCCTAATTTCATGCCATCCACATCTAAATAGCCATTGTTTGGGTTCAGGTTAATTTATGTATTTATTTTGTCAATTTTTCATGCAAGGGTATATTTTATGTTATTTGTTGCAAGTTACAGGCAAGCAGAATGTAGTGCACATGCCACCATAGTTCGCGCCGCAACTGCTCGCCAGATTCAGTCGCCGTCTAGTGTCTCAAGGGGTCTGTCGCGTCGCGCGCGATTCAGGTGATCTCAACTTTTGTGCACCGAATCATGTAGTTTTCAATAGTCACATAATTCATGGAACCTCTTTCATTTAATTTTCACCCGCAGCCGCCACCCCTTCTTCCCTAGGACTTGCATCGCCTGGGAAAGCTTAAATTTCACAGTAAATCTACAGTGGCCTATCTGGTGGGCCGCAGGTCAGAAACCGCATAAGTTATCACCTAATGTGATGTAAAGTGTTTGTGCAAGCATGATTACACCCAAGCTTTCAGACTTCGTATATTTTATTTAAGCACTGTCTTCAGGTGTTTCGGGGTACGGGTCTCCTACAACCGGCCTTCACCTAATTCCACGTAAGTCACCATTACAATCAGTATGCCCAACTCAGCGCTTATCGCAGTTAAAGGCATGTGGGTCAGTCTGTATAGGCCCACTACATTCCGACGTAACTATCAGGCGTGAGGAAGGTCTGATTCTACTGGCCTGAGGGGCTCATCCATAAATTCACCGAGGGACTGCGTACATCCGGGTGAATGGACCGCCGTGCCCTGAGATCATCATCATCATCAGCAGCAATCATCGACACAGCTTGCCGACAGTGACTGGCACCTAGTCGGGAATCCCATCACAAAATCCACCTAACAATTTTTGTACCACCCCTCAAAATTGTATTTAACCAAACACCACACAGGCAACATGCATTAATATTTTAATCTGAGGAACAGATAATTGTGCGATAAATAGTGAAATACATATATGACAAAAAATTTTGCTTAGAATTATTACAAATGTTCAATATACTCTCTGCAGACGCACAGCATACAGCGATACAATAGTCAAACTCGCCTCACGCATATGTATGCATGTATGGCGTTACTGCAGCCACTGCTGTTATGTGGTTTCGAAGTTTCGAAATGGGGGTACGAAGGAGTAGCAAATAAACTGAATCCTTCATAAACCCCTAAGAGAAAAATTACAGACAGTGAAATCGGGTGACCTTGGTGGCCAGTGGTGTAATGCCAAATCAGTAGGTCCCTGACAGCCGATCCATTGGTGCGGAAGCTCGTTGTTCGGGAATGTTCGAACTGACAAGTGCCAGTGCGGTGGTGCCTTATCCTGCTGGAAAATGAAATCAGTGTAATCTGCAAGCAGTTGCGGGAAAAGCCAGTTCAGCGACATTTTCAGTTATGAGATTACCGTGACAGTGTTGTCAGGAAAAAAGAACAGACCATAAACCTTTGCTCGAGAACAGCACGTGGCCACTGTGATCCCCATATCCATATGTTGTGGTGGTTCACCACACCACTGAGATTAAATGTGACCTCGTCAATGAACAATAAGCTTGAAAGAAAAGTGTCATCTTCCATTTATTTTACAGGAATAAATACACAAAACACTACACCTCGTTGTTTATCACCTTTGTGTATGGCATGTACGAGTTCTCCTCTATTTTTTAGTGGTAAATGCGTATGGGGAATGGCTAGCCCTCAGCTAGACCTTAGTAGACTTTCTACAAAAATCCTCCTGATGCACCAAACGTCTTCGTCGGAAACACGGGGAACACCTGTTGATTTCTCCTTACACAAACAACCTGTATGTTTAAACTGCTTGTGCCAACGTCTTATGCTCTGAACGTTTGCGGGTGCAGTGCTGCACTGTCGCCGAAAGTCACGCTGCAACGTTGTCACAGGCTTGCAACTGTTGTGCTGGACAACGCAAATGTCCTTCTGTTCTGCGATCGTCATCCTGCTCGCCTGCTATATACTCATCGTCCACGCACCAGGGAGACACCTAGCAGCAACCAAATGTAATACTCCAATACTCTCTTAGCAGCGAACGGACATGCCTGCTGACATTTGGGACCCCGGCATGGCTCAACCGAGCACCAAGTCGGCGATCAAGTGATTCAGAGCCCATGGGGGGGGGGGATATTGAGAATTTGTGGTACTTGTATAATCCACTCATGGTTACTTCACACTTTTCTGAAGCCCTGCTAAAGTTCTACTTCCAGGATATTCCTCCGCCTTGTGCAAACTAAGCTTAAGTAAGTCTATAATATTACACCAAAAGACAACGCACTGAATTCGTGCGCACTCAGTTGTAATAATATTATGCACGAGAACTATTTCTTACTAGGCGCCACTAACACACATGTTTTCTCACTGTTTTTATTCATATTTATTGTAAATTAAATATTACAGTTTATAAATAAAATAGAGGTAAAACTTTTTTGACGAAAAATAAGATACTTTCATGTTAACAGAGGTATAAAACAGTCGATACATAGCATATTTGGGAAATAACTAAACACATCGTACATGGGGTGATTTTTAAAAGGTTTAATTTAAAAGTGTGAAGAAACCGCGAATAGACTATAAGCAAAATTTTATTACCAGGCATGAATTTCACTCTTTACCGCACGGTTCTCTGTTTCCTCGTTAAAAAGAAATAGCATTTTGAAACTGGACNCCAGGCATGAATTTCACTCTTTACCGCACGGTTCTCTGTTTCCTCGTTAAAAAGAAATAGCATTTTGAAACTGGACGTATCTTTCTGAAGCAACCCTTTTTTTAATGGGCATACTGCCTGGTATGTGCCTTGTAAATTTAGTAACTACGGAGGGAAAATATTTCCATGTCTTAACACTGAATTAAAATTGTTAGGTAAATATTTGTGAATACTGAAGCTATTTCTTTCGTTTTCTGTTTTATTAACGCCAATAAGGGTAAAAATAAGCAAATTTGTCAAATATTAACTTTTTAATAATTTCACGGTTTCACTTGACCGGCTCATGAATAAAGTCATTAGGCAATGTTAATTTTACGTATGGCGTAAAAATACACAACGTGCATACGTGTATATCTTACGCAATGCATTTAAAATTGCTCATTTTACCGTGACCAGCCTATAATGAACCAATTACAGCGGTATCAGGCCCTCGCTGCGGTACATGGCTTGCAGACGATCCTCTCCGGCAAAGGGCAGGATGACGATCCACGCACGCGATCCATTACGAAAACATTGGCGCTGTGGATCAGGGGTGACCCGCGGGCTTTTACTCGGCCCCTGCACAAGGGATGGTGGATCTGGTGCCTACAGACTAACTACGAAATAAGTCTTCTAAGCATGACCTCTACTAAGGTTAATTCTACTCAGTCTAGGACCAACACGAGTTTTCTTATAGGAGAGTTTGCATAGGGAAAATTTCCGCCTATACGTGCGCAGTGCTCCAAAGAGGTCAAATATAATTAAAATATTAAGCTACATGAATAATAAAAGAAAATGTTTTTACCCAGTTATGTTGTTATTTTATATTCAATTTATAATTATTGCAATTATTTTGTTTTTTAATTAAGATAATAGAGAAAATATGGTACACATGCGACACTAGCATTTACCTAATGGCGAAAAATTTTTGTTGCCAAACTAAAAGCATTGAGCTTCCCAACCTGTGTAAAATAAACCTTACCTCTACACTACTGGCACACGATCTTTCTCAAGAACTGTCTAAATCACGTGTTCCGACGGTGACGTAGACTTTTTTTTTTCGTTTTATTTTCCGACGTACTTATTAATTTAAAAAATTAACAAATATTTATTGTATTTTTATTGTAGTCCACTCATGGTTACTTATAACTTTTCAAAAGCCCTGCTAAAGTTCTACTTCCAGGATATTCCTCCATCTCATGCAGACAAAGGTTAACCATGTCTAGAAAATCATACCAATAGGACGAAGTACCGCATTCGTGCGCACTTTTGCATAGGAGCTATTTCTTACTAGGTATTACCATGACGCTATTCCCCACCTGTGGCACAAAGAGTGGTTCATAGGGTCGGAGTTAATTCCTCCAGGCACAGACTATAAGGTGCCTGGGATTTAAGGTTGAGGGTATATCACACAATGACTTCATCACGACTTCTTAGTTTGGAACAGGTTTATTGAGCAGGACTTTACTTATACATTCCCGGCACTGTTGCGGGCATTTACACATACTTTTTGCCGAGGATTTTCTCAGACATTAACGCCTGGCGAGTTCAAGGCCTGAAGGGCTGGTTACAATGTTCGGGCTACGATTCCGACGCTGTAGGAGCATTAGGTGTCAGGACAGGTCCCTGAGTGACGACAGGGTTACTTATCTTCACATGTTGCGTGGTAGTTTTTCCGGTAGTTGATGAGGTCTGGTGAACTGGATGGCCCTCTTACAGGCCCTCTATGGTTGGCTTGATGCAAGCAGCTGGTTTCCTCTCGACGTGGTGCCCCTCGGTTGGGGCTCACCACTCGCTCCCGTTCTCGGCATAGGGTAGTAACTGACTGCTTACTACCCTACCACATCTCGGCGAGGGACCATNTGCTTACTACCCTACCACATCTCGGCGAGGGACCATGTGTGTGGGTCCCACCTGTCCTTCGCAGTTACAGGCTGCACTGGACAATCCCACTTGCTCGACATTGCACTTCTTGGTGAAGTTCACCACTCCGCCTTCTCGGTGTGTTGCAACTGACTGAATAGAAACTGACTGACTTATGTGCTAACTGGCTGGCTAACTCTCGTCCCGATGTTGTGAAACTACTCGTCCGATGTGACTCTGGTAGCTGTCTCTCATTCGGCCCTGCGTCTCGCGTCCCGATTTGGTTTACCCCTTAATGTCGCGACTGACTACTTTCCTGCGCATTTCGGGGTGGCGGTTCTGAACTCCCACGCCACCTGCTGCTCGTGCTTCGACTGATGGATGTGGCCGGGTTCCGATCTTCCCGGCCTTCTCCTTCTGCGCGACTAACCTCTCTGTGTGGTAATCTTCAACTGACCGATCGTCCCTACTGACATACTGCTACAGCCGGGGGTCCGATATCCCCCGGCCGCTCTCTGTGCGACTGATTTTCAACTGATCACTGATGCGGACTAACCCTTCGGTGCGGTAATCTTCAACTGTCCCTACGTACACACTAACTGACCTCTCTGTGCAGTAATCTTCAACTGTCGCCGATCAACTGTTCCCTCCCTCCCCGCAAAGAGGCTTATATCCTTTCAAGTCTCCCTCCCTAATTGCAGACACATGTCCCCTTGTTGGGGAAGGGGGTGAGGTGGTAGGAAGCAGAACAATGCATTTCATAAACGTGCCATGGTTCCCTGATGGTTGGAGGGGGGAAGTGGTGATCTTGCCCCTTGAATTTACCATCTCAGCTTATTTTTCCGCGGTGCGTGTTTTTTGACTTCAGACGAACTGCGTCTCCTATCTCGTGATATCTCGGCGCTTACAAATGTTACTTGGTTTGCTAGAGGGGGGTCAGGGGGGAAGGTGGGTGGGAGGGCTACGCAGCAGGACATGTGTAAGGCTTGACCTCGGGTTCCTACCTCGGCTTGCCCTTTCTCTGCGGTGATTACNATAAGACAATGTTATGTTAACACAAGTATAAAAACACTTGTGATACATAGCATATTTAAGAAAAAACCAAACACTTCATGCATGTGGTGATTTTTTGAAGGTTTGATTTTTTAAATGTGAATAAACCGCGAATAGACTATATACCTTAGTTATAATTAAACGTGATCTCAGTCAAAGGCGCCGATCACAGTAGGGAGTAATGGGGAAGTCGCCTCTCACCCCCTCCTCTTTTTAACCAGCAGGGGAGTTGCTTTCCTGGATTGATAGACAGTAGTCAGTAGTAAATATTTATACCTTATGGTAAAATACTTACGTCATTATTTTTTTAATGTGTTTTATTTATAGCTATTTACGTAAAGAAAAACAGCAATATTTGAGGAGAAACTTTCAATTTATTAAAAATATTTTAATCATGACTTTTATTCCCTAGAGCAAAAAAAAAAAAACAAAAAATAATCCCGGCGTGTGAACCATTGAGACAATTGTCTAGTTAGTAATATATAGTACGTTTCGACTTTCTATGCACTTAGGGCTTATAATGTCGGGTAATTAAGATTTTTTTTATTTTAATATATTTTATTTAGAATACACTATTTTAAGCAATCTTTTATAAAATGCATTGCATCTGCAACTTTCTACACTGTATTTGTTTAAAAGTCTTCAAATCTTATTGTTTAAAACCTTGTTTTACATTAAAATAAGCGTTACATTCGTGCTTAACCATATGCACAAACACAGAGAAACAAACACAAGGGGTAAAAACACAGGAAATTAGAGGGAGTGAAAGATAGAGAGAGCGTGTTTTCATGTGTGTAGGTCCATGCGTGCGATATTATTAAAATGAATATGGCTAAGGACACAGAAATTTCGTGCCTTGCATCCCTTCTGGAAAAAAAAAATTATTTGGCACAGTGGTTTCAAAACGTGTACTAACATTTAAAACCTCGTATTTATGCAAGCAATTAGGTAAGCTCAGTGGGATAGTGTTGTATACTCTACAACTGGCATGCCCACTGTGCCATAAGTCTCCTCTGTGCTGGAGCCTTGCCGCCATCCCCTTACATGCTGCCTAGAGAGCATTTTGGGTAACGGCGGCACAGTGGAGAAGGAGGGGAGTTGTGTGCAACCCCTTGAGACAGGCCCGTCACGGCAGATACTGGCCCATCTGCGCTGCCTTCCGTCTCCCCTCGCTCAAGGCGAGAGCAATTCCCCCTCCACTTCCTCGCACTCCATGACATTGCTTCGTTTGATGAGTACGTCCCGTGGTGCGAGAACATACCCGCCTCTGCTTCTCGTAATTTGTACACGCGCCCACCTTTGAAATTTAATCCACTTAGCAGCTTGCAACTGCTCCGGTATTTAACCTCCACCCGCGCGCATTCCACTACACATTTCCCACGGCTTTTAGGGTCCCGGAACAGGGCTGTCCAAGTACAATCGAACCAAGGGCCGCGTATGTGTTTATATACCACCCGGAGGACTGCAACGAAGGGGCAATAAAGCTGAACTTCATATTGTTACAAATCATCAGGGGCGTATCTCAGTTCGTGAGAGATGTAGGTTTTAATAAAATTAAAATAACTATACACATTTTCAAAATTTATTCATAATGTGATAAAAATACACACAGCTTTTATTTACAACATTAAACTGCCTATCTCTACTATTAAAACTTATTATTCTCAGTGAGCGCAAAAGTCAATGTTAATCTGATTTTAATAGAATTATTTTATTCTTATATTGGTTACAGCAAAAAAAATTGACTTATTAGTTTTTTACATGTTCAATCCAACTATCT
The DNA here is from genome assembly GCA_002778355.1 of Clitarchus hookeri. Lineage (NCBI taxonomy): Eukaryota > Metazoa > Arthropoda > Insecta > Phasmatodea > Phasmatidae > Clitarchus > Clitarchus hookeri. Next base: position 46,125 of record NQII01001550.1, read on the forward strand.
TCTGCGATTCCAAATGCCTGTCACACACTTATCAGTTCCTCCTGTCAGTCTGACTCTCCGCTGTACCGATGCTCGCAGTCCGCAGACTTCACTCTCGCAGATCACTCTCGTAGCCGCCGCTCTTCCCTTCGCTGGAACCACACATCCAGCGATTAAGGCCATACATGGCTCCAGACTTCACACTGTCAACTCGGAGGCCCGCCACACCTATAAAGACCAACTAGTCCGATCCAGAAGGTTCCCCGCACCCCGAGTCGCGCCAAAGGATGCTGGGGTGACGACCAGAACATTCTTTCAACGATAACCCCAGACATTCAATCCTCAAGTACGAGAAACGTCACGAGTCCAGATAAGTTTATCAGAGTACACGTCATTCTACGGCGGGTGGCTTGTCTGTACCTTCGCGTGTGCTCTTTTCCGGTTACTAGTGACACCAGAAAGCGTCCGAGGAGTAAAAGATGAACGGCACGAAAAAGCTGCCACCCGTAATCTCTGCGCACTCTTCTCCAGTTACCGGTGATGCCGTTAAAGCATTGCACTTCGTTAACTCGAAGGTGAGGACAAGGGAAACGATGCAGTGTGGCTTAATGTAACAATGTGTTATTTTACAAAAAGTGAGAGCCAGGAACATTATAAATTAATTGACTCTAAACCACTTAAGGGATCTGTACATAAACATATTTTCTTTGAAGTCGTCGTTTACGCGTATATGCGTATCTCAGTATATAAATGTTCTGAGAATACGCCTTTTTGTCAGAAAAGTTAATATCAAATTAGCTAAAGCAGCATAGTTTTGTTATTACAATCTTAAGTGTATTAAAAAAGAAAACTATTTTGAAAATTGTGAAAAAAAATTTGTTTTTCTAGAGATTGACTGCGCAGTTTTTTGGTAAGTAGGAGAAAATGACATATTTACGTCTGTGTTTAATTCTGTGGGATTTCGTCGCTTGTTATAAAGTCCCGTTGTTACAGATTTAATTTTCATAGTACAGTGCAGCGACGGAAACGCTGCACGCAGTGTGTGTAGGAGTGACGGGGCGCTAGGAGCGCACTTAAGTGTCGCCTGTATCACTTCCACTTCTCTGTGCCTTGAACGTGCCAAACCGTTTCCAAAGTATAGGACCAGTAAAAATTAAAATTATAATGCAAATATTTTTGTTTATAAAAAGTTGTGCCTCTACTGCAAAGGATAAACTGCTACCATTTGTTACGTTAAAAAAACATTGGTTGTCTGTAAAGTCGGTTTACTGACGATAGTTGAACGTGACAACGTCTTAAGAAAATACTGATGGAATGGTAGCATTGTTTGAGTCATTACAGAATTTTACTGCATTATCAGTAATTGTTCGAAGTGTGTGTCCACGAAGTCGAATGTATTCGTTACGGATATCTCTTGTTGTCTGTGAATCGTTTCCCTCCCGTCCGTGTTTAAACCGAAATGGAGCATCTTTTTCGGTGATAATATGCAAGCCTTCTAAACTTGTTACCCGACTCAGCGCCACGTACACCAACTGTTGCGGTTGCTTGGATGAGTATTTATAAACAATGACAGCAAACGTCCCACCTTGTGACTTGTGAATAGTGATGGCACAAGCAGGAACGCAAGGAAACTGTTTTCGTTTGCATTTTATAGTTTTTGTTAGTGTAATGTTTACTATTTTCTTATAAACTGGTACCCAGTTTGTAGACAAAGTATTTGGCTTGCTTTGCACGTGAGGTCGACATTTAACTTTGGCTGTGGTTCCTGTTGTTTCTTCTGAAACTTCAAGCCTTACATGGAACGCCTCAGAGCGAGGTAACGCCGCATGAGTCATGTTTTTTCGTGCGTGCAGCCGGCTCTATCGAATTATAAGACGTTGTCACGTCAAAATTAAATGTAAATTGCCTGTTGGGAAAACAGTGGCGCAAATCAGAATAAATGGAGGTTATCATCAGACCAAATAGATGTGGTTTATAAAAGTTACTCATAGGAACATTTGCACCATTTCTACCACAATGAGTTTAAATAAATTAAATAAATATTCTCAGCAGATTTGTTACCTCAGTATTTGCCATTAAATTATAAATACATTGCAACATAGAAACATTACTGCACCTATATATCTTATAGATCAAAGCATTAAATTAATACAGCATTTCATTTTAAAATATTTTTTAAATTGAGATTTAAGAAATTAATTCAAAAAGTTATAATTAGCAATTATAAACGGGGCTCCTCGCATTATTTCCTTAAATGTGATAATAAACGTTACAATTTTATTACACAGGTCACATTATTGAATACCATATTCCATTTACCAAGTTAATCAGAAATCACACAATTTAATATTCTGTTAAAATTAATAATTTAGAGTCCATCGTGCGACTTATTAAAAAATGTATTATTCCAAAACTGACAAAAACAATTTTGAATGTGTCCATATCTGCTATTTGTGTCCCGTCCAAGGATATCGTGACACCAACACGAGCCGCGCTAGCCGGGGAGCTCCGCGCTGTAACTGGGCACCGCCTTCCCCACACTTAAGCCGACGGGAAGGCGAAATTTAGCAGTTCCAAATTGAAAGGGAAGAAGCAGTAGCATGGTCACGGAACTACTCAAGGAAGTATAATCGCTACGGGAAACCCTCCATTAAATAGGGGTCAGGAGAAGATACAAGAAGATGTGCATATCACCACACTGCCGGTCACCAACTTGACAAGATGACACTATTTCCCTATGTTGCTCTAAACTACATATCTTCAATCAACACTATCTACATATGTGGTGAATAACGCGCACTTCGTGCAAAGCGGAACTTCTCCAGCTGCAGAGAGATGCGTCTAGTCGTCACCAAGTCCAGTAGCAAAGTAGTCTGGGAAAAGCTCGTTTTACGCGGAGTAATACAAGAAATAGTGCGTAGCCAGCGGGAGGATACATAGAAAGTTACTTGCCATACTGCCGATAGAGATGGCACAGAGATAAAAAAATGCTCTTCCGGACGGTGCAAAGGGCGCTTTATTTCTGTGGCGATGCCAGCAGACTGTGGACACAGCGAAATTTTACCGTTCTGGGAAACGGCTCTTCAAGAGTTCAGGCGCAGTGGGAATAAGATACGCTATAACTAAAACAGCCAAGCTAGCATCCTGTGCATCCGATAACGTATGTTGTAAGCAGGGGCGTTCTCGCAGACACGGGCTACGTGTAGTCCTGCTTGCTGAGATATAAAGCTAAATTGTAAAGTTCGGAGAAAATTAACAAAATAATCAGATATCCACAAAGTTATTATCGCCAAATAGTAATTACAGGTAGATAACTTACTTTTGAAATAACTGCAACCCCCACAAAAATTAAATCCCACAAAAAAATTTAACTATGCGAATTAAAAAAAAAAATAGATACGGCACAATGTTAAATAAATTTACTAACCTCTTTAAGATTCTGCCATACATGTTCTCAACCAGGGTATGAAAAATTTATTTGCTCGAATAAAATCCAGCGAAATTTCATCTTTCGGAGCCGAAGACCCACTCGTGTACCGTTGTCGACTGCATGACACAAAGCTTTACGCCTCGCCTGGGCCCGCCAACACCGCCATTGGACTGTTGATGACTGGAAACACGTTGCCTGGTCTGACGAGTCTCGTTTCCAATTGTATCGGGTGGATGGACGTGTACGGGTATGGAGACATCCTCATGAATCCATGGACCCTACATGTCAACAGGGGACTGTTCAAGCTGGTGGAGGCTCTGTCATGGTATGGGGCGTGTGCAGTTGGCGTGAAATGGGACCCCTGATACGTCTAGATACGACTCTGACAGGTGACAGATACGTAAGCATCCTGTCCGATCACGTGCACTAATTCATGTCCATTGTGCATTCCGACGGACGTGGACAATTCCAGCAGGACAATATGACACCCCACACGTCGAGAGTTGCTACCGAGTGGCTCCAGGAACACTGTTCTGACTTTAGACACTTCCATTGGCCACCTAAATCACCAGACATGAACATTATTGAGCATATCTGGGATGCCTTGCAACGTGCTGTTCAGAAGAGATCTCCACCGCCTCGCACTCCTATGGATTTGTGGACTGCCCTACAGGATTCATGGTGTGAATTGCCTCCTGCATACCTTCAGACATTAGTCGAGTCCATGCCACGTCGTCTTGCGGCACTTCTGCTTGCTCGCGGTGGCCCTACTCGATATTAAGCAGGTGTACCTGTTTTTTTTGGCTCTTCAGTGTATATGACCAAAGCTACTTTTTACTACACAGCACCACCATACCTTAACAAGGCAAGCGATTCAGTTATTATAAAACGCTATTGTATTTAACAATATTAAAGGAACCGTGTACAACTTTATGAACACACAGCTTACCAGTTTTAAATTCTCGTAGAAGCATCTGCATTCTCACGAACACATTTGACTTTGATGACCTCATTAACTGAGTTCACTAAGCCGTGAACTTAAGGTCACGAAGGGTAAGTCACAGATATGTTTTGACGTATTCATATACGAGTTGAAGTTGGTATTTCAGTTCCCCTTTGATTGACCTACCGGCATAAAACTAAAATGTTTATAAGCAAAAGTAAATCAAATAAATCGAATATACCTGTACCTTGATCTGACACCTTACAAGAAATACGTATAAATTAAAACGTATTAATTTAAGGTTTTTTTCTTTTAAAATTAGCGACCAGTGGGCAGTATTATTGTACTGAAACAATTTTCTCTCTTGAACTAAGTAGTTTATAATATGGCGGAGTGATTATTCACTTATCTCTTCCACGAAAGGTATCAGTCTCATTAGTATAACACTTGACCATGTTTTTGGCAAGAACGTAGTGTTTATCCTGCAAAAATTTCAACACCATACCGTAAATAATATCTGTTGTCCAGTGGGTTTTTCATCGTTATCCCCGAAAATAATGTATCAACTGATCTTAACCTAGCTTCTTTCGCAGGTTTTGACTATGCATTTTCTGACGAGTACAATGCAATACTTCATTATGTCCTTTCACAAACTCTTTTATCAATCGCTTCGATGTAACTTTTTAATGTGAAAGGATTAATTTTGTTTGTAAAGTGTTTTAACCTGGCGTTATTCTTATCGCAATATTCTTTGACATGCCTCTCAGGCGATGTTCTTAGACATGCTAGGATACCAGAAGCCTGGAACGACTTGAGCCATGTTTTATCAAAATAGTAGTTTATTCGAGTTGTCTTCCTTTATCACTAACGCATTTAGGCAAAATCGTTAAATTTGTTGTTTATCATCAGAATTCACTTTTCGCCTTCTGTTAAATTAAAAATTAAAAGCATTATTTTTAGCTGAAAGGTGATGATAAAACAAATGCATCGTTATTTCAAATTGTTTTCTACCTGGTTGGTGTGAACATTAGACTTATCANACAAGCCATCATAACTCCTTGCACAACCTTGGATCAGTTGTACGCCACTCTAGAAACGTGACGCACTTAGATGGCAGAAACGTCTGACGGAAGAGAACAGTTCGCGTCTGATTCGTAAAAGTATTATTTTATTGTATCCAAACAAACAGTGTCAATCATTAGTTAATATGTATAAAAAACAGTTTTTGTATAAATTTCGAAATTTATCTGTAAGAATATTTTTTCTTTTTAAAATTTCCTTGGTAATTCATTAAGTGCTGGTAAATTCTTAAGTTAAATTGCATTATTACGTCTTACATAGTGGTGAATATCGGCCACGTTTAATGTTCCTAAGTATGCCTACTAACTTAAAATGAATATTTTGAAAAAAAAACTAGGTAAATGTGTTGATATGTAACTAATGGCGACTGCTTTTAGAATTTTCAAAATTATGTTCCTCTTCTGTTCTGCACATGTTGCTTCCCACCCTAAAAATCTCACGCTTCGCTACTGATTTGTCCGTATTTTGAAACATAGATACTTCTCAAAGAGAAAATAAATTAATATCTGCGAGTCCACAACGTTGGTATCTTTTATGTTTTATATCAAATAAATGCTTTACTGAACACAGGTGCTGCCATCTGTTGGATGGCGGTGACACCACGACCAGGTTTTCTCGCAGAAATTGCTAAGCTGTCCGGTATGGTAATGTTTGAGTTACATATCGTTGACACAGATTCTATTATAATTAATATTCAACAGAGTATTGACTACGTTTTAATATCATAGGTTTCACTTGTTAAACGCATGGATAATAATTGCGGGTTGATATGATTCATGTTATTACTTTTATTGAATTTTTTATCTTTGTGGACATGCGTATAACTACATGCGGAAATGCATACGCAGAACGTTTCGAAATTAACTGCCAGATACATAAGAGTAGCAGAGCGGGATGAAAAAAGAATATTTCCTTCATAACCACGTGTTTTTAAATAGTAAATTTTTACAGTCAGAATCAGCCAAAAATATATGGTACTCAGAGCCTGCCAATCGACAGCTACTGGCGTACGAGTATTGTATAGTTTTCCGTTTTAAAATACGCCACAAGAGCAACTTTCAATGCACCGAAATAACGTATTACTCAAATGTGTCTGTATATGGTGCAGTGGTCAGGCACCTGCCGACAGGCATACGGGCACTGTAGAGTTCCGGAATATCCACTGCTTACAAAGTGCACTAAATACCTATTCGACCTGTTTGTAGCGCACTGTTACGACTAGGCAGAAATGCAAGCAATTAATTTCGACGTCCGCGTTTTAAAACAGTGATCGCAGTACCGGATCTCCTGTGCCATCCTCCCACAGCACGGCCACCAACGTTGACAAGACATGCAGCACTGCTGCATAAGCTGCAGCCATCACGGATGTAGAATTAGTATAATATAGTCCATTCACGGTTACGTCAATATTTTCTGAAGCCCTGCTTAAGTTCTACTTACAGGATATCCCTCCGCGCCATGCAAACGAAGCTTAACTAAGTCTACCAAATACACTGAAGGGGCAATGCACCACCTTCTTGCGTACACATTGTAATTATGTTTTGCGCATAAGAACTATTTATTACTAGGTACTACCAACACATCTATTTTCTCCTCGTTATTACTCATATTAATTGTAAATTAAACATTATAATTTATAGAAAAATAGAAGTAAAATTCAGTTCATTCAAAAATAAAGTAATTTTACGTTAGCAGAAGTATAAATATCCTATGATACATGACATGTTTACGAAACAGCTAAGCCCGTCATGCATGGGGTGATTTTCCAAAGATTTAATTCAAAAAAGTGTGAAGAAACTGCGAACAGATTATAATATCGGCAGGCTTCCTGGTTCAGTCCCTTGCTGATCCCTGTCTGGACTTTTGCGTGTGGGAAACGCGACAGACTTGACTGAGTGATGGTGAATTTTCTCGGGTATCTATCTCTCTTCTTTGATGACAACTGCAGGACGCTTTCCCGTTATAGTTTCAAGGGCGATGGCAGACTACTGACTTCATCCAGAAACTGTCATATGTCAAGGTGCGCTCGTTTCTAAAATGTTTTATGACATCTTCCACTTTTCCACAACCAGCATTCGTATTAGCAAAGAAACTGTTTGTATTACCTTATGAGAATATACACTGAAGAGCCAAAAAAACTGGTACACCTGCCTAAATATCGTGTAGCCCCCCCCCCCCCCCCCGAGCACGCAGAAGTGCCGCAAG
>NQII01001550.1:53793-133736 GCA_002778355.1 Clitarchus hookeri
CTGTCACGTTTAATGATTCTCGTCAGTCGTCGTTCGTCCTGTTCTTTCACGATCTTTTTCCGGCCGCAGCGATGTCGAAGATGTGATGTTTTACCGAATTCCCGATATTCACGGTATACTCGTGAAATGGTTGTATGCGAACATATAAATGTTATCGCTACCTCGGAGATGCTATATGCCGTCTCTCATGCGCCGACTATAACACCACGTTCAAACTCACTTAAATCTTGATAACCTGCCTTTGTAGCAGCAATAACCGATCTAGCTGCCGACCGCATCGCGTTACCCTGATTGGCTCCATACCACTGTTATTTGCATACGCACGCCTATACCAGTNTCAAACTCACTTAAATCTTGATAACCTGCCTTTGTAGCAGCAGTAACCGATCTAGCTGCCGACCGCATCGCGTTACCCTGATTGGCTCCATACCACTGTTATTTGCATACGCACGCCTATACCAGTTTTTTTGGCTCTTTAGTGTACATTAAAGGCTGGAGTAGTCCGTCGAGTGTACGTGGTAAGTAGTACACGCTGGGGTGCTCCCTGATGGCTAATCGTATTTTTTGAAATCTTGTCCGTGTCTCTGAACGATCTCTTGATAGAACTGAGTCCTCAGCTGAGTTCTCTTATAATAGAATTTGTGGCAAGTGTTCGTTAAAATTACTCTGGGCTAAATGAAGGTGTCTCGAGCCTTATCGGGCTGGCTGAACGGTTAGCCTCCTCGCCTCCCACCAAGGCTAACTGGGTGCAATCCCCGGCCGCGTCGGCGGGTTTTCTCGCGAATCTCTCGTTACCCCCACCCTTTCATTCCGGCGTTGCTCCATGCTCACCTCAATCACCCTCATCATCTCTCAAGACCTCGCTGTTCAGAGCTGCCCAAATATCTTCAGTCATTCAATCTAGCCTTCTCCCATGGTTGCCGAAAGGTGTCAGCGCCTAAACGGACTTAACTATTTGTTATTTAGTATTTTTACCATGTAATTTTGTAACTTTGGCATAATCAAAGATTGCCCTTTCCTCAAAATAAACTTCAGGGCATTGTTTAAGCATAAATGCGTGTCAAAATCAAAATTTTACTGTTTTGGAAATGTACACTGAATGAAAACTATCATATGTACGGAAATTAGATCATTAAGATCCAAATAAGACTCCAGGAGTTACTTCTAGACGTCTATAAAATTGTACAAAGAAATTTCTTCGCAATTAAAGAAAATTTCTGAAAATAAGGAAATGCTTGCATATTTTTAATTTTACCTGTCCCAGAGAGTTTGTAATATAACTTTTGATTAGCTCACCTTAAAATTAATAAAGACGAGACCTTTCAGTTGCCCTTGCTAAATTTTCAGCAGATAATTTGGTTTATATTTTGTACATTGCAAAAACAGTAAAATTTTGACTTTGATATGATATTTTGCAAAAACCATGTGATGTATAAATATTTTATCTGAAGTCAAAGTGGTCACAGATAATGTATACAAGTTGAACAGTATGTGGTACAAATATAAAAACTAACTTTTTTTTTTTAAATGCAACTTCTATTGCGATTCCGTACTAAGATAACCGCCAGAAAGAATAATATTGATTAAGAACAACAATTAACATGTGATACATCATTTTTGAGACAAGGAAATATTCCCATTCATCTTGCAGTGTTTATGACGCACTTCCTTAATTCCGTATTATTTGTCAAATTAATGTTTTTTTTTTAATTTAACTCAAAAATTTGTTTCTTAATCTAAATCTGTTAAAATAAAATTCAATCGGTCAAAACTGAGCAATCGGGGACAGTTAAAATATGCAGATTGCTTCAGTTAACCAGTGTTGTAGCGGTTTATACTTATTTACTGTAAATTGGACTATTTCAAGTGATTCATTACTCTTCACTGATTAGTATGCGTGGAGATAATAGACCGTAAAAATGTACAGTACAAAATGATGGCAGTTTTTTTTTCATTCTATGCACCTAGCGTAAAAAGGACCTTAGCCTAACGGGTGAGGAACTGAGAAGGGTTTGTTGCATACATTGGAATATGCCTGTAATGGGGCTGAAGAAACCCTTAGAAAATCTGGTCGTCAGACTCGGAAACTCTTGAATGTGAATCAGACGTGCTACAGTATGACCGGGCACGCTTGGCGAAATATGCAAATTAGCTTAATTTTTTAGGTACTCAACGTGCAATAAATGTGAAAATAGGAAAAGAAAACTCTTTATACCATCGTGTTGAGAAAAAAACCTTTTTGGTTTAACTACAAACGTTTGTTTGGAAATATTCTAGGTTTTTAAGTAAAAGGCTAATAACAAGGTTTTCAAAAATTAAGTTTCGGTCTTGGTAACTCCGATTAAATGTGAAATAAATGTAAACTTTCTTACTGTGATTTTTGTGACCGAAAAATAAACTTCTTTGATTGATCAGTCTTCCTGCACTCATTTCCGAAACAGTGAATTTTTGGAAATAAATATGTACTCACGAATTACACATCAGGCCGCGGGATAGAAATAAAAACACGTTTGTTTTTCAGACAATTATAGAGATGCTTGCGAACGAAATTTGATGAGTGATGAATGAATGATTAATTTACCTGTTACTCAATGGAATTCGCTGCAGTTGCACAGAACACGCACATATGAAACTAGGGAATTTCATAAAATAAACAGCGAGCTCTCTCAGTATTTACAGAGGGAGTCCTCCATTATTTCATTAACGGGTGGAGTATAGCAAATAAAGCAGCCGGGATGTATTACCAAAAACTTCAAAATGTCAAAAATTTTAATTTTCAATTTTTGGAACAAATAAATCACACGCTCAAATTTTACTTTCAGTTAGTTGACCTGTGATACAATTCATAAAACAAACCTGCCAGATTTAAAAAAATAGCATCTGATCCTACGAACGCTATTTTTTAACTGTTGCTAACTTCAGGAAATCGATACAGCTTATTAGATTATTTTACGTGCTCGGCGGCTTATGCATGAGTAAAAGTAAGAAAATACATAATGTTTTTTTTCTGAAAATCTTTGTGCAACAGAATATTAGTGAAATACCAGTATTCCTCTGCTGTCTAAATTTCGTCGGTTTTTCAATCACATATTTTTTTAAATTAACCTTTGGAATTTTTTAACAATTGACTGTGCTGCATCGCACGCAGCAAATTTTTTTAAATAATATTCCAGACAACACATAATTTTTGTCACACTTGAAATTTCCTTGCTAGTTATATTTTAGTGATTAGTGTAATTTTCTTTATATTAAAAGAAATGTCATCGCGAACTACGTCACAAAACAGTAAATCTCAGAGGCGCGGACACGGAAAATGGTGCAGACGTGAAGAGTGTGGTTACGTCAGACAGTTAGTTTATGCCACTTTCTCATAAAAAGTTTAACGGTTGCGATCAACTACACGATCACAAACCCACAAAAACACTATTCCGAACTGCCTGTTATTGGAGATCGGTTAAATTCTCGGAGAGTTTTGACAACAGGTTACGCTTCAAATATGTGTAATTTTACTACTGTATCATAATTTATTTGACACGACCTAACGGTATTCATAGTCAATAAGAAACTCGTAACTAATGAAGAAACGAGTCATTTTAAAATATACGTAAGTGTACAATACAGCGACGAATAAATAAACACCTTAAAATTTGGTGCTATTTGACAATATGCTAGACTTTAAAGACCACGATATGTTCTAGTCGGCTTCCTTCCTTTCATTGATCGGCCCCACTGTCTGATGTTATTCTCCTCCGACTGCTATGCACATGATGATGTAAGACAAGAGTGAAATGTTATTCATATTCCCAAAGTCATCTGGGACGTGTTTAATAAATCGTGATGCAATTACAAACGAACAAAAATGTTCTCGTGATTAAAGTATAATTGGTTACCAAAAGTGAAGTTTGTAGCTCTCTGCCAATGAATAAACAGCGGCCTAAATATACAAAGGACTGTAAAATCCTGGCTGCAGGTCGTTGAATAGGCAATGTTTTTCGGTGAATACAAGACAGCATATTTTCAAAAAAAGTTATTACACACCTGTTTTCTCAAAAAGATTCAAACCCAGACTACCTAAACTTCAGTAGGTCTATCCTTCGTGCACACGCTTGGTTATATTTTTTACTGGCTTCTTTTAGCCTATTTTCCGGAGGAAAGAAATGCTTATGAGATATCTCTCCTGTCTGTGGGCGTGTTTTCTGGGTGTAGGTGTGTGTGTGTGTGTGTCCTTTGGAAATTTTGATCCCGTTAACAGAATTTCACCAAACTCGGCATACATGTAGTACTTAGTAAGGACATCTGACTTTTATAGTTTTTGTTCACGCAGGACGCTTACTTTAAAAATAACGGCCATTAAAATATTTTGGGCAGTTTGTCGTATCTACTACACCGTTTAATCAATTTCGACCAAACTTGATATTCAGTAGGCCTAAGTTACTATTGCAAACATCAAATATGCTAATACATAGCCTTAGTTTTAACTTCCTTTTTGGGTTTTTCGAGCCATGATTTCTCTATAGAAAGCTGCATAATGCATCCGTACACAACACATGATCTAAAAAACCAAATAACAAATTTCTGGTACCATGACTTTTTGTATTGTGCCAGAACTCCTTTTAAAGGATGAATGTCAATATGAGTAAACCACCAGAAGTGTACAATCACCTGAAAACACAGCAGCAGCTTCTATCAGCACGTTGCCTGCTGCTTTGAATGCACATTTCTCTATTTCTTTAGACATGTTATCAGAGACTGATATAGTTGCTGAGTATCGTACCTGCACTTCTAAGATAATTTCATTATAAGAGTTTTTTGATAACCTTAGTGAAGATGATACATCTTACTCATGCCCCAGGGTAAAGAAACGTTTAGCACACCTTAAAAGATGTGCTCAAAATATTTTAGCCAAGTTTGGTGAGAATTTGTCTGATGCTCAATTAAAGTCACTTCAAAGCATTGTGGTTCAGGCTCAGTCCCTCTTTGAGACTGTTACCAATTTGGACTCACTCTCCATCATTGATCACAGTAACGAGGATGTTACCACCCCCTCCATAACCTCAGTCACCCTACAATTTGCTAGTGATAATGTTACTCCACCATCCCACTATGTTTCAGTCACCACCCAACCCATTGCAGTTAACCAAGTTGGCAAACTACCTATTTCCACCCTTCCCTCAACCCGCAATTCCATCCACTGCCATGCACACCACAACACCTGTTCAAACCTCATACTCATTATATCAGGCCACTGTTTTTAGTACACCTGGGGGCATATTATCTCCACGCTCTCACATGTATTCATCTGTTTTTGATAAAACCACACACATTCTACCAAAATTTTTGTAGTTTTTGAAAGTCATTGTCAAACTCCATCAGAGTAAAATAGTGCCAGATGCACAATTGCTTGAGGTCATTTACCCTTTCATCCAAGGTCCGCTGAGTAAACGGACAATTTTAGCCATGTCACCACATGTTTCATTTAATGCCTATCATTCTGATTTCTTAAATTTTTTTATCCCCTCAAAGTTGCATGCTCAGTTGCAACTGAGAATGTTTAATCGTTTATAAGAACCTGATAAGGCTCTTTCTGTGTATGTGAGCAGTGTTAAAGCTGTTGCCATCATATTATGTATAAATTTTCCAGAATCTGAAGTGATTAATATCATATTAGAGGGCTTAGAACTTCAAGAGCGTTCTCGTCTAATGTTTTTCTCCAAACACAACACTTTTTTTTCAATTAGATAAGGCATGTATACATTCCCAGAACATCAGATACGCTGACCAAAAACTCCAGCATATTTTTTAGGCCACACAAGTCATTTCGTGGTACTGATGGAAATAAAATGCCTCATGATTCTTACACCAATGCTGTTATTGAGAAAAAAGAGCAGTCACAGAAACCGAAAGATGACAAATCCCCTTCACCTTCTGATTCTCCTCCACGGGACAACCAAACTTCTTGTAGGTATTGTAAAAGGTCATGCCACACGATTGAACAGAGTTACAAATTAAAAAACAGGTCATGCGGGGACGACAAGTGAGCGGTCTTCCCCATAACTCTGGCAAGTTTGACTATGCTCAGTATAATGCTCACCTTTACAGAATGTGAACATTTGTAGGCAATTTCTACAGTTGTTCGGTCCTTATGATCATATTGAAAAAAAAATTGAAATATGTCATGTAAATTTCCGTAATATAGTGGGTATTAAAAGGTTAAGACACCCTATGTTGAGATAAATTTAGGGCCATTATCTGTTAGTGCTTTTGTTGATTATGGATCTGCGCATACTATTATTTCTGTCAGACTTTTTGAGAAATTATAATAATTTAGGTTAATTAAGTCTGTTGAACCTTCTGATGTGGAATTCTATACATCGTCCATGCAGACTCTGCCGACATCTTGTTGCGCCACTGTAAGTTGAAAATTGATAATGTCTCGTGGACACACAAAAGTCTAGTTTCCAAACAACTTGGTTTAGATTTTATTTTAGGCGTAGAATTCATGGCTGCTACTGGCCTAATACTTGATATTCATTGTGAACATATAATTTTTAAGTTTACTCCATACACAAAAATACCATTGGTGGACTCTCAACCAAAACAAGATGTTTCCCCTGATTGTAAAGCAGAGTCCAATCAAATTGTAGATTATTTTGAGCATTTTGATTCACAGCAGCGTTCTGCTATTGAGAAATTGTGTAATTGTTTTCCTAAAGTCCTTACCACTGAGTTAGGCCTCACTAAATTGTTAGAATACCAGATCAAATTGCTTAACAAAGAAAATATCAAGTGTCTTCCATATAGATTGGCACCACCGCAGATGGAAATTTTAAGAAATGAAGTTAAAGATTTATTTAGATAAAAGTGTAATTCAACAGTCTACTTCCCAGTGTGCTAGTACAGCCTCTTTGGTACCGAAACTCAATGGGAAACATCGTATGGTCGTGGACTACCGTAAACTCAATAAAAACTTCAAAACCAGTTACCAGTTTTTGTGTTCCTTGGAACCTGTATCAATTTACTCGTTCGGCTTGGTCACAGGTACTCAAGTACTTACCAGGCTTTTAGATATGAATTTTCACGATGTTAAATTCAAGTATGTCTATAACTATCTGGATGATCATGTAATTTATTCCGAAGGTTCTGAACAACATTTAGATTACCTAAAATAAGTACTTACTCATTTGTAAAAGGCAGGTCTCCTACTTTTAACCCTTCTAAAGTTAGGTTTACAGTTCAACAAATTTCATTTTTGGGACATAGGATTTCTTCCAGTGGAATTTATATTGATCCAGAAAGGACTAAGTCCGTTAGAGATTTCCCCCCACCACGTGATGTGAAAAGTATAGCAAGGTTCATTGGTCTGATACAATTTTTTGGCAAATTTATTACGAACTTAGCTGAAAAAGCATCGCCGCTGAATAAATTGAGAAATAAATCAGTCAAATTTGAATGGGGTGAAAAGCAGCAAAATGCCTTCGATATTCTAAAGAATGATATTATTCATCCTGCTGTGTTACAAATACCAGATTTTAGTAAGGAATTTATCCTCCAAACTGATGCTTCAAGTCAAGCTATAGGAGCTGTTCTGGTTCAGGAGATTGATGGCTGTCGTCAACCAATTGCATTTGCATCCCGCACTGTTACTCCCCAAGAGAAAAAGTATTCCATTAATTATAAGTTGGAATGTTTGGCTGTAGTTTTTGCCATAGATAAGTTTAGGCAATATTTGGAACATGCAGAATTTCTTTTAGAAACCGACAACCAGTCTTTGTCATGGCTTTTGGCTCATCCACGCCAACTTGGGAAATCGATCGATGGTTAGTTAGAATTTCTTCTCTAAAATTCAGAGTGCAACACATAAAAAGAACTCAAAATGTAGTTGCAGATGCACTATATAATATTTTTGATGGCACCAATGTGGAATCTGAAGTTCTTCCAAATTGTAATGTTTTGTTTAGTTTTCCATTAGCGTTTACAGACATTGAAGAACACCAAGAAAAAGATAGTAATTTGAAACAAATCATCTCAAATTTAAAATCAGGTGTTGAACATAAACCATATTTTCTTTCCAAAGGTCTCCTTTGTTGCAGATCCCCTGATAAACGGAAACGTATTGTATTCCCTGATAATCTAAAATCTATGATATTTGAGTATTTTCATTCGTCATCTCTGGACGCTCACCAGGGTATACACAAAACTATTCAGGTTATTCATCAGCACTTCATTTACAAAGGAATGGATGCTGAAATCTCTAAGCGAGTAAAATGTTACAAAATTTTTGCTCTGAGCAAACCATCTCAGAATGCACATTACGGTTTTATGTCTTAAGATGTAACTGAAAAATATACGGTAAAATCGTTTATTAATTTTGTTGGTCCCTTTTCGTAGGAGTAAATTGGGAAATAATATGTTGTTAGTGTGTGTTGATGCTTTCACTAAATTTGTATGGTTAATTCCACTTCGGAAAATTAATGCTTTCTCCTCTATTCTTGCTCTTCAAGTATACATTTTTCAAAATGTTGGTACTCCTTCGTCCATTGTTTCTGATAACAGTTCACAGTTTGCGTCTCATATTTTTAAGAACGTGTGTTTTTCTCATGGAATACGCCACATTTCTTTACCCCCATACAATCTACCTCCTTTTTATGCGGAGCGTTTCAATCGAAACCTTCGTTCAGCACTCATTGCTTTCCATGCGACGGACCACACAAATTTGGATAAAAATTTATCCCGGTTTAAAATGGCATTCAGTTATGCCAAAAATGAATGACACAAAACTAGTCCATTCAATATCATTTTTACCTTTGCCCCAAATAACCCTTTGTCAAATTACTGGCATCTAAATGACATGTTGAACGATCCTAAGGATGTTTGTGATGCTTGGGCATCTGCTCTCAAGAATTTAAAGCACGCTCATTTCCAGAGTCGTGCCAAGTATAATAAATGTCGCATTGATAACCCTTTACTTGTAGGAGACCTTGTTCTTTGCAAAGCACACCCTGTCAGCAAAAAATGGCAAAACTTTCTTACCGTTTGTTGGGTCAGTAACAAATCTAACGTTTTTTGATGCCAGTCACTGCCGCTTAAGCTGATCCTGGTTCAGGACCATTTATTACATGAGCTCATGTCTCGCATTTGAAAAGATTTCATGCTACAAAGTAATTTTTTTTTTTTTGCGTTGTTTAGGAGCTGCAGACCTTCGCTGTGCACTTGTTTTCCTTAAAATAATTCAGTAACTGTTGTTACTTTTTAGATCCTGACTTTATCTTGTTCATGGATTGGTCACCCGTTGAGCAGAGTCATTTAAGGATCCATATCTTTGTGAGCTCACACTTGAAGAAAAATCCGTGGTACTATTCTAAGTTGCTAATAATCTAAGAAGTACTAAATTATGTTGATACTAAGCTAAGTAAAGCTATTTCTAGAGTAAATTCATTTGTCTATGTAACACACAATGTTTTGTGTTCTGAATTCAAATTGTTTGATTAAAAAATAGATATTATTAAAAAGGTTTGTGTTGAATTTCCTGTTAATTTGGATAATTTGTATTTGTTGGGTATTGGACTAGTTAGGTTCTTGATTTATCTTTTCCAGATGTGACACTCTTGTGTAATTGGGTCTTGATATGTAGGTCATCTAATTATTATTTGTATATTTAGTAGTTGATGTGACTTTGCCATTTAGTAGGTTTAATGTAATAGTAACTTGTTGTTCCCAGTTTTCTGTAAGGTATCTGTCTTTACCTTTCAATCTTTCTTTGTGCCACCTTACTCTTTAAGGAGTGACGTTCTGATTTTTTTTCAGTTTCTGCCGGTTAGACCATGTTGGTCTTGGGCATCTTCCTGTCTATTGCCAGTGACTTTTACGTTGCATTGGTCATGGTAAACCATTTAAATACTGGAGTAATTTTGAAAAATACTAAGACATAATTTTTCTGATAATTCCCATTCTATTGTCTTGAACTTTTACCTCCGAGAGTTGCAAGAAGAATGTGTCGAGTCAGACGTCTTGTTGAACACTGTATTTAGAGTGCACAAAAACTTTGAAAAGGACAATAGTTATTTTGATCATAATTTAAATTTTGCGCTATTGCAATTAGAGAATAGTGCTTTTAAGACTTGCCTAAGTCCTCTCCCAAAAGGGGAATGTTAGATATTGAAGGCAAGATTCTTAAAAAAGTTTTTTGAACCCTGAATAACGACGATGTTAAGAGTTTAGAAAAGAGACTTAATCCCATTAAGGACAATCAAGATAACATTTCTGTAAATGTTTCAAACCATATCATTTTGATCAAGGATCTTGAAGGCCGTATTTTTAACACTACTTAAGGAATCCAGATATTGGCTACTCATAATCTAAACAACGTTAACATTTTGTATTCAGTTTTTAATCGAACCACTCATGAATTGTGGTATAAAATTGTAATTCTTGGTTTCAGGCGAATCCTAAGTTCTATGTTTGTTGTTGAGGGTCAGTGTAGCTCTATCTAGCATCAGGCTAGAATTGTTTGACCTAAAGCATGCCATCGAGACCAGAGTCCATGGCAAGTTAAACTCTACACTCTTGAATTCTAAGACTTTAATTGACATACTTAATCAAATACAATACTTGATTACTCTTCCCTTATATATGATCGCCCCAGTAACGTTTGAAAATATGTTTGCTTACTATGGTTTCAGTTCAGTACAGGCAATTATTTATCATTCTTCACTTAATGTTTCAGTAAATATTCATTTTACAAATAAGGATAGTTTTCAGAGTTATCGTGTTTTTGCTTGTCCTGTCCTTTTTCCCAACATAAACAAATCTTTGTTATTCATAGTTTTATACTTTCTTATTGTCAGTTTAGATAGAAAATGTTTGCTCCCATCCCAGCTGAATTGTTGTTTCGATGTAAAACTTATGGTATTACTATTTGTCCTTCTGACTTTCCATTTTTTGATGCACATGTTAATAGTTGTGAATTTAATTTATTCTCTGGCAAACCTCACCTTGACTTTGTGAAAAATCCTTTATATCTCTTGATTTTACCTTACTGAAAAACTCACTCTCTCTGGCTGTTTGCGATGAAATTCCCCATTGATGTAACTTTCTTATGCAGGACTACCTTAGAGTCACAATCGCCCTTCACGCTACCGATGTCTGGAAGTGGTTTTATCAGCAATGCTTCGCGTTGCAACATTGTCAGCCCTTATTTTAAGACTTTTGGCTAAGTCAACTCGGCCATTCATTTCAATAAGTCTTTAGCTGTACTAAATTTTCCTAAACTCATTTCCAATCTCACATCCTTTCAAAATCCAAAATGACATAATGTTTCTCCTAATGATTCCCTCATTAAAGAACTTGATACCCTTCTAGCTTCCCAGCCTCGTGGCACTAATTTCCATGATGTTGTGCAACTTATTCATTCACATCCTTCCCAACTCCTGAACATATGAATGTAATTTATCTTAGTCTATCTTCAATTGCGGTGTTTTGCATCGCGCTTACTATCATTTTTGGTTGAAATCCAAGTTTTGTGCAATTGTGCAACCCTCTGCACCCATTCAACCTTCTAGCCAAGAACATACTGTTGTAGTGCCTTTGCCAGTTATTTCTAGCGGCACCTCCTCCTTATGTAAGTTGGTTGTGATGTTGTGTTTTCATGTGAATATATTTTGTTTGGTAATTTTACTTTTTGTAGCTTTTGCTCTTGCCACACCTTTGCATGTGTGTCCTGGTTTCCGGTGTTTTGGGGGGGGGGGTGCCAGTCCTGTTAGCACTTGTTTCATGTCATTGTAATTCCATTAATTTTTATTATAGTTTAATTGTAACTGCACCAACTAATTTTTTTATTTTGGAACTTGCTCTAGTTATGATTAATTATTTTGCTTATTCAAATTGAAGTTGTAAAACTAACGTTACCATCTCAAAATTTGTACTGTTTACATATTAATCTAATGTATATTTTTATGGATTTGTTTAAGAAAAAATTTGTTAATGTTTATCAATTATTTACGTACTTAATATTGTGTACGTTCTTAGTGTCAGTTAGCAAAATGAAAAACGTAATTTGTCATTTATTATTATATTCGTTTCACCCTCTTTGGGGTACGATGAAACAGTAATTTCTTTGAGTTTTGCTCCTTCCTTTGCACCCAGTACTTTTTCATTCTTTCAGATCTTTTTCTTCTCTCCTCGTCTGAGATGATGAACCTTATTTTAGATTTTTCTTGGAACCTTATCCCTTCGTCTTTAAATTTTATCTGTACTGTTCTATCAAGTAATGACTTTTCTGTAATTTTTAATTCTCTTAGGTCTTTTTCAATTTCTGTGAACCAATTAGGCTTCGTTTTGCGGTTACGGAAGAAATCAAAAATTTGTTTAGTTAATCTATTAGAATTCATTCTGAGAAGATGTCCGTAAAACTTTAGTCTCCTTTTGCGCTTAGCATCTGAGAGTTTTTCAATTTTCTTGTATAGCGTTTCATTCTTGACGTATACTATATTATTGTCCTGAAATTTTGTTCCTATGATCTTTCTTAAAATTTTTCTTTCTTTTATTTCTAATTGTTCCAACTGACCTATGCGATTCAAGGTTAGAGTTTCTGCTGCATACAATGCTTCTGGCTTGACCACTGTTTTGTAATGTTTAATTTTGGACCCCCATGAAAGAGATTTCTTGTTGTATGTCTCTCTTGTCAATTGGAAGGCCAACTCCATCTTATTTTTTCTGGATTCTATTGCCTTGCGTTCTGCTGCATTCCAACTAATCCATTCCCCCAGATATTTAAATTCTTTCACTATTTGTATTTTCTCTTCTTAGACTTTTAAGTATTTATTTGGGTGTTTGATGTTTGTCATGATTTTAGTTTTTTCAAAGGAAATAGTAAGACCTATTTTAGCTGATTGTTATTTAGTTCAGGAATTTGTTGTTTTGCTTCCTCCATTGTTTCAGCAATAAGAGCCATATCATCCGCAAAGGCAATGCAATTGATTTTGAGATTCTTCTCTTTGCAACCCAGTCTTATTCCACTTTTTATATTTTTGTTCCATTCTCTGGCTACTTTCTCAAGTGCCCAATTAAACAATAATGGAGAAAGTCCATCCCCTTGCCTTACTCCTGTTTTTATTTCAAATGGGTCCGATACTTCACCCATTAATTTAACTTTTGAAAATGAGTTTGTAATAGTGGTTTTTATTATGTTAGTTGTTTTCTTATCCAAACCCAGTTCTTATATTACTGATATTAGTGATTCTCTATCAATGGAGTCATATGCTTTCTTGAAATCAATGAAGGAAATTACATATGTTTTTGTCCTCGATTTTTGGTATGCCATAATGTTTTTGAGGTTTAGTATTTGTTCAGAGCATGATAATTTGTCATTTATTATATGTCGTTCTCTACTTTCGAGTTATGTATCAATTAATCATACGAGACCATGAAGTTCGGAGCATACCTTAGTATGTACAGGTTTCTGCTCAGGTTAATTCCTTCTTCGCAATTTCGACATACAACTTGTAGTAAGATAACTTTTTTATCTTGCGGAATCTTTTGGCATCCTTGTGATGTTAAAGTATTTTCATCAGCCGTTTTGGTAAGTTTGTTTGCGGACGTTTTATTTCATTTTATCGTGATCGTATTTTGCGTGCACGATCATTTTTTAATCATTTTTCGATTTTTGTTGCATAGCGGTCGGACTGATGGCATAACGCCGTGGCCAATTTTTCATCCTTTCTGGGATGTCAGCTGTACACCATATCGTGGCGTGGTCGTTCTGAACCGTAATTCCACTTCTTTGGCCAGCACCGCAGTAACATCTAAAATGTTCTCGTCGTCTAAGTAACGTAAATTATTATTTTTTGCCTGCTGCATGTGCTCGGGAGTGTTCTGAACTTTCTGTCTTCGTCGTGACGACTTTCTGTCGTGACGTCGTTTATTTTTTTTTTAAATTTTTCAGCAATAAATGAATGTTTATTTCAGCTTAATTGAAGGAAAGAAATCATCTTTAAAATATAACGGTGCTAAAATGAATAATTTTAAATCAAGCGATCACGGATACCAAACGAAATAGTGATGACCATAATATCTATATATATAAAAACCTTGTGTCCGTTTGTTTGGAGGCGTATAACTTCCGAAAAAATCAACCGATTTTCATTCTGTTTTTTATAAACCTTCCTTTTGTTCCCACGAGTGTTTGTACGCCTTTATTTTTTATCTGTATTTCATGCAAAGGTACTAAAATCTGCAAAAAGCAAATTTTTACCCTGCTTTCGTGTCAGGAAGCGCCTTAGTTAACAATGCAATATTAACAATGCAATGTCAACAATGTAAAGTCGCAACCTAGCAACAAATCAATCTATCTATATAAAAACTATATATCGATATATCGTTACTTATCGATATAACGATATATCGATACTTAGAAGTACGTCAATGCTCGATATAACGATATATCTATACTGATATATGTCGATACTTATTGACAAGCGAACATATCACATACAAATCTGCGGATGTAACATCACACGAAAATAAAGCGGTAAATTATCCACCAGAATTTCTAAATTCGCTTGATGTTTCAGGATTGCCTCCACTAAAACTTTGCAACGGCACACGCTTTGCAATAAAAAAAATGATGGGCAATACTATAGAAGCTACTATCTTGAAAGGTGCTTTCAAATGAGAAGATGTGCTTCTTCCCAGAATTCCATTTATTCCATCATAAATTCCCTTTCACTTTAAAAGAACACAGTTTCCGGTCAGATTGGCATTTGCAGTAACAATAAATAAAGCTCAAGGGCAGTCATTGCAAATGTGCGGAATAGATTTAAAAACAGAATGTTGTTCGCACGGCCAATTGTATGTATCGTGTTCTTGAGTAGGAAAACCACACAAATTATTCATACGCGCGGAGGATGGTGAAACTAAAAACATTGTATACAAACAAGTACTTCAATAACATATACTTATTTCAATTAATTTCCAGAAATGAATAGAACCAAAATATTTTATGCCACAGTAACGCGTGGCAGGGTTAGCTAGTAATTTAATAATAAAGGAGTTTATCAGTTTTCAATAGCTACTTATCTAACAAAAATAATAATACTCATGCAAATGTTATTCAACAATATAATTTATGTTTTAGTTATTCCTAAAGCAAGGAACAAAGTATCCGAATAGTTCTCGTTATAAATAATAAATATAAAATCATTTTTTTATATATTTGTTGACCTGTTGTACGTCAAGAGAGAGAAAAAATATTATGTAATTTTGCTATAAATAATTTTGCTTTTAGTGATTTACTTGTCCTATTACCGTCCATAGATAACAAATTATTTTATATCCTTAATGTTGTGTTAAAAATAAAATTGAGTTATACCAAACGAGTACCTAATACCTTCTAGATCCCACCTTCCATTTATGTACCGTCCTTGTGTTTTAACGAGAGTGCCTATGGTTGCTCAGGTTCACGACACGAAGGTGCTATATAACAAGTACTAAGAAAAAAACATGAGCTTGAATATCATACCCCTTACATGATAAGTGAGGGGTTGGCAGCACATTTGTACAAAAAAATGTAACTTTATCACTTTTTTTTTTTTACTTGTAATCTACTGTACATGGTGAACGAAATTCCGTCTTGCGATTTTATGCGATGTATATATACACATACATACATATTTTGGAGGCTATTCGGCAAAAACGATATATATCGAAAGGCCTAAATCTCTTCTAGTCCAAAACATAACGAGTTATCTTATGAACGAACTATGTTTTTGCATTACTGGCGTTTGTGGGAGCCGCGGTGGAGTAGTACTCACACTACTCGCCTCCCACCACGGCGAACGGTGTTCGCACTTTTACATGTGGGAAACGTAGTGGACGTTGCCGTTGGCCGGCGGGTTTCCTCGTGGTACTCCCACTTTTCCGGTCCTTGTATTACACCGTTGCTCCAATTTACCCTCACCTTGCCCTCATTGGCACTCAAGACCTCACTGTAAAGAAGGAAGCATCATATCCACATCCTGAATTTTTTTACAAATATTCATAACCGAAATTCATGTTCGTACATGGAAATTCAAAGCTTCACATGGCATAGATGACTACTTGGCTGAATTTGTTATGTCTATATGGTTTCAGTTATAGCAATATTTTTGTATGCGGACAAAAGTTATTAAATAATGAGAGAATCTTTCATCGCGGTTACAGATGTGAAACACGTACCGGGAGAAATAAATGAAGATATAAATATAATATGTTATGTTAGCATGTAGATATTATACTATCACATGTAAAACATTCGTTATGAGACAAAGAAATAGTCTTTCTTACTCGATGCATTTTAAGCAGCACACAAGTTAAGAAAATAAACAACGGAAAGGTTAATATCCTTCCCCATTTCATCACCTAAAGTTGCATATGGCACTTCGAACGTGTTGCATGGTGAGACTAACTAGCTACAGAATATTTACATGTATCGAAACTACTGTGAAAACGAGAAAAATCATTGTTTCGTTATGTTGTAAAAATATGTCATATCCTGAAATTGGACGAAGTCCTCCGACTGTTCGAAGTGTAATCCAGAGATTTAAATAATAAAAAGCTTTAATAAACATACCCACACTGGGTTGTTCACAGAAACTTGAAAACAGGGAAACACAGCAAGTGGTGACAATGATGCAAAAGTTACGTCTTGAGTAATATCTGCTAATGTGCAAGAAAAAAA
Organism: Clitarchus hookeri; assembly: GCA_002778355.1. Taxonomy (NCBI): domain Eukaryota; kingdom Metazoa; phylum Arthropoda; class Insecta; order Phasmatodea; family Phasmatidae; genus Clitarchus; species Clitarchus hookeri. Next base: position 70,505 of record NQII01001550.1, read on the forward strand.
CAGTAACTTCAAAAACAAAAAGTTGGCTTCTCAATCGCGTCGCGTAGAGAGCCAGAGTACCAAGATAGAGCGAGACGAATCAAAATAAGAGGTTATCATTCGCAAAAGCCTATGTGAGATAGGATCCGGACTTTTTGAACATAGTTTTGAGAGTAAGTTTAATATTCTTCACAATGATGGACACATTTAAGTATGGAGGAAACCGAAGAACGAGCTTGACATCCAGAATCTGCAAGCTACTGCTATGCATGGCGGTGGTCGGATTATGGCCTGGATTTGTATGGCTGCGTCTAGTTTAGGGGAACTAGTTTTAGTAGAGGGAAGTATGTGCAGATATGGTTACGTAGACGTACTTAAGCGTAAATTAAATAATAACATTCGGAAACTGGGTTTAGTAACCGATTGCTACTTCCAGCAAGGTAACGATGATATGCGGCAGCAATTTTTCGGCTTCTGGTTGCTTTATGACACACCACACACCCAGAAAATCCAAGCACAGTCTCCAGATCACACTTCGATTGAGCATCTCTGGAGTTTTATTGAAAAAATATGGAAGCCACGAATTTATATTTTCGTAGCAGAAATAGCAGATAGTACTTCTGTACATACGGAAGTAGAGAAACTGCAGTAAGGTGTCGTCAATGCGTGAAACTCAGTAGGAAACCGTCCATATATCATGAAAGACCTGTCCATGCTTTCGCAGTGCAAGTTATACCGGTCCTAATGACCGTGGGTTAAAAATACGCACGCCGAAATGGACATTTTCCTTTGCCTCCTTCACGCGCGCACTTCTTGGCTTCGCGTGACGTGCTAATCCTTAAGTAATGAGTCGCGGCGACATGGAAAAGATATTGTTTCTCTTACCGCCCCCAGCTGCCAAGTCGGTAACTCCCCCTTCGGTCTCTAAAGGCGTCGGTTCCTGTTGGCATTAGCGACTAGGGCCCGCTCATAAATCACTCCAGTGCCTCACTGCCTCAACCCATTCAACTCCATTCCCCCTTCGTCTCTTAGGGATCTCCCAGAACCCTCTTCTTCATGAAGTGTCCCCCACGCAGTGTTGCACGCAAGGGGTTAAACCTCTCTACCCTTTTCAGTCTGTCGCTCGTATTAGCCAGCTGGCTTCAAGAGGTTGTTCTAGATGGCCTGAAGCAGCCAGCACGTTCGCCTGCAATACTGCCAACTGAACAGGCAACACTGATGAACAAGGTGACATAAATTAACGCTATAATCATTACTTGCTCAGACACGCCCCATTCGACTACTTTATCGCATTACACTGAAAACTGTTTTTAAAAAGTTTTTAATGACTTCTGAGTAGTTCACCACACACAAATTTTTAAATATGTTTATATTAAATTTGTTCTTTCCTTATTAGGGGCCGCAGTGGAGTAGATGTTAAAGCGTTCTCTTTCCACCAAAGCGAACCGGGTTTGATTCCGGACGAGTTCGCTCCCGGATTTTCTCATGTGGAAATCGTGCCGGACGATGCCGCTGGTCGACCAGTTTTCCCGGGGATCTCCAGAGACGGCGAAACAGTGACAGAAGATCAAAAGCCATTCATTGAATGTTGCTGATGGTGCACGGCGAAGGTCTGCGCTGAACAGCTCACTGAACCGGCGTCCTCGGGATCGAAATCCCAAATGGACTTGTGACTTTTTTCACCCTCTATGTATAGGCTGTTCACGGTAAAATGTGCACTTTCGAAAGCTCTGCCTATGATCTACTTGTAATCACGTTGTGTATTCTTCCTCCTTGTAAAATTTACATTGCCGTAGGCCTCATCATTTTATTCATATGTCGGTCAAATGAAACTGTGAAACTATTATAAAAGGAAATGTCTTACAAATCTGCTAATTTTTACACTTCGGTATTTAAAAAGCAGGAAGTGAAATAAATAATTTCATTTATCACAAATGGTTACCTAACACTTTTTTATTCGTCGTGAAGATATGCGACTATTTTCCATCCATCGTGACCAACTTTACTGGGTGCATGTTACTCAGCGAGGCCGTTAAAATGTATTCAGGTAAAGGCAGAGACTTTTTTCTAAGGTTGAGGGTATATGGGGGTAGACCAGTGTTATGATGTTTACGGAAAAAACACAATTCCATAAGACCACTTACCGCTCTCGTAGTTATGCCCTGCAAACCAAATCTATACATGTTAGACAAAAGAACGTAACTTTCTTCGACACTTGCGACACCATGATGTAGTGTCGTCCTAGGGTGTCGTTAATCAGTATGCTGTAATTAGTATGCATTCGTCNCAAATCTATACATGTTAGACAAAAGAACGTAACTTTCTTCGACACTTGCGACACCATGATGTAGTGTCGTCCTAGGTTGTCGTTAATCAGTATGCTGTAATTAGTATGCATTCGCCGCCTGTTTTGTTTACTCGGAAGAAGGTGAAGTTTGAACTTGGTGATGAACTATGGATTTATAGGAAGTTGGTTGGTTCATTGGGGGATTTGCATATTATCGGTCATGCAGAGTTTGTGTATAATGCGTAAATGCCAATAAAGTTTGTTTTAACAGAATCGGTTCAGTGGTTCTCATTTTGGGGTAACATAATCTCAATTCCAAAGCAAGCGGCAAGAGCCAACCTAATATTACTCTTGACTGCGGCGTTCAATAGGTTACATCGTTATCTAGGTTTTGACCTTGGTTTCTTATCTCGCTTACTTCCCGACTTCTCACATTGCTTATCTCTTCGCTCGTGTTATCTATGGAATTCTCTTATCAGCAGCAAATGTCTTTCACAAGGTATGGTTGCAATCACGTTCGTGTCCTGGTTTAATGTTTGAAGGTGTGATCAGGCAGGCCATTCAACTAAAGCCTGATCACTTCATAACACCATGTATTGTCACATTTCTTTGTTGATGTCGACTCCATTAAGTTTTCTCCACCAACTTTATTTTATTTTGTTTGATATTCTGGGTTGCTAAGCACTATTTTTTTATGAAAGAGTATCGCACAGGGATCCTGTCAGAGAATTTGTAAAGACGTTTGTTGGGAGTTTAATAGCAGACGTCTCTAGGAGAAATTAAATTTCTCATTACAGCTCTATAACAGTGTAAATATCGACCATCAAATCTCATCATCTTATGAAATGCTCGGTAGTGCATAGCCCTAAGCATCACGCAGACCTCCTGTGGCGCACTCGGTTGGTGCGCCGCCGGTGCAGCCTGGGATGCGGGAGGCTCTGGGTTGGAGTCCCAGACAAGTCATTGGGTGTTAGATTAATTTAGGTCTGAAGTTAGTTTGTAAGCCGTCTCCTGATAAGCCTTCAGGGATAACACTAGGTGTGGTTAATAAGCGCTATTCAATCCAATCCTACCTCCATGAAGCCGTACCTTTTGTCTGAAGGGTGTTATATTTTTATATTTTTCTCGTTTAAAATACATAAATATAACCTCAGTAACCCATGGACTAAAATATAAAAAACATAACAAGGGTGAAGGATGTCCATCACTCTCATCACGATCTCTTGGTCGAGACTTGTGCAGATTTCCGAGGCAAAATGCAAATGTAAAGTAGTCCTATCTATAGGTCCTGCATGGAACGATGTATTCAGATATTTCCGATATTTACTTAAAATTACGAAATTCATAATAAATTTAATTTGATAACATGAAAATATTTTCTTCACAACGTAATATAGTAATAAAATGCAAATTCATATTATTTAATTATTTGTTTAAACAATTTAGAGTTAACACTTCCAGAGCTACGAGTCGTTTAGATGTGTATTTGCGATTTCCTAGTATCGTAATTAATTTTTGTAGGTAAGTGTATTCCTTTAACTGAAGAATTTAGTAATTATACCATTTTGTTTTCTGTGATACGAAACTGGCATTCTTTTAACATACTGTAATTCTTTGAAAATCTTATTGTGAATAAAGTTTTTTTTTTTAACATGATTAAAATTCATACTTAAATACACTGCGTAAAATTAAACACCGTAATATAACCTTATGTAGTATACAAGATTGCTAACCGTAACTGTGGAGTTTTGATCAGGGTGGTACGTGATTCAGTCCTCATCTTATATATTTTTTTTTATTTGATCATCATTTCTTGAGGACACATCTGATAGATATTCGGTGAATTTCAGAAGGAACACAAACGACCACTCGTTTGTAATGTACGCTGGTACGACATCAATCCGCAGATATTCCCTCGCTCTACAAAAGAGGAGCTTAGAAAAGCAGAATACAAAAATCTGCTCCATTGCAAGAAAACCACGAAACCAACTAACTTCTTTGATCAGAATCGTATTCTTTACAATATTACAATACACGCCATTATTTGTTAAGAAACTATAATTTAGTAAGTATATACCTAACTGTAAGAATGAAATACAACTTATTAATTACAGCTTGATAATTCTTAACCAATGCTGCACATGTAGCACTTGAGAGGCTGGGTTGCTTGTGGCCTTATCAAAGTCCCGGTGGACACGAGCCATAATGGGCTACTGAATTCAGTACAAGTAAAGTTGTTCACGTATTTTATATCAAGCGATTTAACTAACTCAAAAATTTTAGCGAATGGATTATTAATTTAATACGTCCGGTAATGCAGTGTTAATATTGCGGTTGTATTAGTATTTTCGTAATATAAATTATGACATCAAGTAAAATGCTACGGTTTGCGTGTGCCAGGCATAAAAGAAGTTTGGTGTCGATCGAAGGCTGTAGCCAGTAATTAAATGACATCTGCTGGAATATTCAGAGGACTGAGAAGTCAAGCACGGTGCCAGGTTATGACGTGGAGTAATATGGTTACCATGCATGAGCAGAACCGCTCGCTCGGCGAGACGAAAGGGATAACGTGAGCATCCAGATAACCAGGAGAGAGAACCTTCTCCTCTCGCACCACAGCAAACGAGCAGTTTCGAAGCTGAGGGAGAGGTTGTTGAAGAGGGGAGAGAGGTAGAAACGGTCGGCTCTGCGAAACAGATCTCTCGCCAAACAATCTAATCAGGGGATGTGGCTCGCCCGGACTTAGATGAGGGGTTGTGGAAGGGATGGAATCGCCGATTTGCGGTGTGGTCGAGGGCCGGGTAGGGCTTGTTCTCTTCTCCAGCACGAGCCAAGAATAGTGATGTTCCGGCCAAGCTGGTCGATTGACTCCCGAGTCGTCCACAGTTTTTTACCCGTGGTTACAAACGCCGGGCTCCCTAAGCTTTTGAGTCCACTCTGTACGATTTCCTGGGTTTCTACGGTATTACAGAGGTTTCAACGCAAGATTCAAGAATATATCTACTAGGAGCGCATTTTGGAAATGAGCTTTAACGAACCATAGCCAACACACTATAATCACGGTCAGTCACATGCTATGGCCCACCACAAATACTTAATGCATGGATAAACTGAGCGCGCCTAATGTTCATGGAAAATCGAACTCATTTCTCCAAAGCGAACAACAATCAAGCACTCCTGAAGATACTTATTATTTTTTATAGTAGTGATTCACAAACGTTTCAGCTGATAACTCCCTACGAGATGCGGCAAGTCACCGCACATTTTTATCACTTTTCGAAAACGCTGACGTGGAGGAATGTAAACCTAATCTCACTTAATATGGCTTAAATGTTTAATTAAAGAAGTGTTTTCATTCTTATATAGGACATTTATTAAATACAATACCTTATTTTATTACCAGGCATTGCGACCTATAATACTATTTCGATGCGTACATAAAAATTCACTGATTCTCAAATTATTACAACCCCCTCCCCTTCTCATGCAATGACTCGTACTCCCTTGAGGAGTGAGTTTGGAAACCACTGATTTATAGATAATATGTCCCTTTAGGTCCCTGGTAGTTAGTACTTGTTTATATAATTGTCCTCTTAAACAATTTAGACGAAATTCAACTGTTAATATTAGCAAGCGTTTCTGAGAGCAAGAATCAGTTTTTAACGTATTGAATTTATTAAGTCGATTCTCGTAATTGTCCTAAAATATTTTTATTCATATGTGAGAATTAGAAATATTAATGTTGCCTTGCTAAAAAAAAGTTATATTTTTAACTATATATGTTTTCTGTAGAGTGTACATTAACCATTCTTTTCACAGACGTACTTATTTTTCTATATCCAGATGTCCCTCGATTATCTAAACCAGTCATAAATACTGGGTTTCGCATCTAAAGATAATAAATAATATAGGAAACCATGCAAATTTTTAAGCCAAGTGTTATTGTTATATTATTAGCTATGATTTCTCTGACGTTTAAAGATATCAAAAAATTATAACAAATTGTTTTTATAATTCCTTCTTTTAAAACTATTGATTGGCACCACAATGTATAAAGTAATTTCATTTCTACAATTTAAAAAATATCGAAGATACTAAATTCTATTTACACATGTTCATTCTTTTTTTGTTTGAATATTAAACTAATACACTGAGACTTACATACGGAAAAAAACTCCAATTTATACATTATGAGCGTAAACTACATGTCCGAACGTTGCGTATTTGCTGAGTGGCCTCAGAAATGTATTTTAAATTCACGAAAGATAAGGCGTCAAATAATTTCAGAAGTGCCTGTTCACACTTGCGTTAAAATGACGCGTGACGATTCAAACGCGCGTTTTATCGAAGCAAACTGTTCTGTTCACAACTGCGTTAAAAACATCACAGATTTCAGTTGTCGGCGTTCCAGTATCTAGTGACGTCGTGTTCAGCAACATAAATCAAGTAATTTCGAAGAAGGAGAAAATATTTTTCGCGTGTCTTACATACGTACAAACGTTTCATCTGTTTTAGCTGCTCCATAATGTTTACTTCCAGGCAAAAACTATTCGGTACTATTAGGTTATGAAACTTGTAGTAAAAATGATATTGGCTTGCCGTATAGATAAGGTAGATCCTCGGACTGCCTGTCCAGACGTGGGAGCCTTCTTTATGTTCCTCAAGTAATTATACTTAATATTATTCCATCTGGACATCAGTTTTCTTCTTGAAACAGAAGTACATAATGTAGGCCTAGTATATTTGTCCGCATGATCAAGCTGTTGTATAATATAATATGTTTGTGCTATGTTTATGTTTAACCATATCAAGAATGTAAATACTATAGAAATATGTAATATGTTTAATCTATCTAGAATTCACTACAATAATGCAGTTCCTTTACAGGTATTGGGGAAATGGATTCAATCTGGTGGATCTACATTATACCTACAGAGTTGGTCGTTCAACAGCAAGCAAGATTGTGCGTAAAGTTTGTAAAGCGATTTGGAACACAATTAAATACGAATGTCTTCCTCTGCCTACAGAAGAGATGTGGCTGAATATTGCTAACCGTTTCCTACAAAATGCCAATTCTCCTAATTTTATATTAGCCCTTGACGGAGAGCACATAATAATTGTGAAACCAGTGATGGGTGGCTCTCTGTATTTTAATTACAAACACTATCATGCTATTATATTGTTAGCAGTGTCTGATACGAATTATAGTTTTATTTATATTGATGTAGGCTCGTTTGGGAAAGAATCTGACAGCACTGTATTTAAAAGGTCCACGCTATGGAATGGAATATATAATAATCCCCTCAACATACCTCCATCGAAACTTTTGCGTCGAATGGGAAGATTGCGATTACCCTTCGCATTTGTTGGGGATGAAGCCTTTGGTTTGCATAAATATGTGCTTCGCCCATTTGCGGGACAATATTTGTCACACACAAATGGAAACATCTTTAACTATTGCCTCAGTCACGCTCGTAGATACATATAATGCTCCTTTGGAATCCTTTCTAACAAATGGCGCGGTTTTCACCATCCTAATATCAATCTCGATTTTTCTACGGACATAATTAAGGCATACTGCATGTTTCATAATTGCATGCGCGCTCAGGATGGTTACAATGTTTAAGAAACTTTATCCATTGAAGTTTTGGAAGAGGCAGTTAATGGTACAATGGATACCACTCTACATGGTGGGTTCAATGTTAATCACAACATAAATAAATGGGCGGAATATTTCGTTTCCAATATGGGTAAAGTTCCGTGGTAATATGCAAGAATATGAATGCTAGTATAATGTAACGTATCAATAACTAGTTGTAACAGTACAACATGTACCTGTATTGCATATAGTAACATCATGTGTTGCAATAATGGATATTGTGTGTAGTGTTGTACATTTGCAATACGTCTGCACATCATGGTTTAGCTGATACAATGCAACAATTCTCCACAACAATGACATTCTAGTAGCTACATGTAAATATCAGTATTTTGCAGACATCGACGTTAATTAATGATGTTAGTGGACAGCGTATAAACGTACCGCATTCAGCATTTTCCTTCTCTGTCTTGGTACTCAAGTTATGAAATATATCTTCACTTATTTGTAGCCATGCGTTGATTCCCCCCGGTCTTTATTTTCCTTATTGCTCAAATCCCAAAGCACAGGGTACCTTTGCACTTCATAAATGAAGTTTTCCATATCGATATTGTCGTCCTCCTCCACACTACTGCACGACGTATCAACACAAGTGTGCACTGCTCCGTAGCCACACTTGCACTGCCTCTGCGTGCGATACCACGAGTTCAGGCAGGCGCCACGCATTGGCAAAGTGACGCATGTCGCCGCCTGTCACCGCGCGTTATTTCGTCGCTTATGTGTATCGTGCCATTGACACCTGTAGTATACTGCATCGCGTGACGAATCAACACATGTTGACGCGCGTTACTTCAACGCAAGTGTGAACTCGGCCTAAGTTAGCACCTGTAGTAGGCTTACACCAGTGCACGCCATTTAAGTGGGCACCACTAGTGGCTGCTTGTTCTTATGGGAATGAACTATTAAAAACTAATAACCATACATGTTTGCGCACTAATTAGCTTAAGAGATTCTTTCACTTTTAACATCATAAATTAGATTTCTTTGGCTTATTAGCACTACATTACAAATAGTTGTAGCTTCGATTGACTTATTAAAATCAACTGTAAGTTTCAGATTAGTTCGATCCTTCACAATATAGGTTTTTCTGTAAGAACAATCAATAATATATAATGGTCTCCTAGAAACAAATGCATCGGGGTTATAATATAGTTCATTGTTACGGTAAGGAGTATCTAGCTTAGTTTTTGAATTTCTAAAATCTTTGTAGGCAATATACATCTTATCGAAAATTTTATCCTCGATATCTAGGTTCCAATTCTCTTTGGGGAAAACTCAATTCCTTCCAGTCTTAATATAAATATTTTTAACATGACAATGGTTAAAAATTGAACCATGTTTGTCTTCATCAACATTTTCTTTTCTGTTTAGCTGAAAGCCAACAATGACAAAACAGGCATATCGAATTTGATTGAATTGAACTGATCCTTTATATCAAACTGGAATGAGTTTGCACCAGTAGGTATGGGGTTTTTCAAGACATTGTCAATAATTGAAACCTACGGGAATTTTGTGTAGTTTGTGTAGTTTTTCTTTAATTTCGTCTCCATAATTAGGCTAGTATTCAACAATTGGCCACAGTTTTTCCATTTTCTCAATAATAATTTTACCAGCATCTGGGATAATGTCAGGAGATCCATCTGGTGGTGTTTTAGGCCTTCTGTAAATAGAAACATCATCGTGAGAATTTCGGATGAATGTAATCTCGTACCCGCCTTTCCAGAATATTTCATTAAAATTCCTCATAAACCCAAACAAACATCTTAATGGATAGACAATTTCATTATATCCATCTGCCTTAAAATACTGGCCCTTTTCTACTCCTGCTAAGTGCAAGTACGATGATTCCGATTCTGAGCTAAGCACTGCATGCATCATAGTCGAAATTATGCAAGGATTGTCTATATTTTCAATTATATTTCCATGCTTAGAGATCTCTACTCTTGAGAACTGGAATGGGAAGAAATTCTCACAAAGGTCAATAGTTGAAGTTTTTTCATAATTTTTTTGCATACTCATATTATATAGAAAAAAAATTTCGTTTTTTTTAACAACTACACTTTTCTTATCAACACAACAATTATGACTACTATCAAAACCGAGCCATTTAACAAGCAACTTATTTCTTTTTCTTTGTAAAACTTTCTCTACAAAGTAGTCTTGATCATACTGGGTCTTAAGCAGCTCTGGTTAATCAAATATACCCATGATGGACTCACTTTTCAAATATTTTATTGTGTATTTTATGGGGTGCGTGTACAATACATCACATACCTTAAATACTTCAGTGGACCAATTTGACGTATACCCCTTTTCAAAACAACCTTTACTTTTACTTATATGAACTTTATCTGCTATAGCAAACCATGCTTTATCCATTTTTCTTTCTCCACCATACATGTTGATAAGAATAGATTTTTCATTCTTTCCACTTAAATTGTTAGGGTTCATACCGATTGTGCTGTGAACAATATATCCACCCATTTATTGCTTCCCTGTACAGTATATATCTTCCACATTTTCTCCTTCAATGTTATATTAAATCTTTCTACAACACTGGCTTTCTTTCCGCTTTATGTTGAATAGTGTGTTATGATGTTATTGACCATTAACGTCTTAAATGATTTATTGTAAAATTCTTTCCCTTCGTCTGTTTGTAAATGCATAGGACTGCGGCCATTCAAAATAGTTTTAAATGCTAAAGTAACTTTTTCACCTGTTTTATCTTTGACAGGTATTGTCCATGCATACTTGGAAAAAACATCAATCACGGTCAACATATACTTATAACCTTTGTTAAGTCTGTGTATACATTTTAATGACCTAGAATCCATCTCAACCAAGTCAGCCTGCCAGAGATCGTCGATGCCAAAAGATAGAACAGCCCTCGTGGGAAAAATTTTTCTCATTGGTTTATGAATTTCATTTGCAATATCGTCTTTTATACTCCCACCAGTGAACATTGACTTATTGGTACCACAACATCTACAAACACATTTAATTCTTGCATTATTTATAAGTTCATATGAAACCTTATCACTTAGTGTATGCTTCCTACACTTGAGACAGTACACATTTAAGTTATCAATTTTCATTTTATATATATAATAAATAATTACCGAAGAACAAAATAAAATGAATATAAAGATAATAAAACAACTAATTGAAAAGTTTAAAGCCTTCCGGAAACTACATAAAGACAAGTATCATAAAAATAAAAGGCAGGAGCAACCTTTGATAGATGCGATAGAGGACTTGGGACAAAAAATTGAGCACATAACAAACGAGAATAAGAACCTAATCAAAGAAGTTTTTCCATTTGCTGTAAATAATTTGTACCACCCATGGACGCCTACGGAAACTTCATTTGAAAGGAAACTGTTTGGTAAAGCAGACACCGGTGGCGATGAACGCTATGACGATGGCGTTGAATGCTATGATGATGATGTTGCATGCTATGACGATGGGGTTGAACGCTATGACGATGCTGTTGAATCTATAACGAAGCCGTTGAGGTGTTGGAGCGTTTGGAAAACGAAATTGTACCGTTAACTAACTATATAACAACATTTATTGCAGGGAAAGTGACTGAATTCTTCAATAACTGCGATGACCCTGTTTTTGGACTAAGGCCTGAAGGAAGCGAAGGGTATATTGGAGATAGCAAAGTAATATTCAACAATGGCCGACTTACTGTAAAAGATCGAACATACATTGGAACTGATGGTTTGCTGAAATTGCTAACTCGTAAGGATGTATCAGAAAGTGACTACACTGCAACCGAATATGAAAACAATAGTCATATCCTAACAGATACAAATGCAGTTTTTCAAAAGAATGACGCCAACTCGGGAACTCCAAAATCAAGCAAGGGCGATAAATGGATAACTATCGTTAGACCAGTGTACGATATGATAAAGAAACACCATTACTCTCCTCGTACAGGAACAGGCATAAAGACATATACCGGTTATCCCAAAGAATACATATGGATGGATGATGTTAGGAAGCTCATTGATAGGCTTCTCGTTATTTATGGCAAAGAGAATGTTGGAAATGATAACTATTACAATGAGACGGTCGGAATAATGGATATGCTCAACAGCAAGTTTAGTGACTTTGTTGTGAATAATCCGAAAGGTATACCATACCTGATATGAATGTTAAACACAATACCCCCTTCTTTCTGGGAGTCGGAGCATCATGGAAAAGGATTACTCACTGACATAATAAATTCTCTACCTTTTGAGTTGCATGCACCAGGCTATAAATTCCTTGGCCCAGGTACAAGACTAAAATAGAGACTTGAGGGAGGTGGTAAACCTGTTAATCCATTAGATGAAGCTGCAATGGAGCATGATATAGCTTGTCATCACCATAAAGATCTAGCTGAAAAACTCGTAGCTGATAAGGAACTGGAAAAGAAGGCATTCAAAAGATTGTTAAGCTCAGATGCTGATCTCAATGAGAGATTGTGGGCAGGTGTTACTGGATCTGCGATGCATATTAAACGTAAGCTGGGCTGGGGAATTAAAATAAAATTTTAAAATATTAGGTATAATAAATTAAAGTAAAAAACATCACTTTTCAAGTTTCTAACGAGGAGCTGAAGGGTTTGCATATTGATTCTTTCATGGCGAAAGACCAACTAGAATGCAAAAACAAGAAATTGAAGGAAGGCAAAAGTGTAACTATCATAGTCTCAACTCCACAGCTTAAGAAAATGTGTAAGGAAATGACGACTGGATATGGTTTGACATCTCACAAGGGCGGATTTTTGCCTTTGATTTTTGCAGCATTGGGAGCTCTAGGGGCATTGGCTGGAGGTGCCTCATATACCGCTACGTCAGTAATTAATGCTAAGAAGAGAAACCAAGAATTGGAAGAACAAAATTGACATAATTTTGCCATGGAAAAACAAGGTAAATGGGTGAAGAATGCCAAAAAAATAAGTAACTCCACTCAGTAACTTTGATATTGATAAAATGGTTAAAAAATTAAACATTAAAAATTTTCGAGGTGTATTTATGATTGATAAGCTACCTAACACGCCACTCGATAAGCAATGTGGAATTGTTAACCTAGATGTTTCAAAAAACTCTGGAACACACTGGGTATGCTACTGGAAAGAATCCAATAACAAATATTTTTTCGACTCATTTAATGGAGTTCCACCGCGGAAATTGATTGCATATCTCGGGGGAATATTATTTATAACGATAGCAGAATTAAAAATTTCCACCAAGTTATTTGTGGCCATTTGTGTGTCACTGTGCTAAATCACTTTTCAAATAATTTTAAATTTCCAAAAATTATTTTACTATTAATAAATTATGGATATATGTCGAAATGCATTAATGACCTCTTGGATTGAAGATCAAATTAAAGAACACTGGGATAATGATACAACTACTGAAAAGATCAATCCTAATGATTTTGTTTCCCACCCACAGTTCAGTGACTTTATAACCACACTGACAAGAAATAAAAGATCCTTGGATAAAGCCTTTCTTACCTGCTTGGAAGAAGATAATAATATATATTTTGAAAACGAAAGGCTCAGAAACGTGGGAAATATTATTGCTCCTAATGATGCAGTCAATTTAGAGTACTATCAGTTCAACAGAATTGAAATTATTCATTTAGTCGGGCAATACAGTTCAGAGGACAAATTATTTTACCTGGGTAGTAATCAAACACAATACATTTTTATAAGGAGTGGAATGGTAATTGAGATAATAATAAAATCAGAGGATTATAAAAGAATTATCTAATTATACCATAATTTGAAAAGCATTAACATGTATAAGTCTTTCGATGTAATGCCCGATGATAAGATATTTTTTTTAATTCCAAAAACTTTCAGTTTATCTGAAGGCACAGTTGTGTTTCATGAAATAGTTATAGTATATAAATATATTTAAAAAAAAAAGAGCAGAGTCTGTTGGTTTTAATGGAAACACTTCCATTAAAAGCAAAAGAAAATGTGCTAATAATCTAAGGATTTAAAAAAACTTTAATTTTATTATGATACTTGCCATTATTCAACTTACGAGTCGTATCTATTGTAACAAAACCGTATTCCTTATCCCAACATTTTGAACAAGTCTCCTTAAATTTCTCAAATGGAATATCACCACCAACGAAATCGCTATGAATATGTTTTCAGATTTGTATCATTTTGTCTGAATATGCAAATAAAATTGGCATTGTCTCTTATAAGCTGTTTAGGCACTTTTGAGTATGTCTGAGCTTAATATAAACAATCAGTATCTTTGTGCCTAACACAAGTGAAGAAATCTCATACTTTGTCCTGATTTTCAAGTATGTCGTCATCAGAAACCCCAACAGAGTCATAACAACATTCATCTACAGTAACCATTTCTTCATTTGTTGGAAAGAAGTATGCTATTGGTTCAGATATTTATTTTGCTGCTACCTCTGTATCTTCCTTTAAAGTGATATATTTTGGTTGGTTCAGACTTTTTAACACACATATAGAGTACCAAAGTCCAACCATCCTGGTGAATATATAAAATGATCAATTATAACTGTAGTTTTTCCACAATTACTGGGACCCACTAGCAAACATCTCAATTATTAGGCATTAATTCTCCATATCGTTTTGTCAATACAGTTTTGTCTCGTATCCTTATTTTAATATCCCAGTCTACCTGTTTCACGTTTCTTGGATTATTCATTTATTTAACAAATGAGTAAAGTATTATAGCTAATAGATAACAAATCAGTGTTGAAGAAAATACTACATTATCCTTTAGAGATAGAGGAGCACTCAGTGGCTTTAGTTAATTTCTATACTGCATACCTAACACACAACATTACCCCTGTCAGAAAGAGGCTCTATTTTAAAGACCTGGGTGGTATGGAAACATCAGTTTAAATTCCAGTTGGCAATAGTTTAAAAGATCTTTTAAAAACTATAAAGACAATCCCCCCATTTAATATAGTTCCAAGGGGGGGAGAAAATAATAGCATATGCCTCGAGCTGGATAAGACAACAAACAGGGTGAAAGTAAAATGTGTGTATTATTTACAGTTTGGAAAATGGGCTTCGATAGGAGAAATTTGGGTTTCGCAGAAAATAAAGTCCTGGTAGCAAACGAGCACCATTATGGAAGCACAATTCCTAAATTTGTTCCCTTTGAAACAATAAACATACACTGTAATATAGCTAATCGTATGATATTAAAACATGATGAATATAACCACAGAGAAACTAGCATAATTGCTACATTTAAACCAAGGACGACATTTGGATTTGGTGACACAATCTTATCCTGATTATCCATTTTTTTTCCCCGTGCAAACAACTCAAGTAATAGAAATAATAGTTGAAATTAAGGATGAGAAAGGTAATGTTAATACATTTTGATTCATCAGAATGAACTGTGGTCTTAGAGATGAGACCGTAGATATTAATTTTTCTATTAAAGAAAAAGGTATTTTAGGTTGGAAGTACTCATATAATAACTTTAATGGTTATTGAAACCATTAAAGTTTCATATTAATAAAAAACTAAAGAATATAGGTCAGGCTTGTTGATAAATGCAATTGCATCGTTTATCTTACTTCAACACACAGTTCGCGTTCTTTTGGTGTAGAAACAGGTTTTTCCTCGTACGGACTCGTTTTCTGCCGCGCTCGCTAACTGTGATTAAATATGTGAACCACGATGTGTTGAGGGCGATGTATCCGCGCTCTAGACTTGATTGATTAAACCATTTGACCTGACTCGCTGTATAAGATGTATGAAGAACCTCGCCTAGCATCTTGTCAGTTTAGCTCAGTGGTAAGACATCCAACTATGAATGCAAGGTTCGTAGGTTCAAATCCTGGGCTCAGCGGATGTATTTACAGTGTGGGTGTGAAGGCGCCCGCATCCACACTGTATGTTTATCAACCGAGTTATTCCAAAGTTGAGCTAATACAATTAATGCTCGTACTTTTAATAATAATTAAAAAAGGTCCCTGGCGCGTCATTAAGTTGACCATAAACCTTTTCCGATTTATTCTTGTAATATAATAAAGATGGATAATATTTCTATAGAAAGTGCAATGAAAGATTTACAAAAAGAATTAGCAGTTTCACCTACCTTAATATGTCGTATTTGTAGGTGCATATACAAACTTTTAATTAGACTATGTTGCAGCACTTTTTCGAAGTCAGAGTGGTAATTGTGTTTTAATGATTTTACAATCGTTAAAACTTTATAGAGATACGGATACAAATGAAAATAAACTTATGTCTAATTATACGAATACGTGCATTTACTCTTTTTCAAACAAAATAGAATGCCGTTGTGTCTGACCAAATTTTTTCATTCCTATACACACAAGACTTGTGCCTCCTCGATTAACATCACTTAACAGTTTTGTACTGAAAATGTATACATATCTGTCTGGTAACGTCACCTTAAAATTTTCTGAAGTAACTACCACTTTGAGACCGTACTTGGTTTCTTTTATTTCAGCGTGGTTTATCGGGTAGGACTGTCCTATTGTGAGGTCGGAAAGTTTCATAAAATGGCGGGTGCTGTTTAATGCATTTAGCAACTGATCCATGTTTTGTTGTTTATTATGCATTTTCATTTCTTTAAATACAAAATTTATCGCTAGTAATTCTGTTTCTAAACGTAAATTTTAAGCAAATTTTTTGCGCTGCACGCACCCGCGCTCTGTTTGACATTATCATAATTTATGTTTCTTTTCAAGCAATTAGTTTTAGAAGTGGGTTGAAGCCGGATGGGTATTTTTAACCCATTAACTTTTAAAAGTGGTTTGAAAACGGATGGGTATTTTTAACCCATTAACTTTTAAAAGTGGGTTGAAAACATATGGCTATTTTTAATCCACTAGTTTTTAAAAGTGGGTTGAAAACATATAGCTATTTTTAATCCATTAGTTTTTAAAAGTGGTTAAAAATATATATTGCTATTTTTAATCTACTAGTTTTTAAAAGTGGGTTGAAAACGTATGGCTATTTTTAATCCATGTGTTTTCAAAAGTGGGTTTAAAACGTATGGCTATTTTTAATCCATTAGTTTTTTTAAGTGGGTTGAAAACGTATGGATATTTTAAATCCATGTGTTAAAAAAAAAGGTTTCAACACGTATGGATAAAATCCTTGGTTCGCCAGAGCTGCGTTCGATTTGGCATTTTATATCTCCTTAATACGAATAAAAATAGTCAGCAAATAAATAAGTTGGTAATGCCTAGTAATAAATAGCACTTATCGATGACTTAGAATGAAAACCGCATAACTCACATATTTGGCAAAAATTGGTTTTTAAAATTGTTGGTTTAAAACCCTCATATATATAATTTTACAGAGTTCCACATAAATGAAAGGCATGCACTTTTTCATTTGGAGGGCTGTAAAATGTGAGATACGAGGTTTTCATTCTAAGCCATCGTTATACAAAATAAAATTTGAGTGCGCACGAATGCGGTGCATTTTCCTTTTGGTAAATTTTTCCAGACTCGGATAAGATTTATTTGAATTAGGCGGATAAATATGCTGGAAGTAGAAGTTTAGCAGGGTTTCAGAAAAGTTGGAAGTAACCGTGAATGGACTATATTGACTATTCATGGTAAAGCTAGTACTTCTGAGACCCTAGTTACATTTTTCTTTCAGCCCTTTTTTTATTATTTAAACACCTTTTTAAATAAATATTGACAAGCAAGTAATAAGCACAGTGTGTATGTTCCACTTCACCAGGAAGTTAACGTATTAGGCTAAAATCAAATATATTTATTGACTAATATTCCAAATAAGAGGGTTTACAAAAGTGCTCACTTTATCGTGAATAGCCTATACAAGTAAATCTTAAGCAGGGTTTTGGAAAGTGCTCACTTTGCCGTGAATAGTGTATAACAGGTTGGTGGGTGGGGTGGCTGCAGTGTGCTGGGTGACAGCGCCTTGCTTGTGGTGCCCGCAGGTGCGAGCCCCGCCAAAACCCACGCCGCACGGCGCAGGCGCAAGCTGGTAGTCGGTGGANGAAGAGGGGGTGGAGGGACCCCAGCCGGCGAGGGAGGCGCCCGCCCCCGCCAGTCGGAGATGCGCGCGGCGCCGCGACGCGTCAGGCTCGCTCTCGCTCCGGCCCCTCTCCACCCCGCCGCCCGGCGTCGCGGCGCCACCGTAGCAAGGCAGGCGTCCGGAGTGCCAGCCTAGGCCCCAGGGGCCGGCGAACATGCGGCGCCGTCGCCGGACCACGAACCATCTGCGACCCGATCTCCGGTGACCTGCGGCTATATGCCGTCAAAGAAAACCAAACAATACTTCACGCTTATATCTTTCTTCCGGTCAGTTGAAAGTGAGCTTCTCGTATCTCAGATCTTAATATTGTGCGATTTTGTCTGATGTCTCATTAACATTTGAAAAGGCTTCTGGAAATAACTACTCGCAAGAATGTTATTCTTTTAACATTTCCACCACACTACTATGGTGTGCAAAACAGCTCGTAGACCCGCCGAAAGACATAGACGAGCAACCTATTTTTGACTTAATCTCTGTACTTTTTTTTAATTATATGTCTTGTCTGGTTTGAACTTGTAACTAATAACTAACTTTACTAGAGCGTGAATCTACAAGTGTTTGCTTGCGTCAAGAGCCGCGCAATGTAATAACTACAGTACGTATGCGCGAAAGTATATTTTGGTAAAGAGTCAAACCACACTGCAAAAAATTTTCTGAGGAGATGGACTGTGATTGTGACTCCGTGGGTAGAAGAAAAATCGTGTGCAAATACAAAATAAGAGTTCTTTTACTGTACCAGTAAAGGAAGGTAGAGTCGGAGGAGCTGGACGTCGGTTGAAACCAGGCCAGGGCTGCGTCTTGAGGGGCTGAAAGTTTTTCTGCGCTGCTATTTACCGGTGAAAACCTGTTCCCGAAGTTGCATGAACTGTTTGACCCGCGAAAACGAACAGCATCCGTTGATTGATGTTACCACTGGGAACAATTAAGAAGCGAGGTGTCGCTCGCCGAAGAATGATATTAGGCAGTTACTTAAATACTCGGACGCAGCCCAAAAAACATAAAGAAAATAAAAAGCAAGAATTATTGGCGTATCTTTGAAAAACCCGGACTCTGTCAGAAGGAAGCGAGGCGACGATAATTCAAAATTGTTGACAAATGTGAGGAAGATAACACAAGAGTAATTCAAGGATTCGGAACACGGTCTGAAGGACGTGAGACAGTAAAACTCTAGTGACGACCCAGTAACTTGGACCAAGTTGGAAGAAATCACAAGTCGTCGAAGTACTCGTAAGCAAACCGAAGGTGAGGAATCTATTAGAGAGTCATTGACATAGAAGGGAAGAAGCAGGGTGGTGGTTTCTCCGTCATAGACCATCCAAGGATTATTACACAATCAGAAATAAAAATATATTTGTTGGCTGTAGAACTTCAATGAAACTTTAATCAAAGTAAACACTCTACCAGGTTGATCCAAACATTCTCTTGGGACCACCGAACGGCTCAGACTCGGTCGTGAAAAAGTAAGGCAAGGGATCTGAGATAGTCTTAGTCGAAGGAGTCAAGGCGTAGCCAGAAGTAAGGAAAACAAGGAATCAGTGTACCTCGCCAAAGAACTCAAGCAGAGTCAGAAGTAAAGCAGACAAGGAATCTGTGCTAGTTGTCGAAGGACGAAGGAAGCCAGGCCAGGGAGCGCACGTGAGGTTACAGAAGCTGCGCGAGCCCGCGATGAACGCCTCGGCGTGCGCGGCGCTGCTGGACCAAGTGCCCTGGGACGACCCCTCGCTGCTGGCGTCGCTGCTCGTGCTCGGCGTCATCGACGTGATGGTGGTGGTGGGCAACTGCCTCGTCATCGCCGCCGTCTTCATGAGCTCCAAGCTGCGCTCCGTCACCAACCTCTTCATCGTGTCGCTGGCCGTCGCCGACCTCATGGTGGGCGTCGCGGTGCTGCCCTTCTCCGCCATGTGGGAGGTCTTCAAGGTGAGTTTCTCTCAAGTATCCGGGCTGGGTCTTCTAGCTCCTACCATACCGCTGGTCAGGTTTGTGTGCTATATGGGGGCTATATGGGGTTTTAACCTCCCAACCCCTCCTTATTGATTATAAGGTTGTCATCAGTTAAATTTAAAACTATCAATAAGCCATACAATCTAAAGATAAATATTTGTTTTAAAATATAATGCGTTTTATTGAACTGTTAAATAATTATAATGTTAGTAATTTTCCTAATTAACACGTGCGTCAGCACTGCTAACACTAATATAACCTCCCTCTCTTTGCTTCAGTCAGTGTAAGCCCTCCCTTGAATAATTTCTCGCTACGTCACCGCAGCTGGCCTCTGGAGGCCGGCAAATCCGCGAATTTATTCAGCTTGAGATTAAACTTACACCCCGTAACCATTACCCGCTATACCCTGGTTGATTCCGTACAATTATAATTTTCCAAACATTATATCAAAAGAAACATTATTTTGGACATACTCCATTACAGTGGACAGAGAAAATTCAAGTTGTTGTAGCACTGTGACAAAATTAGCATATTATTTCCCGTTTTTTTTCCCGGATAGACAGATTCATATCAGGTCAATACCTAGCATTGGTTTGTTCTCTGAAATATTCTTATAATGTAGCCAACAGATCAAACAAAAAATCATATTTGACACGCTCTATCGCAATCGAATATTTCCAAAATAATGTTTTGTTTTAAATGTCTATTCCATTGCAAGAATCCTCCAAACAACATAACACTTAATTGTGTCTAAATTTTCCTACGTTTTCAAAATTGTTGTATTTCAAAGGGTATTTTTAAATTTGGATTACAATACGGAATTAAAAATTAAAACACAGCTAAGTGATAAGTTTTGTAAGCCCTTCGTAGGGTCTACTTATATTCTCATCTTGTCCTTGTGTCATGTGTAAAATTAATGTTTACAATTGCCTCATAACGTTATTCGTCCGTCATCCAAGTTACACCAAAGAATTGTTAAAAATGTAAATATGTTACTAAGATGTTACAAGTTTAAATACGTTATTAACTACATAATTTTGGTTTATATGTATTCTGAAATATATTTAAAAAAATATCCTGTGTCTAATAAAATTTTATTTAGATCGTGTCATTCGGTATATCAACAGGTATTTAGATATTTGGCAAATTCACATATTGTTGACCTAAGAAAATGACTCGATCGATTCAACTCTGTAATTCGTTGGCAGAAAAAAATTATTTTATTTCAACAGTTTTACTTTAGTCAAGAATACAATATACTGTAACATTAACTGTAGTTTTGTTTGGCATTATTCAAGCAAACATTTCTTAGATATGGACACTTCTTGTCATCAGAAAAACATGTATGTCTTTAGCGTTTCATGTGGACATTTTATTTGTCACGTCCTGTAGGAAACTAAGTAAATAATACACCGTAACTTAAGTGAGATAGTGTCTTACTTAAATCAAGAGTGTATATTCTTTAAAATGTAACAGATAATGAAGAAATCACATTCGGTTGAAGTATACGAGTACAAATAAGTTAGCATGAAAGTCAATGACTTCACGAAATCTTTCTGTCTCTCGTGATTATGTTAAGCTAGTTTTCCCGTCTGCTTCTCGTAAGCATAGGGGGGTTCGGCACCTATCTTGCAATAAATACATTGACAGCCTCTTAGTGGCGATTCTGCATTCTCATTCTTCTCTGGGTAAACACTGTGACAAAAAAGCGCGGGCTGATGTATTATTCTCTAGAAAAGAATTGGAACCTGCATAATTAATGTGAGGTAAACTATAGTCATTAGTAAATCCCCATTGTTCCAAAATCTTAGAAAACTTGTATTTGTGCTTTGTTGTTGAAATTCCGTAAGTGTAGTATTTTGTTTATTTACTTTTTTGGTGGATGAGGTAACGTGTGGTTAAATTGCGCGTTGTGATATTTTCATTTAGGGTGTCGTAAATATCGCAAAAATAATAAGTATTCAAATAAAAACATAATATTCCATGCTGGGAAATGGAATGCCAAAACATCTCTGCAATCAATGTAATTACGTCGTTTACTCCTGTTAGTCATTAAAATTAAGCACGGTTCGTTTATAAAAGCGTAACTATGGGGTGTTTGTCTTACTTACTTGGCTAAAATCATCGTGCGTCTGCTATGGGAATGGATCCCAGGTAAGTAACGAGTGTACATGTATAAACAGTATAATTACAGTGAGCGTACATTTGTCTCACAAAGTTAAGAGACAGCTCCCACTACACAGTAAATTGCAAGGTATGCCTGCTTTTACAAGTATGTTATTTACCGACTGCAAAATAAAGATTTAATACGGGAATTAAAGCGAATATTTTTGTGGTAAGAATTTGTTTTCTCCGTAAATTAATTACCAGATTTTTAAGTCGATAAGTAATTTTGTAATTGCAGTTAACAAAAAAAATTAGGTCAGTATTTTTTTTTTCCTATCGGCATAAAATATTGAGTGAAATTTACATTATAGCGACAACGATCTTGTTTTTTTAGCGAGAGCACTTTTGTGCGTTGAGAATGTACATAGCTACACTGAGAACTAAGTTGGTTATCGGATTTTTCACGGGGGATGGTAAAACCTGAATTACAATAAATATTTCTCGCCACGTACAAGTAACTAACCATCCAACCCCAGTGTACACAATTGTTTACATAATGCAGAGAAATGTTATTTTTGGCCGGTATTGTACACTGCGCGGCTTATTGCCCTATGAGTAACTCATTCGTAACACGTGTTACTGTTAAAGGTTATAAGTGGTTCATATTACTTACATTACTAGATCCCGATACAAATCCTACATCCCATTCGTTCTCATAACGAAACAGGTGCCCTGTCGGCCAAAGTACTGCACAGGCCCAAAAATGTCTTATTTTCGACACTGGAAAGTATAAAGTCAAGAGGATATGAAAGGGTTTAGGTAAGTACGCATATATTCAGGCATACATCACCGAATTTCTTTTGAGTGCGGTCGAAAAACACGAACATGAGATATCAGACATCGTGCAGTGGGAAGGCTTCGGACTGGCCACCTCCAAAATAGGCAAGAAGGACCTGTGGCGACATGTGCAAGGCATGGCGACAAGGCATGTGGCGACGCATGCGGTATGTCCACAAGGTGGCTCAGTTTCGGGTTGGTTCCTGGAACACAGACGAGGTGGCGGTGCCTGCATTTTGCCCTCACAGAAAGAAGCACATCAGTCTAAATATAATTTTAAATCGCTGATTATTTTATCCCTGCATAATGCAGGAAGGTCAATCGGAAATATCTTCGAGCTAAACTTAACTTCATCTCAAACATGAAAACGTCACCTGCACACGTGTTTCGTCGAGATTTATAGCCTGGAAGCTCTCGTACGTAGCTTATGTTGTCATTCTTGCATACCGTGGGGCAAGGCAGGTCGGCTGCCTGGGTTAACCATCTGCCATGGTGGTCTATACAGGATGATTCTAAAATCACTGGAAAAACATTGAGGGGTGGTAGAGCTCACTAAAACAAACAATTATTGTATAGGAATATATGGGTGGAAGTGACGCGTTGAGGCACAAACACAAAAGCATAACACAATAACGGAAACATAAAATGATGATTAGCAGCATACTTAACGAGTGATTCCGTACAGAAAATGTTAAAAACGTTGCTGGAAATGCATCCACCAACAGTCACGCAAGCTTGGCGACATCTACATATGGCGGGATTGGCTGAAAATGGTGGCGTGCGTGAAATACCCGGCGTATTTGAATTTGTTCGCCAATCACTCCACCGACGCTACCAAGCTTTCATTACTGTCGGTGGTAGCAATTTTGAGCAATTATTATAAACATTGCTGTAAAAAGGCATTTAGCGGCGACGTTGTAAATAAACAATGTGTTGCATTCCATTGTGTTATTTTTGTGTTTGTGCCTCAACGCGTCACTTCCGCCCATATATTCCTATACAATAATTGTTTGTTTTAGTGAGCTCTACCACCCCTCAATGTTTGCCCCGTGATTTTAGAATCATCCTGTATATTGGACTTTGCACAGGAAGTGGATTTCATTATGTACAGTGTACACAGTAGAAAACGGCATCCAATGAAATAATTCCCTCGCGTGGTGGGAGACATCATTCGTTTATTTGTCTACATCCCGTAGTCACATAAACAGCTGCTGTCAGTAACATCAAACACATGTTCACATATCCCGACACACGACACAGCGTCGTACTGATACACGTACAGTTCCAAGCAAAATATTTGTTCGCAGCAACTTCTAAAATCATATTTTATATACAGGATGTTTCAACAAAAGCGTGCAAAAATTAAAATGGTAATAGGAGCCGCATCACGGAACGTTTTGATGCTGGGAACGTGTGGTCCAGGAGGCCAGCTAAAAGAGATATTGGCGTAAACTTGTGGGTGACACATGCAGTATGTCCACAAGGTGGCTCTGTCGCTCCGACATGGCCACAGTGCGTGCGTGTATCCACGACAGACGCCACACGTATGCGATATTTGAACGGGCGGGCGCGGCAGAATCTCGTACGCCGCTGTCGCGCTTGCGTTGAGGTCGGTGGCCGTCACTCTGGCGAGGCACGAACCGACACGTCAACATCGGACCTTCAATGGAACAGGTCTCTACAGACCTGTCAATAACACACGTAACAAATCCGGACACCTGTATTCGTGTTGGTCTTATTTGCTCCCACGTCTCCTTTCGTTGGCTTCGCGGACCAAATGTTTCCAATCTCAAAACGTTCCGGGGTGCGGCCCCTATTCCCAGTTTCGTCTTTACACGATTTTACTGAAACATCCTGTATGCGTTAAAGAGTTAAGGAATGTTTATTTTTGTGTCAGCAAGCCAATGACTGCTTGCAGATGGTTTGTTAAACACTTTTCAAAGAAAAGTTTGAAAAAAATTTCAGCCCTCTCCTTACATATATTTAAACCTACCTACGAACTGGCATGCTTCCGGTTTAGTTGGTAGTGATCTACGTAAAGTATTTCCATTCTCCATCGTGACGTTAAAATTTGAAGTCGGAAAATATATTTAATTCCCTTTATGTTTGTTTTATGTATATAATAATGAGAATTAGTTCAATAATTTTCATATTTCATTCATAATGACATCACATTTACACTTAACTGGCGCATGAGTTAAGTGATAATGCCCATTACAACGTTAAATTTAAATTTAATGGAAGGATATAAAATAACTAAAGTTTATATATTAATCAGTGTTTTAAAAGTATTCGATTTACTGTGAACATTCAATGTGTTCGATGTTAATAGTTTTTTCAGTGAACAGCAGTTAATGAATAGCAAATAATTGTTCTTCCAACAAAAAAACATAGGTCAATATCTATAGTAGAGGTTCCTGGTTAAGGAACTTCCGAGATCGGACAGGCGTGCGTGCAATCCGTAGAAGAGTCATATATTTATTTTAAAAAAACAATAAAAAATATTGAAAACACACCCAATAAATAATGCATAAGTGGAGAGATTTGGTCTTGCTAGCCGATGAGGGTAAGGTGAGGTGAGTATGGAGCTGCGCCGAAAGGCAAAGGCGGGGGAAACTGGAGATTCCCGAGAAAACCCGCTTACAAGCGGCATCGTCCGGCATGATTTCTACATGCAAAAACATGGGAGCAACTCTGCCGGGAATCGAACCCAGTTCGCCTAGGTGATAGGCGAGCAGTCTGACCCCTGCACCACTGCGGCCCCTTAATGCACGAGAATGAGCTTCCTAGGCCCGTGTAACTTTATCATGGTATCATGGTACGTAGGCATCCGAGGTGGGGCCTCACAGGGCCGGTCACTCATCAAGTGTGACGTGAGATGAGACGATAAATTAGAACAGCGGCGGAATGCAATAGTGTGGGAAACAGAAGAACCCCGAGAAAACCCACCGACTATTGGCAATGTACTCCACGTTTTCCTACATACGAGGGTCCATGCGGGGTTCTCCAGGGGTCTGACCCGAATCATCCTGTGTGGGACTGGCGTCTTGACCGCAATATTTGATAATTAATAACAATAATAATCTTTATTTACTTTCTGTATCGAAGTTAACAAGTAACTTACAAAACTCTGGAGAAACTGAGAAGTATCGTACAAAGAAACTGGAATACGGATGGATAATTAATAGTGGGGAAATACAACTTCAGTGCAGTCAGCCGGGATCAAACCCATGAATTCCATAATGCGAGCCACAAAACCTAACACATGGCCAAACACGCTTAATGTTTCTTATGAGTTGAATGAAAAAACAAGTGAATAAACAGCACGTGTCACAGTCTACCCCCAAGCGATTGCGTTTTGTGTTTTTTTTTCTAGTCAACTAGAAAATAATTTAAAACAATTTAGATATTTCCAGTAGATACATGCTGTCGCAATACAGTAATATTAACTCTACAGAAAAGGTTATAAAATTTTAGTCACTTCTCTACTATCACATTGAGCCTGCATAAAATCTGGTTATATATTTTGTGTTTGAAGCATGTTAAAAATAATATGGCTCTGTGGAGAAATAAAAAAATACATTACTGAACACAATGGGGAAGATACATTTTATTTTATGACCGTTGATCTGAGCACGAAATTCCAGTTCGAAGACACTTGAGAGTAGGGTGCTAAACAAGAGAACTACTGTACTTCGAAGCTCTTTATGGGTTCCTTGGAGTTGTAAGGTACACTATACGTACAAATATTCAATTTTCATGGTGAAAATCATACCTTAAAGCGTGTCCACAGCGGTGAACACGTTGCAAATTAATGATACTTATGACTGGTACTTTACACAACAAATCACCAATACCTAGTCTTTATTATGGCTTAGCTCTTTTTTGGAATCTCCGACACGTCTTTGACATGAGTGATTAATGCCAATATCATTGAGCACGCAGAAAGTTTTTCTCTGGTTGCAAGACAAGAACTGAACCAAGAAAAAAAGTGATTCCAATACTTGAACTCAGAAATTAATGCGTTACTTAACTAGTTAAGACATTTTAAATTTTAAGGTACCCATAATCTGCATAGCAATTAATTCAGAAATATACGGTTAAGATTTTGGTCAAGCAGTGCTGAGAAGTTACTAGAATTTTCTTTTCATGATTTTTTTTAACAAGAACAAAACGGACTTTCGACTGAGAACTCGATCATTGTAAAAATATCTAACTAGTACCAGTATACACTCACCTGCCATACGAAAAAAAAATGTTTACGACTGAGATGTGGACAGCTTAATGCTATATCTCAGTGAACCCTTTTCTTAAGGTGTTTTCAGTAACTAGGTATTTTATAAACAGCCTGTGCGAGAAAATAACGTTACAGAGTGCGCGGATAAGGTATGCGAATTTCGTAATTGCCTCTCTGAAACGACCATCTTCCAAATGGAACAGCTAATAAGGTTTCGTATTTCCCTGGCGCTCTTCATCACCAAGACACTAATTTGCATAAAATAGAGAAAGCTTCGGAATATTATAAACAAGGAGAACAGCCCATGGTTTCTAACAAAGGACATATTTCCTCATTACGCTGCGCATTTATGTTAAAATAATCCTTACTATATGGATGCTTTGAACAGTGGCAGTTGTTACGTAAGGAAGAGGGTTGTGCGTGCGGGCACACTAGAACAAAAGAAACTTGATGGTCACAATTCCATTGTAAATATAATAAAAGGATATCAGCAATGGCTTCAGCTCACCGTCATATTTTCAATTCTTGCTAATTAGTGTCCCTGCGTTATCTCGGTAGGCTAACGGTGGGGTAACCCGCGTACTTAAACCAACACAAAAATCACAAATAAGAACTAGCTGCTTACCCACGTCAAGTTAGTATTCGGTTGCTGGGCATTTCGCACCGTAACGTGGTGTTTCAACAAAATACCCTACCATTAACGACCTTAGTTTGACATGAGAATATTGCAGTAAAAGCATCCTACGGAATATTTTTAAGAATATTAAAGTAGCGAAATATTCTTTCTGAAATTTAGCAACGTGTTATGTGTTAACAATAACCTATTTAATGATATATCATTTAAAAAAATGTTTTGTGGGTGTGAGCTCAAACGGACAGGCTTTTGCAGTAGTAGCCTAAAGCCGTCATTACACTGCACCTATTGTTATATAAAGTCTGATACACGAGCCAGCATACCAGATAATAAGCGAGTTTATAGTTCAGAGTAAAGAAGGTCCGGTCCACTTTCCTTGAACTAGTTGTCAGTTAATTGTGTAGTAATAACATACACCCATTTAACATTGCTTCACAATCTTCGCAATTTAGAATAGTATAATTGTAAAGGATGTATTTTTCATATATCAAAATAACTATATTAAGATCCCAAAGTATTTCCTTTTTCATTTATTTGTATTATTTATATTAGTTTTCATAGAATTAAACTATTTCTTGGCTGTTAATTATGATACGCACCCAAAAGAAAAAAATGGGTTTTGTAATGTAGAATAACAAAATATTTTAAGCTCAAGTAAAAGGCCAACACTTTCCCAATGAAATGGCACACAAATTGATATATATAATGATAAAATTTTAGTGTTGTGATACCGTAAAACATTACGAACTGTAACCGAAAGTTATACCTGTGTTATTTTTTAATTTATTTTGCAGAATTTGTACATTAAAATAGCCATAATTTCACTATTATTCCCTTAACAAATTAAAAATCAATATTTTATGATTTTAAACATAGTAATAATATTTTCAAAAATTACGTTATTTAAGTATTTAGCTTATATTTGGGGAAAAAGCCAGCTTTAACTCTGAAATTTTTGGATAACAAATTGTTTGCAAAAGAATATTATTTACAATTTAGTGAGCTCAAAAATGTGTTGTTCTGAATTTAATATATCCGACACTCATCATGAAATCCAAATCTTCACGATCATTTAAGATTATTTTCGAAACTTATTTTTCCGTTTACATAAAATGTTTAAAAATTTAGCTCGTAAATTCATTAACCACCGAGAAAACATCTTTGACTTCTTGAACGCCTCATGTTTGACGCAGTGTTTTTAACGTGAGCGTGAGGAACTTCGCCTTCTCAAAATTCCTTTTTTTCCCCGCGTTCTTAGAATAGTTTTGTAGTCATTACTGTTAAAAACTCCGTTTCACGCCAGATGGCCACAACGGGCCGACTAAAATACTATACAAATACCAAGAATTATATTAAATTTTAATGTGGTATGTCACCGTATAACTTATTTTAAAGAACTCTACATTTTAACATCACCCTCCTTGTGTAAATACCAAAGAGTGTGTTAAATATACTGTAATGCGTAACACTGAGTTAGATCTCCATACCATGTCACACAGAACAACTATATTTGCAAAATACACACTACAATCAAGTCAAAATAATAAATAAACTAGCAAATATCACAATGGCAGCTATAATAAATGTACTAAAGAATTTAAACGTTAACGACTAAATAATGGATTTTATTTGGTGGACAATAACTGTAGAATATTTCAGAGAAGATATAGTGGGTAACGTTATATCTATTACTGTATGCAGAAAACAAGAAAAATATTTAGTCTATGGCATTAACGTAGATAAAAGAGAAATTGTAAAAATTGTAAATCGAAGATTTTAGTATTACAAGAATATGTAGATATGAAATATGAAACGGTGATATAACATAAATTATTGACAGCCTCCATTCCAGCATGCATTGAAACAATAAGGAGGCCGAATTAATCAATAAAAGTCTTTGACTTATCCAGGAAACAAACTTAAACCTCGTTGTCTGAAAACTCTTTCAACCTTTGCAATGAATACCAAGTTATGGTTTATCTTTAGTGGATAAGTAAACAACACTGGATAGCCTGTATTAATATTGGACATAAGAGTCAATGAAGATATTTGGGTGGCTCTTAACATCGAGATCTTGAAAGCCGATGAGAATGAAGTGAGGTGAGTATGGAGCAGCACCGGAAAGAAGATTGGACATAAGATATTGTCTGACAGCGTGTATGGTTTTCAAGCTACACGAGAAACAGCTAACCCTATAAGAGTAAAATACGTGTTTTGATTATTTTAAAGTGGTTGGAAAGACAGGGGACTTGACTTTTATATACGTATGTATGAATGTTTCCATTTCAGTCGACAATCTAAATAACTTTCTTTAGATTGTCGACTGAAATGGAAATGCGTTACCTACGAAAATATTTAAAAGTCAAAGTTAAGAAATTATAATTCTTTTATACTGTTTTCCTCGAGATTTACGCACGACTTAAAAGAAATATCTGGCTTGGGGTTATAGGCGTTTAATTAAATAAGCAGTATTTTTCCGATTAAAATTTTGCAATTTCCACTGGTTTGTAACCGATTTCACTGATTTGGAAAATGTTTTATAGACTTCTATTAGCAGGGAAGCAGTATTTCAGGTTTCGGGTATTGACCTAAACACAGTTACATGCTGATAAAAGAAAATGCCGTTTGCATTGGCTTGACATCCTCCATGTTGCAGTACACATCCGCAGCAATGTGCAATATTCCATTTTATGTCAATCACGTCGTCCACGCTAGTACATTGAAGTGCAATTGCTGTAAGCTAATTGCCTCCCTAGTGTGCCGGGTAGCGCTTTTGTCTCTTAACTACTCCCTACTCGGATCTGGCTCACTATCATGACTCGGAAGGCAACAAAAACCATCTAATTAAGTCTTCGTAATCACTTTGTCGTTTCCATCACAGCGCCGTTGCCTGGCATGTCTGCGAACCTTCGGGCTGTACATTCACTGCTGTAACGTAAATGTAGCTCATAAAAATAACTATTTTGTTATTTTTATTTAAACGCATTTAAAATATAGGACTAGTCGTTTTGTTATTGATCAAATAACAATGTAAAATAATTTTTTTATCGCTTGGGTAATACAGGACTGCTTACTAGTTTTATCATCATAAGCATACATGCTACAAGATTAAAAGAAAATATTATTTAGCTATTATTCTACGCTAGACTTATAGCATTACCTAATATGAAAGTTCATTTTGCAGGAGCCTTTGGGGCAGGTAACGTATATAAAACTACAGCAATATTAAATGAAGGTGAAATTAAGTGGATGGAAATGTATTTAGACGAATGAAATTCAGAAGAGTGGGTCAGTCCAGAGATTTCCTGAAGAATAGAATGTAATCGCAATCGCAGTCATATCCGAACTGAACCAAAATTCTGTAGAGAGATCGTCATTGTTAGAAATGTACTCAAATTGAAGAATTTGAAATTCGTTCCGTCGTACTTTAGTGCACAAGATGGTTTCATTTTGGTTGGATTCTGGACTGCTACTGCTTTCTGAACTGAAGTAACTATTCGAAAAGGGAATATTTCGCATCGTGACTTGAATAAAACTGAAATTATCTATGCACGTATATTCCAGCTAGAATGCGGAATAAAATCTCATTTCTGTTCAAGTCATATGCAGTTCACAGTAGTTGGTTAGGCAAAATAACCGTCTATAATGGGAGTATTTGAATTTTTGAGAGGAAAAGAAAAAGAACATCACATCCACTTGAGATGAAAGTAGACTGGTACCACGAGGAGCCAGCTTTCATAGAAATTAAACTACCGTTCCGAGCCGGGCTGAAAAGAATGTTTTGAGAGGTATAAAGTTAAGAAATGACAAAGGATAAAATATGAGGATTCAAAAACGCGTCCGTCTGACAATGAAGCAAGGGCATGAACCATGGGTGGGTATTACTTATCGCATAAAAATGTGGTAAATTTCGGTACTGGAGTTTTTAACTGATTTTCCCGTTTATTCAAGTTAATACGTGAAATCAGCAGTGACAAACTGACCTAAAAATATATGCCCAATACAAAAATACTTTGTATTATAACGAAAATTCGTGTGAAATGGTAAGCAAGTAATGTTACGTCTTAAATCTGCAGGGAAGTTTCAGACAAATTAGAGTTGCCATTAAAAATAGAGTTTCCAGTTAAATTCGATAGTGAAAACTGCAGCTTCACTTACAAACTAATGCAGATGCCAGCCACGAAAATGTTTATATATCAGGTCCAGAAGTAATGTGAACTATAAATTTGGTGTAGTAAAGAACAATGTTATATAATCACGCCATCATGACAGTCGGTTGAAATTAAAATTAAATTTCCAGGATTTGGAATAGTGAGTGTTTTTCCAATAAGTAAAATTAATTTGATGCACAGAATCTGGTGTTTTTCTACACAAAGACTTCTAAAGAGGAATAAACTAAGCAGAGGACCAGGATGACTGAACAAAATTTATATTTCAGTGCCTTACTGAACAGCTTTAACTGCAACCATGAATGCCACAGGAATGTTAAGAATTCTTTTTAAGATTTTGGTGCTGAGTTGAGATATAGCTGATCAGTTCCAATGTCATCTGCAGGAGACTAAATTAGAAATTGATTAGTCAGTGGTCAGTGCGGCTGTCTAGAACGTTTGATTTAGCGTCGCGGACAGAACGCCCATCGTAAGTAGTGATGAACCCTCAAAGGAAAGCTCAGTGTCTGAAAATATCAAAGAAACAAAGTCGTTTACTCAATTGTAAAAACGTTAATGAAAAAGTTTTTAAATTTTTCGTACAAAAGTTGGAATAATATCTAGCAATATATATACATACTTTCGGATTTACGAAAGAAAATCGTGAACTTATGACTTACATAACAAATGAAAAAATACTGTCATTAATATTGACATTTCATAAAGTTCATACAAGGTTTCTACGAACGATAACTGAATCTCACTGCCTTTAATCCAAATTATATGGAAAATTATTTTTGTCATGCGATCCGTTGCTTGGAATGGAACCTATCACGTATGTTTCAAACACTTAAGCATTTATTTTGTCATAGTACAGGCCAAGTTAGACTGATTAGCACTGCCTATAGTACAAAAATTCACACCCGCAGGATATCGCACAAACTCAAATGCTGATAGGGAGATTTATTAGAGTTGGTTTGGGGTTTTTTTTAACACTCCGGCTACTATTGACGTCATGTGACGTTTCCTGATTTCATCATAATGCTATATTGTTTGCCGTAATATTACGACGTCCCACAACCTTGAACAACGTTGGCGACGTAATATTGCATCGTCAGCAGTTTGCATGAAGTTCGCTTGCAACGTAATTCTACATCGGCAGCACTCGGCGTATAAAATTACTCAAACGCACAGAATGGATTAGCTGACACGTTATCTAGAAAGGAACATTTTATTGGGACACTGTAAAGTAGGCTTTGTATTGGCTGACAGCTGGTCAGTATTGCACGCTGTGCAGTGCAGTGAGCATGTCCAGTGATGTGTGGACCAACAGGAGACTGGTGAGCGGGAATACAGAGACCAACATAACCGGTATTATCTGAAGTGTTGGATGTAGGCGATTCACTTCTAACTTGTCTTAAATAACTGTATATGCTGCAGCGGCGTGTGCTGAACTGTTGCAAGCTAAGCTGTGTTTTGCTCTGTGCTATACCGAATCGTTTGCTAGTTTACACATCGGTCACTTAAACGTAATAGAGCAGTTGAGGTCACAGCACGTGCGTAATGCGAGCCTCGCCGCTCTCTCGTGAGTGGCCGCAATACATTCAGTTTCTCTCAGCTCCACTCTGGTTACTGGTTTCTGCTGCGCGGCGCCGTATGTGTACAGCACTCAGCAAATACCAGCTTACCTCGCAACACTTCACCACACCCCACTGATATACAGGTATTAAAAAAAAATGGAGGCACGGCTTACACGATGTGTAGGACGTAATATATGAAAGGAAAAACATTAACAAATATATTACCGACCCAGCTTGCCCTCCTCATAATCGCTCAACAAATCCGAAATCCGAAGGGGTGGGAGCATTCCTACGGCGGATATAGTCTGCATGCCGGACCAATTTCAAGGCCCGCCAAATCGCCTGACCTAAATCCCAGAGTTTTCTGCCTATGGGGTGACGTAAAAGCACTCATGTTGCCACTGTTGATATCCCACTGCAACGCATTGTGGACTCGTTCGAACACATTTGCGCAACCAAGGCGTATTTGTAACGTACGATAATCCATTGAAAGACGTCTGCAAGTCTGTTTTGACACCCGTGGCCCACACTCTGAGCATGTCCCGTAGCATGTCACACACTGGGCAGTGTACTTGGCATGCACAATCCGTCCGCCCTTAGTAGCTAATGCCACTTAGCTACGCGTCGGGGGAAGCTGAATCGGCCGTATGTTTTTTTAATGTTTCTTTATTCATCATATAAAACGTCCTACACATCCTGTAAGAAGCACCTATAATTTTAGAAAAAACCTGTAAATGCTGCACTAAAAGTTTAAGGGCGTTGGCCACGTAAAAAAAGTGTCATTATATATGTGCACCACAATATGTTCAACTTTTAAACATTATCAGTAATTACTCGCTCCTCGCAAGAAATCTTTTCTTGATCGCTTAGTTTTTGCATAAATAAATATTAAAGTCAAAATTTAACTGTTTTATAAATATAGAAATAATGGAAACTAATATAGCTACAGAAACGAGATAGTTAGCAGAGAAGGAAGGTGCCAATAGCTACTTCAAGATGACTATATATTTGTAAAAGGGAATTTTTTGCTGTTTAAAAAATTGCTGAAAATTGGGGAAATTTTTGCATAAATTGGATTTTTAGCTGCCCCTAAACTTTTGTAAAAAAAAAAAACCCTTTTAAAAAGTTTCCCTTAAAATTATTTTAAAAACGGNAAAATTGCTGAAAATTGGGGAAATTTTTGCATAAATTTGATTTTTAGCTGCCCCTAAACTTTTGTAAAAAAAAAAACCCTTTTAAAAAGTTTCCCTTAAAATTATTTTAAAAACTGCCTTTCAAAAACAATTGTTAAATTTTCTGCAAATATGTTGGTTTATTTAATTTGTACATTACAAATACAGTACAATTTTGACTTTGACATGCCATTTTGCAAAAACTATGCTATCTAAAAAATGTATCTGAGGAAACAGTAGTCATTGAAAATCTCTACAAGTTGAACAGTACGTAGTACAAATGTAAATGTAAACGCCAAAAAAAAACAATTAATGCATTACATAATAAATGAAGTGAAGTTACGGTAGTGAATGATTCACGAGAACATATTTGAACGAGTGTGGAGGCGTGTTGGCCAAGCGAGTTGCAGGACCGCCCTTGCGTATCGATTGAGGCTGCCGAAGGTGAATGTGGGGGAGGACCTTTGTTAGCGGAACACACAAGTCAACACGGGTCGCAGTACGTGACTTGCAATCGTCGCATTTGACAGCGCACAAAGCGCCTCTCGTTGGACGTTTGTACCAACGCGCTTGCAACCTACGAATTGTGTGCGCGCGGTTCACCCCGGGTATTCGGAGAGCCAATGACGCTGCTCCGCGGACGATTTGTCGAGCAAATTCACTTCCTCGGGAGTCACGATTCACTAGTCTCTGGAAAGGTAAACAATCAGAATGTTCTTATTCCTGAATGTGAATCCCCACTCTTTGAAATGAATTTTTCAAAACTGCTCCAAATTGGTGTGAAGTTCAAGTACGAACGTTCGTTATCACTAAAATCTTACCGGCTGAAGCATTAGCTTAAAGGTAAGGAAGGCCAATTTTTTGTCTTCAACGCACATCCCCAAAATTGACTCGTTCATCACCAGTAGAGCTGTCAAAGTCACATTGACAACAATGACGTACGTGTTTGTTTAAATTTGAATTTTCCAACAGACCTACTCATTTACATATGTGAATAAAATACCTTGACTAACTTCAGCGTAGTCTAGTAGCATTGAAAATATATTATAAAAATGTATAAGCATCTCAAATCAGGTCCTTACACAAACATTGTTCTGACCTCAAATATTATCGAGCTGGTTTTAAATAGTGCTTCTGGCAGAGAAAAACATTCCAATGCTCTAACATTTCAAATGGCTACAGAACTTACTCTACCCTTTATTCCTTCCACAGGCTGAAATACTCCAACGTAACGGTGATTTTTTTTCGGTTAACAGTGGATTCAGCTGCCTGAAAGCACTCGTTCCTAACTCGTCATACTTTGCATACGACAGCATTTCAGGAACAAAATTTCCAGTGTTGAGGCCGCCTCCATTAAATAAACGCTTTACTAAAACATTTCAACAACTGACGTACTAGCAAACTGCCATCACAATTAGTCAAAGTTTAGGCAATACGTAAGTCTGACCGAATCATCTTACCATTGATTGGTAGCTCCCGCATCGCACGAGGTTGCGCAATGCGTAGCAGAGCGTAACACGTTTCGCTGACTGAAATCAACCATTCACATCTTATAGCCGAGGACGTTTGCAGTGGCCTCAAGAGGAACGTAAGCCGTAACTACAGCATACTCATGTGTTCAGAAGGCGTTGCATTGTGGAAGTGACTGCGATCTAGCATCATTTATCTTTTCGGGTAGGGTAAAACTCCATCCCTTAAGTTGGAGGAAATGCTGCATGTTGTGGTCTTCAAGAATAGAAATTGCTTCTTCGCAACTGAACGTCCTTTGTTTTAACAGAAATACTGCTTATTGTCTATTCACGGTAAAGTGAGTTAAAGCCCTTTTATTTAGAATAACAGTCAATAAATATATTTTATTTTAGCTGCAGGCGTTAACTTCTGAGTGTGGTGCAAAATACACACTATGTTTATTACTTACATGGCAATATTTATTTTAAAATGTGGTTAAAGGATAAAAAAAATGACTGAAAGGAAAAAGTAACTAGGGTATCAAAAGTGCTCACTTTACCGTGAACAGCCTATACTGTAGAAAACTTGAAATAACTGGCTGCTGTGAAAGCAGTGTGCTTCAACTAGCTGACAAATCAGTGTAATGATCAGAGTTCCAGTTCTCGGAGCAGTGAAATCCACTACGTATCAGTATAAAACATCGTTCAAACTGTTATATCTTAGTTACTCCAGGATTTGGCATTTTTCTGAAAGTACCCTATTCACTTTCCAAGCTGATAGATGGTTGCGGTAGTACCTTCGGAAGGCCGGCCGCATCGCTGAACCCTGTGATATTTTCCTGCCGGGAAATGTGGTATATCGATTGTGCTCGACTCCCATTTCTGATGTCGATTAACTGGATATGATAAAGTGTTTGTCACAGCAGTTGATGTTGGCTTGCTTCACGACACCTGGCGTGGAATGGAATACCTGTCGTTGGGTATTTTGTGCATCACAAAATATATATTTGACTTGGTAAGTGGTCAATTTCTGACTTCCCAAAAATGTTATTGCAGGAATTCGATTTAATTTAAAGAAATGAATTCCAGCGACTGACATGCTCAAGCAGTGGTTGCCGCAGGTCCTAGCTAAGTCGCCCTCTCTTAAAAACTCTATCTAAGAAGCAGTGGTAAAGCTAAAAATTTACTAACGGAGAAACATTCTAATTTTGAGGTAATAAAGACAGGAATAAGAGGTTGTACTCACGCTTAGAACTGTTCGTCCCCTTGCTGCACTAAATGACGAACTTACAGCGCACTCACAAAAATGTAATACAAGCTGGCCAAACAATAAAACTTAAACTCTACTCCGCTCGCGAAGGTGTAAAAGCGGGATTTCCACTTCATTCTTCCTTAGCATATGGCCAGCGAAACGTACAGCTCCTGTCTCGCAGCACAGGTTCATCGCGTGCGCGTGTCGAACGTGAAGCACGCTCCAACAGAAATAAAACTAACTTTAACTAGTTGCCTATTCTACGATAACCTAAAACAAACCACACAGGAAGTAGTTGCTTATTGCCTGCGGATACCATGGCTAAGAGTTCATCGCCCTTCATAACCACATCCAGCAATAGGCATAGATGACAGCACAAATATGGTTTCTTGAGGTTTGGTATTGTCGATAACTTTTCTTTGCCTTCCAGTTTCCGTGACTAATGATATATGCATTCTTTTGAAATATGTTTAACAGAAATAAATTTAAACAACTGTGTAGTAATTTTTATTTTTTTTATTTTAATGAACCATATTAAATAATTTTACTGCATTTGGAAAACTGGCAATTTCTTTATCTGTCACCCAGAAAATTCGGAATAATATGACATTAAAATTCACACGTTCTTTCTCTAAAAGTATTGGTGTACAAATTATGTATATAACTGCGTTCACGGTTTAAGTTACGTTAGATAGATGAAGAGCGGGTCCAGAGTCCAAAGTGATGACATTTTCTTTCTCTACTTGTTTCCAGAAACGCTTCCTGTGAGTGATAGAAACTATGCCGGTACACCAAATGGCTTGCTAACGTTCAGACTTTAAGAAATCCGATGTAGTTTGATAATTTTGAAGGAAGAGTAGTTGCAACAGCTGTAGGAATCAAAGATTTCCCAAGAGTTTTCCAGAGAGTTCAACAGAACCTCAACGGGAGGAAAACGCTACGTAACAAAGTTGTCAATCGCCACTCCGAGCAAATTCTGTGACATTATACAGAATTACAAGAAGTTACAGCATCAAAACACAACACCTATTCAGCAATAATAGGATGTTTTACTCTTTTCGGCTCTCGTGTCCCTTTATCAGGTTCAGACGGGTGGACGTAATTCAATGACAAATTTACACAGCCATATATTGAGTATGAAGCAGGCGATCAGTCTGCTTTCGCTCCCAGCTCCATTGTTTCTGCCAGTTTCCTTCTTCTTTGTCTCCAATTTCTTCACTACGGAGGGTGGTAACTTACGAATCTCAAACTACCCAATAAATTGTCTTTGATTGTCCTTTGACGACGCACAGTACGCGTTGCTACGCTGTATGCTGTTTCATACTGTACTTCACCTGCTTTATTGCTCGTAACACCAAATCGCGATGACTGCTGACGATCTCGTATAAACATCACAGTCGCAAACTTCGCGAACTACCGAGAAGGACGGCGAACATGCAAACGACCTTCATTTCACGCGTGCGCGATCCTCGGGCTAGAGATTAGGTGTGCCTTTCTTATCACTCCATAACAAGAAATGTCAGTGTCAAATTACAGAGCATTTCATACATTAGTATGAGCGTTATAAGGCTGCATCACGAGCCGAGAGCGAGTGAAATACATGGTACAATGTACTGTAATATGACTTAGAAAAGTACATTTGTGCAATTTTATAGTATCATAAGAATAACCACACTGAGCAAAACGTTGCTGGTTTATCGCACGTACGCGAAGTAATTCCAGCCTTAACTTCAAAAAACAAATATAATCACTTCAAAGCACTGAACCTGCTCCCTGTTTGTATGGTATCGTCATGCATTCTGTACATTTCATTTTATACTACTACTATAACAGTAGTGAGGCAGAACCTATCGTACACTGAGCAGAGTGTGAAGTATACCTGACTCGCATTTCATTCGAAACTGGCTGACTGTACTGGAGATCATGGTTTTGCCAAGTGACTTTCCTAACCAATTCTAGGAAAATATCACCGCAGTTTCGTAACACTTGCCCTCAAAATTCCTTATCCATTAAGCGCTATCCGGCATGTTACCAGAATTGCTGGACATGACATGAAATATTATAGAATAATTCAAAGCCAACGTATAAACTATTTTGACTTATCAATTTATTAACCTGTTTTGGCTGACTCCAAAACAAGAGGATGTAAAAGAATGGGACGGATTCGTGATTTACTAGAGTGAACGAAGCATTCACTCTAGGCGTATAAAGTACTTTCGTACCAAAGCATGTTCCATAAGAGTGTTCGTATGACTTCGGTTATAAGGCTATCTAGGAATCTGTGTGACAAATCAGCAAAATGGATAATTATAGAAAACAGAAAACTGCTGTTTGGGTAGACATATCTTAAACGTTTTGCTTGTTTATCTTTATTCAGTCTGTTCAAGATGTTACTACATTCTGGCACAGACTTATTCGTGAAAGAAGCGAACAAACAATTAAAACTCAATGTAAATAAAGCCAGTCGCATACATCTGTTTCAGTGAAGACTAAATGCAGGTTGGTTTATATTGCATACCAGTAGGTATGGATAGTAGACGCCTTAGTGCAGATCACGTACTGCTCAAATTTAAGGACAAAATGTTACCTGCATAATTTAGACGAATTTATTATCGTGGAGAACCGAGAAACTATTGATAATCATGGTTATTGTCTTATCAACCCTCCGCAGCAAACAGTGCTATTTTTTTTCTGATAGACTTGGTTCTACCGGAAAAAATTCATCTACTCATACTTGTTCCAATTGTAATCGTTTACTGCATTAGGTACGTATATATGAAGGTCCATCTTACCACCTCTTCTCACTTAGAAAATAAAAAAACGAAATCTATGACATATATTATCATCCAAGATTTAAATTTTAGTTTCCTTCTACTGCTGTTTTCCCGAAAAAAAATTTAACCATTAATTTTTTATCCAAAACTCTAAACCAAAGTAAAAGTTTTTAACAAGTATGTTACGGTAGTTTTTTAATGTGCGCTTTACAAAA
Organism: Clitarchus hookeri; assembly: GCA_002778355.1. NCBI lineage: Eukaryota > Metazoa > Arthropoda > Insecta > Phasmatodea > Phasmatidae > Clitarchus > Clitarchus hookeri. The sequence continues at coordinate 110,831 of NQII01001550.1, forward strand.
ATTTTAAAACATATATATTTTTTTTCAATGTCGCTTTATATTGCGAAAGTTTGGTGATCACACACAATATACGAGTTCCAAACTTCAAAATAAATTACAACATATAATGTTAGGCCTAATGCATAAACTTACAAATAACATTTATCTATCTTTTAAACGGTTAGGAACTGCTTTCTCCATATTTCATTATAGTTCTTTAATATGTCAACGTAATGAATTAAACCGTATTAACACCAAACACCTTCCAAAATAAAACGTGGTAATTTTGAGTTGACAAACAAATATGGCCCAAAGTTAAAACTGCAACAGTATTCTAACACTACAATTTTCTGGTCTCGCCAACCAAACGGTAATTGTTTTTTTTTTTTTTTCATTTTTTATCGATCTGATACTTTCATTAAAAATTTTCTTAAATGCATATGTTTCCTAAAGATAATATTTCCGGACTGGACAGCACAAATTCATCGAAAACTTTCAAATAATTTCTAAATATTTAATGTACAAATTTTGAAACATTTTCCAAACTTAATGTTGGCCCTAAATAATGAATTTGCTAACAAACTAAATTTTCATCTCATCCATCAATAAACTAAACATGACTTTTCTCACATCCACAAAATTAAAATTTCCCTTTGAAAACTTAGTTTACAGTCACGAATTTAAACATTTTAAAGAAAAGGCTTCCTACCCGAAAAAAATGCTTTTACCTGGAAAACAATGTTGTTTAGATGTGAAATTTATAGTGGTATTTGACCATACTGACGAAATATTTGTATTCATAAACAGCGTTACTCCATCCTTGTCACAAAATTCTAAATGCTGTAGGTATTTGCCAAACATACAAATTCCTGACAATTAGTTCCGGTTTATTTTCAACAAGTCACTATGTAGGCTAACCTATAGTACACGGTGTATTTTTTAAGAATTTATTTACTAAAAATTTAATTATTTCAGCAGGTAAGTCCAGCTGTATTCTTTAATTCAGAAAATATTAATAGTGTAATATGTTGGCCTAATGGTTGATACGCAAGTTTAGCACATCCAAACAAAATGTGCAGGTTACCAAACATAGCGTTTAAAATTCATCTGTATACACAGTCAACATAACATAGTTTAAAGGAAAACCAGAACGATAACACATTTATAAAATATTAATTTTAATTTCAAAGTAATGCTGTTTTAAGTAAAATGATGTTGATTGCACAATTTTTATATAACCAACTCGCAAGTAACAGTTTCCACTTCGCATAAAAATAAGTGTCATGAGTATTAAGAAACAAAACTGTGGAGCAAATGCATTTTTTTATTCCAAAAATAATGTTGTCAACTGTTGCAATAAAATTTGTTTAAATGTATGTTTTACCCTTTAAAAACCTATACTTTCTAGTTTCTGAAAATTTAAAAGAATAACTTTTTGCGTATTTTCATTTAGTAATGTCCTACGTAATAATATTTTGTGCTACAAATAAATGTCTTCTTAAAAAAATTAAGAATCATTAATTGCCATGAAATGAGGAATTACACGAGACCATAAATAACGTAATTTATTATAACAAAGGTATTTTGTTTTCCCGTATAAATATATAAGTCGATTACTAGAGAATCAATTAGTCCTAAATAACAAAAACCATTATAAAAGCCAATTAGAAATTTTTATGGCAAACAAAAGATAATATTTTAGTTTCAAAATGTAATTAAACTGATGCCGTTTTATACAAAATTAATATATATGTTTGCAGGTTTACAAAATAGTAGCGGTTCCAAAATATTCCGTGAATTAATTTGACAGCAGCGACAGGTTTCGCGGTTCTTGAAGATGATCGTCAACTCATATAATATGCAAACACACAGTTGTTTTGATACGCCTGTTATAAAATTTGCAATGAACTACTTGTTTAAGTCCAATTTTGAAGTCTTATGAGTCTATTACATAACAGTTTAACTTTTTCAATGTATTTTAGTAAAATTTCTCTAGCCGAAGTTAGAATGTATAATTAAAATAGTACATACGACAAATATAAACGCACTTATACATTTTATGTATAAACACACGCGATATTCTGCAGTCGGAAAAGTTGGAAGGAAAACTGAGATATTTATAAATAATACTCAGTTGTTCACAATAATTTTCACGTGTTCGATAACCTGCAAACCATAGTTATATGTATACTCTAGCTGTAGATGTACGTTAATTGGTGGCTGAGTAATCATTTTTACTCCATAACAGATAGTACTGATAAAATATGTTTTCTTGTAGGTAAATTTTATGTTTCATAGGGAGTGTTCAAGAAACTTAGATCCAAAAATATGACAATTAATACAAAAGCACATGCAAAGTACACGGATGTAGGCCTGTCTGGAATGTCTCAAAATATATTCGCGAAGTTTCCCTGTCACTACTTATCAGAAAATATAAACACGTAACGACTAAAATTATTGATGACCTTGGGAGTCACTGCCAGTTGAACGATGTACCCTTTTGGAAGAACCCCGATGCGATGAAGTGAATCATGTAACGTCGAGCGCCTGGAGAAAATGACGAACGCAACTCGTCTTACTGAAATGGAGCGCTTGCGGTATACGTTGTGGGCGACATCTGGCATCAAAATTTATGGCGGGGTCGCAGCTCCTCCAAATAACAGCAACGAACGGCGACTTTCAGCCCGGTCTCCAGAGAGCGTTTAAGCGAGGGTTATTGGTGATGTACTGAGAGGGTGGAGCAAGGGTGGGTTAAGCGATGATGGTCTTTATCGGTGGCGGCTCCCAGCCAAGTGTCGACAGCGAGTGCCTGGGATTCCCCAGATAGGTAGCGTGAGTACGCGACCGAGCCGGGGCAGAAGCGCCCAACTACCGCTTCTCTGCAGAACACTGCATGTGGCTGGGCGCGCGGTCAATTTACCGTTTTTGAAATAAACATCTGTACAATAAATTAATTGCCTAACTAAATGAATGTTAACATAAACAATGACGTTGACGGCGAATTATGAAACATAGGTGCTTTTGAGTGGTGGCCAATTAAATTGGCTTATTTTCGTATTATAAACGTTGGAGTATGAACTAGGTTTACAATAAACGTATTAACATGTACAACAGTGCCACAATGTGATTTGATCGACGCGGACGAACTAATTGTTGGTCTGCGGCAATAATAGTGTTTATGTAGAGTAAATGAAGCGCTATAGAGCGTCTCAATCTTAGATTGCGATGGATAGCTAAGCAATCAATGTTATAATTATACACTAATACACAATGTAATAGTTTTTCTAGTACATTTTTGTGTGTGATAACTTATTCCTACATGAAGGCGTAACTTCTTGACTGTTTATAATCGGCAGCCATCTGGCAACAGAGCGCGTCATATACTATTTACTGTAATCTAAGAGCGAAACTCACTATTGAGGAAACCCGCACCAAAAGATGAAAATGATTTATCACCAATCCAGCTGTAGTAGCCAGAAGGTACACAAGTTGTACACTGAAGAGCCAAAAAAACTGGTACACCTGCCTAATATCGTGTAGCACCCCCTCCCCCCCCCCTCCCGAGCACACAGAAGTGCCGCAAGTCTACGTGGCATGGACTTGACTAGTGTCCGAAGGTATATAGGAGGCAATTCACAACATGAATCCTCCAGGGCAGTCCACAAATACAATCTGCGCCAATTTGAGAAAGGGTTGCACGTCTGTCACGTTTAATGATTCTCATCAGTCGTCGTTTGTCCCGTTCGTTCACGATATTTTTCCGGCCACAGCGACGTCGAAGATGTGATGTTTTACTGNCAGCGATGTCGAAGATGTGATGTTTTACTGGATTCCCGATATTCACGGTACACTCGTGAAATGGTCGTACGCGAACATCCAAATGTTATCGCTACCTCGGAGATGCTATGTCCCATCTCTCGTGCGCCGACTATAACACCACGTTAAAACTCACTTAAATCTTGATGACCTGCCACTGTAGCAGCAGTAACCGATCTAGCTGCCGACCGCATCGCGTTACTCTGATTGGTTCCATACCTCTGTTATTTGCATACGCACGCCTATACCAGTTTTTTTTACTCTTCAGTATAGTTCGTGTTGCCTGGAACGCGCTTACATTTAATATTCTTTCATGTTCTGGATGCAAGAATTTAAATTTTTTATTGGTTGATTCCGTACTATATTCAGTGACTAAAATATTGCGCAGAAAAAGTCACGTAATCTTTCTAAAAAACCGAAGATATATTCACAGTTCTCTGATTCGTTATTTTGATACCAATTACAGATAACACTTTTGGTTCACTAATGACGATCGGTGTAGCAATATTTCCTGTGCACGTGTTGCTTCCTCCCCATAGATAGCTTAAGTTCAGTAAACTTGTGCCTCCCGTATTTTGATCATGTTAAATTTTCATTCTGCTTCGCGTTGTTACGGATAGTTAGACAATATGATACGAACCGCACGATTATGGGAGACTGAATACAACTTCATTATCAATATTTTAAGTCACACTGGAGGTTGTTTACGTGCAAACCGTAGCCAGTACAATCTCCCCTGCCATATGAAAGTTATGTCGTAGCGTTTGCGACCACAGATAAATCATCTTCTAACAGCTTCATGCCGCGATACAGCCCGCTACGACCCATACAGCGTGTTTGGCCATAGACACGAAATGTCGTAGACATATTTTCGTCTTCTGAGCTTTTGCTCAAAATTGGATCACTGTCTTCCAACAGCTGGCAATAATTCTGCCGAAAATAATTTTTTTCAAAAATGGTGTAAATTTAAGTTTTGATTAATTATTTTCCGAATGACAAATGTGCATAACCTGTGTATAATCTGATAACATCATCGTTGCATTTAAACTTTAAAGAAATGTATCAATTTTTTAGAGCGCGTATTTTTGCAAACACTGTGCAAACGTTACCTCGAGCAATGTGTTTCTGACAGTTACAATAACGAAACAGCCGTTCAATATGACGACACCCAACACGTTGTTTACTGGCCAGCTGTCGTTTCCATTCCATCCTATATCCATTCTACAGTTATTCCAGACACTTCCCGGTGACAAGATAATCACGTTTACCGACTGTCCCCGTAAAACTGACGAATCGCTCTATACTGGCTCCTTATGTTTTAGTTCAGGAAACTTCACAATTTATTGCATTCAAAAATGATCTCACCTTTAACCGAGAAGAGACAAACCATATTCCCTAGAAATTCAGACAAGTAAAATCAAATACCAAAATCACTTGGTGTTTATATATTGTGTGTTATGCGTTAGTACACTACACTGCACCCCGCCACCAGTGTATCTTTGAAGTCCTTTACGCTAATTCGCTTTAATTCAACACAGATTTCATAGATGTAAAAATTAGTGAAACCCACAGCGTATGTTTAGAAAAATTGGAAAATCTTATTTCAGTTTTAAGATTTAGGAACGCGTTTTCAATCAGTCACAATATACGATGTACAGACGTTACGAGAAAGTATTACATCCAACGTGCACCACAGGTATAATGCCAGTTAATGCATAAGTAGTTTTTACTTAGTTATATGAACAACCATATAAAAATAATTTTGATGTACAAATATGTTAAAAAAGTAAAATTTTGAATTGCATTAAATTTTTTTTTCAATTTTTTGGTTTCATTCAATTTTTAGTAGCATGCCTTATTTAATACCTGAGATTAGAAGTAATTTAGTCTCATTGGATTTACAGTTCGTAATGTTTGGTTGCATCTTGTTGACGGCTTGTTAAATCTTGCCTTTTTGACTATTAACAGCTATTTATTTTACCCACTGCTTGAAACAGATGTTCTGTATGTTTTCCACAATTTCATAATGGAAATTTAACTCATACACACTCATCATCGAACAATTTTTGGCAATTGTAGCATGGATTTTCAACGATTTCTTCGCAAAAATTTTACGGCAGGCAAATTGCCAATCTATAATCGTTGCTGTTTTCTTTTTTTTTAATTATTTTTCTCCACTAAGAAGTATACTTGAAAAACCGAAATTGGGATCCCAACTAAGTAACCATTAGGTAGATGTCTTCTTACACTCCGCAAAAGCCATACATTCCATGGCAGATATAAACCAGGAGACCATATCGTTATAAAAAAGACCCTTAATATACTTTTTATAGCAGCTTCTTTAAACTTATTGACATCTCCCACAAAATAATCTCAGAAAAGGCCTGACCCCATTTAAAAACTAAAGCACCTCTAAATTATTACCATAAAAAAATGAATCTGTAACTGTGTGCATTGTTGAAGATATTCCGTAAGAGCTACTAGAGAATACTGGTAATGATTTACCTTGAAAAATAGTCAGTTCATAAGAGTAATGAGAGTGTTATAGTAAATTCAATAAGGATAATGATAAATATGCTGTTGTCCAGTTTGAAAATACTTCCAGCCATTCAAACGAAGTTAAAAATTCCACTTACGTGTTACGACAATTACGAGAAAACGTTTCCTCTTTATAAATTCACAGTACTGAGACCAACAAATGAAAACAAGTATCACTACTACGCAATACCTAATTGTCTAGGACGTTTCATAAATTCCAAAATTAATCATTGCTTAGTATAATAGTTCTGTTGTTCCATCACTGATCTCTAGTGTTACTCTCAGTCGGCTCTCTTTATGTGCCGTAAGTCGGTGTCTACGCTGAAAAATAAAGAGTGAGTTTAACAATAGCCCAACGTTATCTATCATTTAATATTTGCACTAGACATAATGAAGACTACATAAAAGTTACAACTTCGCCAGAAAATAACGGTACTTAAATTTTTTAATTGTTTCTCTTTGCGGATGTTTTTCAGCATTCAATTGTATGGTATTTTTATAGAGTATTTGTGTTCACAGTGTGTGGGAATGATTTAAATTTTGAAATACGCCTTCGTTTTAATAGTTTTTTAATTTTTACGTTATTCGTGAAATTTGCTAAGAAGCGAGTTTTTTTGCTGCAGTATAGCGATTTTTTTTAACCCAGTAGTTTAGATGATTACTAATATAGTTTTGTAAATATGTCAATTTTGGTTTACTTTATATTACAACAATCCAGTTGCAAGGAGAGTCGATGGCCTCTTCTTTTAAAGAATAAACCTTATCGCAGAAAAGAGTGCCACAATAGGCACTCCTTTTGATTTAAGGCGCTGAAAATCAATTTAAATGAGGAGTAGCCTTATCCACACATTATAACGTGGCTGTTACACTGGCCACCTCAAGGAAGGAGGCGAGAATTTAGAGTGGAAAGAACATATCGTTCTCGTGCTTTTAAACAGATGCCTGGTTAAATTTATAAAATCCCTCCACAGTCGTTTTTTTTAATATTTAAATAGTCCGTGTGCAAGTACGTCAGCTAATAAGACTTAAGCAAGCTGAAATTGTGTGTTTTCCTTTCAACGATTGATGTGCGAACAATATAATATGATATGGTTACAGTAGGCTTGCTTACCCACTCGTTGTTCTCAACTGTCCTACCTCCTTTCTGAAAGACAGTAGAATAGTGATGAATGGGTTTGACTACGATAATTCTAAGACCATTAAATAAACTAAATAATTACGACAACTCCACCTCCCCCCGACACAAAAAATAATTAAGTATACATTTTCAAACTGGAATGTGAAATAGCGTAGTGTAAGTATGTATTTCGAGGTCGACCTCGCAACCGTTTAACTGAGTCATCTCCGTGTGCATAGAGACACATTATTTTCGCGGCTCGTGAGCTTTGAATGGTATTTCCATTCCATTATCAATGTAAAATTCAAACAGTTTCCCAGTAATTTCAGTGAGGCTACACCTTACATAGATGTATGTGTTCAGTGACACGTTAAAAAACGGAAAATCATGATTTCAGTGAATGTGGCAAATGCATTTTCCAATAGATTTAAATCTTGGTAGTATGTAAGGTAACGCGAGAGTGTTTGTTTACTGTCAGAATATAATACAGTACAACTCCAATTATGCGAATCAATTGGGACCGGACTCCATTCGGATAACAAAAAATTCGGATAGTTGGATTTTTCCCGGAAAAAGGGTCTATTTTAATTAATTACTGTATGTATGTTGAAAATGGGAGAAAAAACTATTTGTAGAGAAAAGAGCTTTTAATTAATGAAATTAAAAGGCAACACTTTTACATGTTAAGCGTACTTACAAGTGCTGTTCNGGATAGTTGGATTTTTCCCGGAAAAAGGGTCTATTTTAATTAATTACTGTATGTATGTTGAAAATGGGAGAAAAAAACTATTTGTAGAGAAAAGAGCTTTTAATTAATGAAATTAAAAGGCAACACTTTTACATGTTAAGCGTACTTACAAGTGCTGTTCATTAGTACAGTATGTAGTACGTACCGTACTGTAAATTAAAGTCATTGCTCGCTGAACATCTTGGTCAAAGTACACTGTTTGACTGTCTTCATCCGTTTTCAGGCAGCCAAGTCGCGCATCCGCTTAACAGTGAGAAGTTGCATGTGGTCACACTCGGGCTGACGCTCCATCCACTTCAACGCAGTTTCAAGGCCGGAAAATGCTTCACTAACTGATGGTCCCGTGTCTGCTTCAACTTCAACATTAAGGTCATCTTCTTCCTCGACACTTTCTTCTCTCACACTTTCAATAAGTTCATCATCATTTAGAATTTTAAACCCAGGGTTTGTCCACTTTCCTATATCTTCAGCACTAACGTCAGAACATCCAGGAATTTTCAAAAGAATGTTTCTGAATTCCTCAAGTGACTCGTCATCCTCATCTTCTCCTGTCTCTTCCCTTTTCATTTCTTGAGCTTCTTTTTCCTATTTCTCCTTTTCCTTCTCTTCTTTAGTTGATATGCCTTTCAACTTGTTCCACGCACGTCTTAATGTGACTGCCTTAACCAAGCTCCGAGCTTCCGCTACCATGTAAGCGCAAACTTTCAAATTTATTTTTTTGTGGTTAGCCAACACACCTTCTTCGTCTTCGCCCTCTACCAAAAGTTTCCTTAAAAGTTGCCTTCTGTAATGGCGTTTCATGGTTTCGATAACAGACTCGTCCATTGGTTGCAATAAGCTTGTGACGTTTGGCGGTAAAAAGATTGTTTTAAACTGGCCATTCCCTCTTTCCAACAACTCTTCGGTGGGATGAGTTGGTGCATTATCAACAAATAAAAGCACTTTACTGCCTTCTTTCCCAAGACATTTTTGGTGCCTCTTTCTCTTCATGGATGAAAATTTCGTCTTACCACTCGGTAAACAATGCTGCAGTTATCCAAGCCTTGGGTTGGTTTTTATAAAAAAGGGGAAGCTTTTTCACATNTACCACTCGGTAAACAATGCTGCAGTTATCCAAGCCTTGGGTTGGTTTTTATAAAAAAGGGGAAGCTTTTTCACATTTTTAAATGCTCTTGGCTGTTTGACTTCCCTATCAACAGAAGGGGTATTTTATGGCTTCGCGTAGAGTTCGGACAGTTCAACGCCGTAACACGGTCTTTACTAACTTAATGTCCTGGAGCACTACACTCCCTTTTAGATGCCAAAGTGGTTTCAGGTAGAGCTTTCCAAACAAGGCCGGTTTCATCGGCGTTGTACAAAAACTCAGGACCGTACGAGTCTGCTACAACTTTAAATTTTTCAATAAAATCTTCTGCAGATTTGGAGTCTGCTGATATCTCCTCGCCACTTAAATCTAATTCACGGACACCGTGCCTAGACTTAAAATTTCTTAGCCAGCCGTTACTTGCTTTAAAGGATGAACAACCAAGCTTCAGAACTAAGATCTTAGCTTTTTCACAAAGAATCGAACCCGAAATTGTGTTTCCCATAGAACGTTGCTGCAAAAACCACTTGAAAATGGCATCTTATAAATCTTTGTTTGTTGCTGCCTTAATTGATTTTCTTTAAGAACTTCCATCTTCGTATCACGAAGTTTAAAAGTGTAGGTTTGCTCCTTTTAATGTCTGAAATCGTTGATTGTCCAACACCGTACGTCTTAGCCAACTGTTTACCCGTAACTCCTTCATCTGATTGCTCTATAATTTTTAGTTTATCCACTAACGATAACACAACACGTTTTCTTTTAGAAGCCATGGTGAACGACGAAACGCACTCACAAACAAAACAACGCACNTAACGATAACACAACACGTTTTCTTTTAGAAGCCATGGTGAACGACGAAACGCACTCACAAACAAAACAACGCACTGACGCCGTCACGAACAAAACACGGTCACACTGACTTACTATCAAAACGAACAGTGACAGGTGGGCCGGGCCGGCCACCTGGCGACGGACGACAGCCAATAATAGAACTGCACTATGAGACGGTGACTCATCATCCCAATAATGTTCGGCGCCTACGCTAGCTTCGCGGAGGGAAGGACAATAGCGCCCGTAGACAGAATCATTATTTTGTGAATTCGGATAATCAGCGATTCGGATAGTCGGAGTTCGGATAATTGGAGTTCTACGTATTTTTACTAATAATTATAATGGGAATGACGTTGACCGTTACTTAATGATTACAATTCGATAAGAATCTTAAAATATTAAGTGTATACCGAGACACTAGAATTGTGCTGATTAACAAAATAACATGGTGCCAGAGAAACTAATAATAGTTTATCATACCGTTGCGGTATGTTTTCATCTTTCAAGCTGTGACATTAGTATCCAAGAAATAATTTATTTCACGTGCTGGGTCATTGCATCCGAGACGTCATTTTTGAATCCGTTACAGGTTTATCCGCCACAAGGTTACATTGTGGTCCCCCCCCCCTTATACATACATCCCCGACAATGCATTCCACCATCCGGCGCTCCCTGTTGCCTTACACTCTGACGTTTCCGTAAGTAATTCGTTTTGGAATTCCCGCGTGTCTCAAGATGAACCATATCCTCCCCTTCCCCCTTTTTATTACCTTTTCCCGTATATTCCTTCATTGGTTTTTTCCTTCCCTTTTCTCCGTGCAGAACCTTTTCGCTCTTTACTCTTCCCAACAGTGAAAACTTCGCCGTCCTTATGGAAGCCCATACATTGCTTCCATTAATTTCCTTTCTGAGCTACGGTGCCTGTTTTTCACATACGCATAACAAAATACTTTACATACGTCCGCTTTCACGAACGTCTCCCCGAAGACTATAGCAAACAATTTTCCTTCAGAAAAAATTAGTTGTGATATTTCCCTTGAGAAACAACATTCCTAAATTAAAACCACAGAAATTGTTCCAAATGAATGAAAGCTGACTTTTCAACAAGTGACAACTACTACACTGTAAAGATTGAGAGATCGCTATTTATTAGAATGACTGATTGCAATTGCAATTTCCATCCCTGTTTTTGGTTAATTATTTTACCTTGGCACGCTTGTTGCCAATGAATTTCCACCCATTCGCCAGTTATTATAAGCTTACGAACTGAATTTAAAGTGAGCACAATTTCACATAATGGAGGCAATCAGGTAGGTTTCAATGCAGGCCAACCTTCTTATTGGCTCGACCGATCCTGATAACTTCTCACTACATGGTCGTTAATGTATCCATCCGCGTATATTACGTTTGGGTCAAAGTAACGTGCGATAATTATTAACACGTTGTTATAATCACTTATCATAATTCTCACTTCGTGGTAATTATGTACTTATACTGCAAGCACTGTTAATGGGAAAATTTTTAATATATAGGTACAAGTGTATTTATACTCGTACATATAAAACATTTGCAGATCACACTAATTTCAAAATAGTATGTAGAATTACCGCTATTTTACCAAAATAATTTAATACAAGAGAAAGAAAGACATCTTCCGCATTTCTGCGGTGTTATAATGCATTAAATGGTAACAAAACTTTGAATGTCAATATAATGTGCTTTGCGATTTCTTATATTTTTTCTAAGACTTTTTTTCTGAACGATCTCTACCTTTACAGTAGATTATCTTTCAGTAAGTTACGATTTCCATCTAATCAACAGATAAAACTTCATCCTTTATCTCATTTTGATACTACTTTACGAAGGAACTATGAATTTCGATATCTCAACACTAAACGGATCAAACCTTTCCACAGCTTTCCGATCGTGGCCATATTTGGGAACCAGTACAGCGTACTCTACACATCAAGCATAACACATCTTCTGGAAAACATCACATGTGTTTACCATGATCATGTTCGGATCATGATTACTACACGCAAAATGGGTCATATTTAAGTCAAAGACGATTTTCACCTATTCACGAATGATAATTTAATTTATTTGATCATTTTTACCCCAGTCTCCGAAAGAAATAAATGATTTTGATATCACTTTCCATCTTGCCTGTGTGTGTTTATGTGTATCTGTGTGTGCCCGCCTAAAAACTTTTGAATCTGTGCAATGATAAGTATATACCAATTTCGGTGAACTTATAGTACTGAATAAAAATGCTTGTCTTCTGTACTTTTCGACCGTGACATTTGTTCACACTGAATATGGCTGCATTTAATATTTGTGGATTTTATGTAATACCTAAAGAACCATTCAACTGATATGAACCAAAAATTGTATGTCAACATTCCACCACATGTCAGTTTCACATTCAGAAACTCTTGTTTATCATTGGTCCTATACATTTTCGATGATCGTAACGCCTTTAAAAAAAAAGCTATTATGTCATATCTTGGGAACTACTCGAACAATTCCAGCCAAATTTGGCATACAGGTGATGCTATGGTAACCTTAAGCATATATGTTTTTAATATATAAATCATTATTTTAAAAATGGTTTTAATGTAATATTTTATGACATAATGTGATAGCTACAATAACAATTCACTAATTTTGACGACGTTTGGCTGACTGATAGTATCTATCACGAAAATTAAATTTATTTATTTATTTGCTGCCTTTTTTCTCCGACACTTTGTGAAAGTGCCACCAGAATTAATTCACTTTTACACCTATTTTCGATACCACTTAACCGATTGTTGTCAAATTTGTCACACGAATACCGTTGGGGTAAGGTATTAACTATGTACGATTTCAGTAAATTAAGCACGTGTTTCCAAAATAACGATCATGTAAATGTTTTGGTTTATTTGGCAATGGGGTTAAAGTAAATTTTTGGTAAATTTTCTTCTCTATTTTGTAACAAAATGCCACCCGGAATATCATGCATTATCATATTTCTGAAAAAACCAAAATAAAGCCCACGATTAAATATTCCAAAAGTACTATTTTAAAAGCGGATTGTTTACTTATTTCCGAAATGGTCATCTCGTTAAAATCTGTATTGCGTAAGATTCCTAAAGAACAACAAAGTGATTTGAAACCAACTTGAGATGCTGGCAGTTTTTTATTGTTTGCGTTGCTTATAGGAAGTAACTTCTTCAGTTCGGATGTTGAAGGTATCCTAAGAGCTAACCTACCTACCTACCGTCTGCACTGAATTCAACACATAATAACTTCAATAGCTGACAGTTCTGGAAGATACAACCAATAAAATATTATTATTAAGGATTTGCGTAATATTTTAGGAAGTAAATATTCAGTCGATTTTTAATGGACTAATCAATATTCGCACTATTTAATCGAAAGTTCTAATCATATTTGGTGTGAAGGGAAGTAAAAATGTAACATATTCAAATAATTGTAACTATAACAGTAATCGCATCCATGGCTTCAACTATATTCCAGCTTGGAACATTAAAGTCCAAATATGACTCTTAGGTAACTTCTGTTTTGGAGAGATGTAGTATTCAGTTCATTAATAGTCTTTCAGGAATAGTCTAAAATTAAAACTGTGGAAGCTACTTCAAGTACTCGATATTTGACAGAGAACGAGCGGAAAGTTTCCGACTAGAATAAATGATAGATCTATAATCATACAATTTAAATTTTTGGTGGCCTACTGTATTATATAGAAGGAATCGGAGGTCCGAGGAAGGGCTGGGGGCTTAAGAGCATTTCAGCGCTGGGCTCTATACATACACACCTATGCGTGCAGGAAATATACTAACTTAAAGAGAGTTTATTTTGCAATGTTACTGTCATAGGGAAAAAACTGAAGAAATACGTGATTCCCATTATAAGTAGCTACCATAACCTAAGAAAATGACAAAATAAAAGAAAAAACACTCTCACACACTGTTAACACCCCTCGAAATGAAAGTAATTTGCAAAATTTCACACAATTTAAGTGGTAAATTGGCAAAAGGGAATAACAATTTTATTTTATAAAAGAAGGTTATAAGAAAATACTGATCAGGCTGGACTTTACTCCGTTTAATCGCTCTGGTTTTATTTTGTTGAAACCAGATGTATGGGAGATACCACAGTTGTTGTAGTGGGCTGAGGTGCGTAATAACGCATCCCGTCCCGTACAGTCAGTAATTCAAAATAACTTTATAAAAATCATTGTAATGATTACACCCATCGATTAATACAAATACTGAAATCGAGTAATTGAAGTGTGATTAATAATATTTCGCAATGAATTTCCATTTCTTCAGGCAGTTGTTTCGTTCCACTGACTCGCAAGTCAAGAAGCGTAGTCGAGTTCCCCGAATAGCATTTCATTCGTTGAAATAACTTATTCAAATGCAGAGCGTGCTTTAAGTCTCTCCCACTCAGAACCAGCTGGCTTGCAGAAGGCCAGCTTGCGTAATGAAGGCCAACATGAAAGACATAAGCACTTACTTCTATTGCATAGCCCCACTTCGCTGTTTCACGTGGCACCTTGCCCATACCTCAAGATAGATAACTTCTTTTCGTCTACTGTTCCACGACATTTAAGTTTCTCTTCGTAGTGGTTATGTTATATTTAATTTCATTTTCATCTCCTTTTCGTTAGATATCTCACATTTAATATTGTGAGCTCTCTGTTATTTAATATTTTTAGATAATATAACTTTAATTAAATTAATGGTAACCGGTAGATTAATAAAAGTTTGCTACGGTGAATAACTTCAAAAATTACTCTGGATAAAATCTGACTTTAAGTTATGGAAATGTAAATTCACCATGAAACTGTGATGTGTGAAATGCATTCAGAAAAATCACTTTTCTCAGTGAAAGAATAGCACACGTATATAAAACAGAATAAAACAGATAGCATATTTTGTCTGCTTAAATTAATTTTAATTGCCCTATTGCACTTATCCTGCGTACCATTACGCTCTACATCGTGTATATACTATTTATGGTTACCGCCAATTTTTGTGAAGCCCTGCTAAATTTCTACTTCCAGGATATTCCCCCGCCTCATGCAACCAAAGCTTAACTGGGTCTAAGAAAATACACTAAAGGGACAATGCACCGCATTCGTGTGCACCCAGTGTAATATTATTTTGCATAAGAACTATTTCTTACTAAGCATTACCAACACACCTATTTTCTACGTGTTATAACTAATATTAATTACAAATGTATTATTGTAAATTATAGATACAAAATATGGTAAAAGATAAATTTAACAAAACATAAGGTACCTTTTAGCCTACTTTCCGAAGGAAAAAAAGGTTTATGAGATCACTTTCCTGTGTGTATGTGTGTGAATGTATGTGTGTTTGGGTGTGGGTCTGTGCGTGTGTGTCCCGCTTTAAATTAGTGAACGCTTCAACCGAATTTTACCAAACTTGGTACACATAGTAAGGACACCTGAATTTTATATATTTGGACCACTTCGGGCACTTACTTCCAAAATGGCGGACATTAAAATACTTTGTTTTATATCATATCTCGGGAACGTTTCAACTTATTTAAACCACATTTTTGTATACTGGCAGACCATTGTGTAAGCATTAAATTTTTATATGGATATTATTGTTTGTGCGCCATTTTGGAAAAAGCATTAATTTAACAAATCAATATTTTTAAAAATTACCTTCAAACCTATTAAACCAATCCTCGCCCAATTTGGCATGTAAGTAATACCATGGTAGGTCATGTAAACGTAAGAAATTGAACTTTGATACCTGCCAAATGCTGAAGTTTGGAAGTAGGTATTGATTCTGCTCTGTGGCGTGAGGCGCCAGCATTTGATGCTAGCCCTCAGTGACAGGGCGTAAGAATACGTCGACACTGTTGTCTCTAGGTCCAATTTACTAATAAATTACACTGTATTTGTGAGTTCACATAATCGAGTTTTATTGTTGCTTGAACAGGTTAACTGGTACATGAACTCACGAGACAAACTCCCCTCCCCTTTTTCTATGTAGGCTACGTATGGTTTGACGCCGCGATTGGCGCCGAGGGGGGGGGGAAGATTCTTCACACTTGGTGTAGAACTACTTATCTGACACTGCTGCGCTGTCTTCCCTCGGCTGGTGGTGGGGCGTCCCGACGCCTGCTCTCGGAACCCCTCCTCCCGGGTCCACTCAGCACTCTTCGTTTGACGAAGTCGGACTGGCTTTTCTCGGATTCTTCCCGCCGCACGTCCCGCTTGACGGCCTCCGACTGAGGTCCACGTCTTGATGCATTTGGCGAACTCGTTTTCTCTCGGCTCCCGGTACACCCTTCTCGTTTGACGAAGTCTGACTGACTTTTCTCGGATTCTTCCCGCCGCACGTCCCGTTTGACGGCCTCCGACTGAGGTCGACGTCGTGATGCATTCTCGATCCTCGACTGACTCCGACTGACTGACTGACTGCTCGATCCGCGACTGACTGACTGACTGACTCGTTCATCGCACTGGCTTCGTCCGGCTCCGACCCGGACGCCTCGCTTCAGGTCCCCCGACTCACTGGTTCGACGTCTCTCAACTGACTGCCCCGTTGCTCCCCCCTTCACGTGGTTTTGTAGCGTCCATCACCATATTCAACTTCCCCCGTCACTGCACATGGTCCGGGGTGCTTGTCGTCCCCCCGGATCATAAAACACGTGGCCGTTGCTCATGTGGTCCGCAGCCGGCGTGGCGTCGTCCCTTGGTTCTGGCCTGGAAGTTTATTGTCCCATTATGCACGCACGTCCNTGTGGTCCGCAGCCGGCGTGGCGTCGTCCCTTGGTTCTGGCCTGGAAGTTTATTGTCCCATTATGCACGCACGTCCGCTAAAAGCTCTCATGGTTTATTGCTGTACAAGCCCGGGACAGATGCAGCTGGTGGTGGAATCTCAGTGTCCCTTGGGCAGCTGCAAAATGCAGCTGTGTCCGCGCCCTTTTGCCTTCCGTTGTCTCCGGATGTCGTCTGCACGTGCAGGAACAGTTGNGTGTCCCTTGGGCAGCTGCAAAATGCAGCTGTGTCCGCGCCCTGGTGCCTTCCGTTGTCTCCGGATGTCGTCTGCACGTGCAGGAACAGTTGCACGTGCAGAAACCTTTGGTAGTGCGCCTTTGCAGCTGCGAGGCTCCTGGCGTCACCCTGCCGGCATGTCCACAAAACCCTTAATCCTTATTGCGGTCGTCCGCCGGCGAGCTTCGCCAGAGCATGTGTTCTGACGAATAAAATATAGGGACGCAGAATGCATCAATTTATTAGTTATTTATTTTCAAAATGGCAGCAACACAAAACTTTTAAATTTATTTAGTATATCTGCCATACCATTCACCAAATTTCGATTAAATTTTGCACAGTGAAAGCATATATCACGAGCATAATATATACAACAAATAACTACTTTTGTCGGCTATTTTGGAAGATACCGCCATACGAATAAATAAAGTTATAATGTCATAACTAGGTAAATAATTATCCGATTACTACTAAATTTGCAAACAATTAGTACTGATGCAGGTGATGTTAAATGGTATATTTTTAGCAAGTAAGACACTTATTTTTTCAAAATGGTGACCATGTAACTATTTTAGCTTAGAATGCTATATCATTGAAACTATGTATTCAATTCTAACATAACTATGTATGCTGGCAGTAGGTAGGCATTAGATCTGTCAACTGTATCTACATGGAGCATCTTTTGTTAGCCATTTTGTAAGAAAGCGCTATGCGAATAAAATGAGTTTTNCTGTCAACTGTATCTACATGGAGCATCTTTTGTTAGCCATTTTGTAAGAAAGCGCTATGCGAATAAAATGAGTTTTTTATTTCATATTTCGGGAAAGAATGGACCAATTTCTATAAAATTTGGCAAACAATCAGTATTGAGGCAGATGATGTCAAGTGGTATTTTTTAAGCATGTAAGACACTTATTTTCAAAATGACCCAACCAATAAGAATAATGATTTAATCCCGTATCTCGGGAAACAATCAACCCATTCTTACACAATTTGGCAAAGATGTTGTACGGTGGTAGGCCATAATAAAAAATATATATTTCTTAAGTAGTACACAGTTATTTTCAGAATGGAGGCTCTAAAATAATTTTAGTTTTGTGGGCGATACCCACGAAACTATGAAATCTATTTTAACTTAACTTTGTGTATTGGCAGTATCCAATCTTCGATATTGCTACTACATTACTTTTTTGTCCTCCATTTATGAAGAGTGCAACATGAAAATTATGTAGGTTTTATGCCGTGTATCGAAAACCAATCAACCGATTCCCACCAATTGTGCACACTATAAAAGCCATGTAAACTTTCATGATTTAAATGGATCAGACAACGTTGTTCAAAATGGCAGCTTCATAATTCATTTAGGTAAATTTGGCATGTGTATTAAATAAATTAACCAAATTCAACCAAAATTTCTATGTAGACAGTGTACATTAGAAGCGCCGTATATGGAGCCTCTTTTTCTGACAATTTTGCACGATAGCATAAAATAATAAAATTAAGTTTTTTATTTCATATCTCAGGGATTAAACAACCGATTTCCATCAAATTTTTTAGACAAGTAGCACTATAGTAGGCCATGCAAACTTACGTTTTTTTATTAGACTACGTCACTTATTTTCAAAATAAAGGCTCTGTAAATACTTTAGGTTAATAAACCCTATCTTTCGGAAAATAAGACTAATTGAGTCCGAAGTTGATGTTCTGAATTCAACCTGTGTAATGCAGTGGATTACACGCTATCTTATAGTACGAGATTTTCTGGGTTCAAGCCCCAGAGAAGGCATGTGTGTATTTGTAATTGTCTCAGTACTGTTGCATAAGTTTCTGGTTTCATTTATAAAGTTATTGCTTTCAAAAAGTAGTCAAGTCCTTCCTAGCAAATCAGCTTTTAAAAAATTATTTAAACATTAGCATAAATGTTGAGGAAAATTGGCTCATTGTTTATATCAGTTATTTCTTGTATGTTAACAAAATTATAAAACGTTTGTGTTACATGGCACATTTAGGGAAAAACGAACATGTCGTATATGGGTGATTTTTCAAATGTTTTATTCAAAAGATGTGAAGAAGCCACGAATAGACTATAACTAATGAATACTTATATCATGCAATTAGATGAAATATTTTTTTGGGTAAAAGTATTTGCGTATATTTATAGGCCACAAGGAACCGAAAATGTATAAGAAATTATTTTGGAGAAACATTGTATTATTTATGGCCAAAATAATGTTTTTATTTATTTACTTGGCCCAATCGTAATTATCTAAGAAGATAGTACAGTAGATTTCATGTATCCATACTCAGAAGCAACATATTGAGTACGTTTCCAACTAATTTCTTCTGATTTTCTATGTATCGAAATGTACAGTAGTTCATGTTTTGGCTGCAATATTATTTTTTTTAATTTTTCAGTGTTATGGTCTAAATACAATACACGAGACGTTTCTTTAAGTGACTTTTCGGTTATGCACCTCTGATTTCAATCGGTGGATTTATTTTACCAGGAACTTTAATTAATAAGATGTTACATACTGGAGAATCAGTGTAATGCACTGATGTTTGTGTGTCCAGCCAATTTTATTCACTACTAGCTTTTGCCCTCGGCTTCGCTCGCGTGGTTATAGTAACAAACTTATAGGGAGAAATAACGGTATTTGTTAGTAGACAGCCACTGATCATAAACACAGAACAGAGAACTAACGATGTCATTTTTGATTATAGAATCGCTCTTTTACTTTCTTTGTAGATCAGAGTAAACGCTAGCAATCAGTTCCGTATCACTTTGCACCAAATTACTAAAATCCCCCGTTAGTGACACACAGCCCTCGGCATCTGTTTATAACCACCCATCTCCAATTTTTAATAGTGTATCAGCATAATGTCCTGTATCAACGTCATTGTAGAGGTGCACTCTCATATTTGTCGCCAAGCTGAATTTCTTGAAATTTGCCCTAAGCTTGACGACTTGAGACAGGCTTTGATTTCATATGCAGGTGTGCCCCTCTGAATCACCTGTAGAGTTTGGCAGAAGTCACCAGTCAGTAATACGACCATTCCTCCCATAATTTCTGTATTTCCTGTAGAGTTCGGTTAAGGGCCTTTATCACTTTTTTGTGTGACATCTTGCTTTTGTACCACACTAATAACTTACATTGAGGCAGCATTGTACCCCGAGCGCATTTTTTACGAAATTATTTTTCCTAACGGAATGAGATATTTTTTCGGAATAAAACGTAGCTTATGTCACTTCCCGACCCTCCAACTCTCTCTGTACAAAAAATCACGTCGATTAGTTGCTCCGTTGCGACGTGAAAGAAGCACAATCAAATAAACAAACAAACACACTTTCGCATTTATAATATTAATTAGGAAAGTTAGGATGAATTAGTAAAATCGCTGTTATATCCGTGAAAATACGCACTTAAAATAATCAGTATAATTATACTGATTCCACTGAAGCAGTTTCGAAAGATCTGCAGTCAAATTTACCGAAAAATAAATTTACACCCTCTAAAATTGGATTTGTTAACCAATCCGATTTTAGGAGGGTGTAAATTTATTTTGAACCAAACAGTGACCACCTATTGGGAAAAGGAATGGGTATATGCTGCTCATGGGTACTTTCAACTTTTCTGAAGCCCTGCTAATGTTCTACTTCGAGGACATTCCTCCGCCTCATGGAAACCCAACTAGAAAATTACACTAAAGGGACAACGCACCGGATTCGTTCTCACTCAATGTAATGTTATTCTTCATAAGAACTATTTCTTACTAGACGTTACCAACACTCTTGTTTTCGCCCTGTGTTTGTTCATATTAATGACGAATGAAATATTATAAGTCGTAGATATAATACAAGTTAAAGTTCCAATTAACTAAATATAAGGTACTTTTTTCTTAACATACGTGTAAAACGTTTGTAATATTTGACATAGTTAGGTAATAACCAAACTTGTCGTAGATACGACGATTTTCCAAATGTTTGATTCGAAATGTGTGAAGAAACCGCGAATGGACTATATACAGTTTGTGCAAAGTAGGGAGAGAGCCACTCACGAAGCTACCACGGGCTCCCCAGCTAGACCCGAAACTCTGATGTGTGTTGAACCGAGTCAGTCTCTTCGGCAACTCCCCAGACAGGATCGCTCAGGCACGACCGACTTTCGCTTCTGCCCTTGCCGAACTGAAATTTGTGGAGAGGAGACTCGCCGTGAGAGAGAGAGAGATAGAGAGAGAGAGAGAGAGAGAGAGAGAGAGAAAGCAGTAGTACTGGAGGAGCTGACATACACCACCCCTAGTTCCTCCCCACAACTCACTCCGCACTTAACTACGTCCTTGTGGAGCCGAGAAATTTCACGTCACAAGTTGGCAACACGCATGGCTTTGTCCTCTTACTGCTTGTGGTAGTGTGTGAAAGGGCTTGTGCATTAGCCCTTTCAGCTTCGGTATCCAACTACAAAGACGTGGCATTCNACATTCACTTTAGAGTATTATTTATAAGCATTCTGATCATATTAAAATGAGTGAAATAAACAATATCGATAAAAATGAGCAGATATTCAAGTTTTAATCCAATAACAGATCTTAAGTAAATTACAATTAAAATTTATTATTTTAACTTTTTTACTTTTTACAAAGACTCTGTAAGATAAGATCTGCCTCAATAGGACTCATCAGTATTAGGTCAAATACTTTAATATTTTTGAAGAACGGACACAATTGCAAATATGTAGTATATGACATTATCTTCCTTTTCAACACTTAAAAGGATATGGAAAAGAAGATTTATCTGTACATTTCGTTAAGTAAATATTATAAGTTAGTCCACGCCATATTTTTAATACAAATGGGAAATGTTTTAATATTTGTGTACCCAAAATAAATTATACTTGTGAATTTTACATGTGATTATGAATAAAAAACTGCTTAGTCAGAACGTTTCTTTCTTTTTGCGTTAACTTAAAGTTGAGTAGTATTCAGGCCGAACCAGAATTAAGGATATTTTCTTCAACTTTATTAACGCTCGGCTTTACCTATTTTGTAGCAATTTCGGATTCATTTTAATTGTTGACAATGTACGATTATATAAAATTTACATTTACAAGTTTTTAAAATATTTTTGTGCTTAATTTTAACTGTGCGTTACCTGCTATTTGTAGAAAGTTAAGGAACATATTTATATTTTATCAAAAAGTTCCGGCCTTTTTGCAAGCAGGAAATAACACACAGTAAAAAAATTGTAGATTTTCTTTAAACAAACATTTCCAATAATAACTCTGAAATTAAAATTATGACGAGAAGAAATAATTTCTTCACAATAGGTGAATCCAAACCTCAATGTGCTGATTAATATCGGTGCATAAAAGAAAATAAATATTATAAGTGGTGTGGTTATTGTCGAGCGGTAAATCCCATTACGGCGAAGGTGCGTCGCTGTAGCAGTAGATAAGCTATCCGCTCGCTTTGTCCGTCGTGCCTTCCTCCCACCTCTTTACGTCGTCCAGTGTTTCCAACAGTTTATAGCTCTCCCTCCACCTCTTGCGAAGCACCAGAATCTCCGTGGGGGAGGGGATGCGGTACCTGGGCAGCGGTTATCGGGATCTTAACGGGACGTGACAGATATCCCGCACTGCAATTCCGCAGCGCGACGTTAACTTAAGGCTGGTCGACAAACTCGGCGACAGCTCGCTCGCACGCCGTCTAGTCTCGTGCGAAGTCCCGTCACAGGCATCTCCGGGA
>NQII01001550.1:142225-249212 GCA_002778355.1 Clitarchus hookeri
CTTCCGTTGCCTCCGGATGCCGTCTGCACGTGCAGAAAACTTGGGTGGCCCGTCTTTGCAGCTGTGAGGCGCGGGATCCTTTTTGGACACGTCCGCCACCCTTAATATTTATTGGTGTTGACCGCCTGCAGGCTTCGCTAGCGCGTGTGTTCTGACGGCCAAAAATGCATGGACGCGGGTAGCGTCAAAATGCCGAGGGTATAGGTTTAAGTGAAAATTTTCAGCTCGGATAAAAGGATCAGGGGATCAGCTTGATTTACCAACCGTTTCACGCAAGTCTGAGGCAAACCTTTTACCCAGATAAAATCCCTCTTATGAGTGTGATGTTTTCTTCCAGTGCTCACAGTAGGAAGGCCAATAATTCAATCTATACGTCCCAGAATTTAAGTTTAATAAAAATTTCACATTTTGCGCAAGGAGAGACGACCTGACCAAAAATCGTATTCTTTATGTCATCTTGTACAATAATTCGCTCCAGCGTCTGCTCAATGGACATAATCTCACAGCGCCTCAAACAACATGTGCTTGTAGGATGGCTGAATTCAAAGAAAAACAACTTTACATATTTATAAATTACTCTACCGCAGTGCAAGAGGTCACCTACAGCTAAATAAGTCGGTGTAATACCCATTAATATGAAGACAGAGTTTGGAAATGTATCAGCAGTAAATATCAGAAGTGATTTCCTTGTTATCTCTGTGAAACAATACACGAACGTTGGGAATGTCCAACACATGATGCTAAGTGTCATAACTTCAGTGGTAGTAATTGTCACGGATATGTTGTTTCAACCAAAATAAGTCAGAGAAGTGTATAAAATATATTCCTCACCCTCGCCTTCGTCTTCGTCAGATGGAGATATAATTTTTGCTGATGCGAACTGCAGTGAACCTTCCAGTACTCGTAGATCACCCATGCAACTCAATTGTTGCCAGAATATTTGTGTATTAATCCTCCCTCGCAAGGTGTTAAACACAAAAAGGTGTGGTAAGGTTGATATTACAAGTTCTCATTTTGTTAAATTTTTGTTGTTTACAGGATCAAAAGCTAACCTAAAGTCAAGGTAAAATGTTGAGAGGCGTAACATGGGTCACAAGAATTTTAAAGGTATGTGTATCCTAATATGCACATACAATGGGAAAGTTAGGGTGTTATAAATATATGTTGTTGGAAACTTAAGATCTTACCCCNTATCCTAATATGCACATACAATGGGAAAGTTAGGGTGTTATAAATATATGTTGTTGGAAACTTAAGATCTTACCCTAATTCTGGAACCCAGTCTCGTACAGTTGGTTGGTGAGTATCGCAAATATTTTTCAGAGAGGGGAGCTTCCAAGCACACGTGACATGGCACATGATACTAATAATGGATACCAAACCCATGATTCATACCCTGAATAAGTTTGCAACTGTCCTCAAGGAAAACCCAGAAAGAAGCTGAATAGGCTGGTCAAGGGAAAAAAAATGTTTGCAGTGTTGAAAAGTCTCGCCGAGAGAAATGTTTGTTACATCCAACAAAATACACTGAAGANTATCCTAATATGCACATACAATGGGAAAGTTAGGGTGTTATAAATATATGTTGTTGGAAACTTAAGATCTTACCCCAATTCTGGAACCCAGTCTCGTACAGTTGGTTGGTGAGTATCGCAAATATTTTTCAGAGAGGGGAGCTTCCAAGCACACGTGACATGGCACATGATACTAATAATGGATACCAAACCCATGATTCATACCCTGAATAAGTTTGCAACTGTCCTCAAGGAAAGCCCAGAAAGAAGCTGAATAGGCTGGTCAAAGGAAAAAAAATGTTTGCAGTGTTGAAAAGTCTCGCCGAGAGAAATGTTTGTTACATCCAACAAAATACACGGAAGAGCCAAAAAATCTGGTACACCTGCCTATTATCGTGTAGGGGCCCCCGAGCACGCAGCAGCGCCGCAAGACGACGTGGCATGGACTCGACTAATGTCTGAAGCTTCGAAGAAGGCAGTTCACATCATAAATCCTGCAGGGCAGTCCACAAATCCAATATGCGCCAATTGGAGAAAGTGTTGCACATCTGTCACGTTTAATGATTCTCGTCAGTCGTCCTTTGTCCCGTTCTTTCACGATCTTTTTCCGGCCGCAGCGATCTCGAAGATGTGATGTTTTACCGGATTCCCGATATTCACGGTACACTCGTGAAATGGTCGTACGCGAATATCCAAATGTTATCGCTACCTCGGGTATGCTATGTCCCATCTCTCGTGCGCCGATTATAGCACCACGTTCAAACTCACTTAAATCTTGATAATGTGCCATTGTAGCAGTAGTAACCGATCTAGCTGCCGACCGCATCGCGTTACTCTGATTGGTTTCATACCTCTGTTGTTTGCATACGCACGCCTATACCAGTTTTTTTGGCTCTTCAGTGTACGTGTTTTTATATGGCCAAACTGTAGCCCCAACGAAAAATTATTTTTAGTAGACAAAACTTGAAAAGCAACAATCTTCATCTAACAAAATACACAATTGAATGAACAAAACCCAGGTGTCAAGGAAAATAAAATTAATGTGCCAAGAAAATATTAAGTTTAATCAATTGTATATACTACAAAAACTTCAACGCCAAGAAGGACGCACCTAAAGGAGCCCACATCGGCAGAATGCAGAGATCAGAGTATGACAATTACGTGGTTAGTTGTTCAGCCAAATTATGTAATACGTGCGCCAGTGGCGACACTGATAGGTGGTGTATAATTGGAGGTCGGGGAACCTCTGTGTAGTAGTGGCACTGTGTTTCCCCGCTGTCTGTGCGCAGAGACGGAGTGAGAGTGCCGCATCGAAGAACACAACAACTATGCGAACAGGTTTCATTCAGCCTTTGACCGCGGGATAATTGTGGCCTATCGTAATTGTGGATTATCTTACACAGAAATTGTTTCTCGAGTTGGAAGAAAAGTAACCACAGTAAAGCGGATCTGTGATCAGTAGGTCGAGGAGAGACAGGCTTAGCGACATGCAGAAAGGCAATNCGGATCTGTGATCAGTAGGTCGAGGAGAGACAGGCTTAGCGACATGCAGAAAGGCAATGGCCCCCGTAATACCAACGATAAGGAGGACAGCCATTTGGTTCGTATGGCTATTATGGACCGTTTGGGCACAATAAACACACTCGCTCAGGTGTTCAGGCATGCGACACACCAATTTGTCTACGCACACATGGTGCGTCACAATTCGTAGCATCAGGGTATCTTGTCGNGTTCAGGCATGCGACACACCAATTTGTCTACGCACACATGGTGCGTCACAATTCGTAGCATCAGGGTATCTTGTCGAGGTGCCTATTACTCTGACTGCCACTAATTGCTCATTACAGGTGTCTGCAACTGCAATGGTGTGCAGAATGTTGGGCCTGTAAGGACCAATGGCATGCCATCGCCTACTCCGCTTCTCCTTGCAGCACAACAATTGTCGTATCCGTGTCTGGCTGCACCACAGCGCTCGCCTAACCGACTCGTACATTATGCACCGTAATATCGGTCCAGCACTTGGAATTATGGTATGGAGTGCNACAGCGCTCGCCTAACCGACTCGTACATTATGCACCGTAATATCGGTCCAGCACTTGGAATTATGGTATGGAGTGCCGTTGGATTCGGGTTCCGCTAAGCCTAGTCCGCCTCCCCGATACGCTGATCAACAACCGTTACATCGCGGATGTGTTGGTGTTGGAGTATGCTGTTTTCTGTCTTGAGGGTCAGCCTGGGTCCCCTGTACCAACAGGACAATGAGCGACCACATGTGGCACACATCGTCCGATGGTTCTTGGATGACCACCAAGTCACACTGCTTCCTTGACTTGTGCGTACATCGGATCTCTCGCCCATCGAAAACGTGTGGTCCAAAGTCGGACGGACGACGACTGGCCAGCCACAGGACACCTGCGGCCACAACGGATCAACTTAAGGCATGTCTCAGAACAGCATGGACGGAGATACCCCAGGCGGTCATTCAAAACCTCTTCCTCTTAATATCACGTCGTGTTGCAGCGGTTATTGCCGCCCGTGATAAACTCATGTTATGTACGTCATACAGAGCTGCAAGAGTAATCATGTAAATTGTGTATGATGGGTATATTTCCAATAAATCCGGCTGTGACAGGTTACGTCCTTCTTGAAGTTGTAATTTTCATTGCCAGAAGTGTATTTGCTTGGCCACTCATTTCTTTGTTCAAAAATTACAGCTCGATAGTTAATTGTAATGTTTGTAAGTGCATTTATTGATACCTAATCGTGGTATACAGATCGAAATAAAACAAGTTCAACGAGAAACTAAAAAGAAGAGTTGTAAAACTTGAAATATTTACTCACGTGCGATGTCCCGTATTTTAAATATGTGTGTTTAAAATCACTCCCGTTTATCCAGTAGTCACGTTAGTTTACGTATTTTGGGCGCAAGTAGTCCAGGTTCGGAACTAGGTCGTGCTTCCAATTCTATTAAAAATAACCGAAACTGATTAGCAATACAAATCTTCAGTTGCGCAAACCAAAACTTACAATTTGGAGCAACCAAATAAAAACGAAAAAGTAATTTGGTTTCAAAGACAAAATATTTAACTGCCCCCTATAAAAATAATAAATTTGGTTCCACCAAACAAACTTTGTTTCATTCAACTACACCTTTATTCAATAACGGACTGGATAAATTATCTTGACATGATGCAAAAGCCCAACAATAATATGCAGATTTCATTAAATACACAGATAATTAATAACGTATTTATAAAAGAGCATTACTCTTGCCAACACTAAATCAGATTATTTCTCAAATGGCAGGTGCCAAGTATGTTTAGGTGATGCCTCGCAAATTCTTGCCAAATTATGTAGGGAAAGCACAGATTACTATACTGTTACAAAACGCCAGAGGGGCGTATCGTAGTTTGTAAAGAATGGGGTCTTAAAAATAATAAAAGAACTAAATTTGATTTTTAATCCATTCACAGATAATTTTTACATCGTTAGATGATTTATCTCTTTTTATTTCTCAGTGAGCGCAATATAAAATGCTTATCTCAACTCTCATTAAAGTCCTTCTCAATGTCCTCTGTTTAGTTATAGTCAATTAACTAACGTGTTCAATCTGAGTGTTGCCATAATTTAAAATGTCTTACACTCACGCATCCAGTTCAATTGTCCCGCCTGCCAGTCACACTATTCACTACACCGATGCTTGCAGTCGCAGATTTTACTCTCCTTGGTCACTTCCGTCGCCACTCGTTGCTCTTCTGGCTCGTCGTATATCGCTTAAGGTCACACAATCACCCAAACTCCCGACCCTCATAAACTCCCGGCTCTGAGGCCCGTCGCGCAAAATAATAGCAGTCGCCCAGATGTGTAAGGTTCGCCACCCCACGAGTTACGCTGAGAGAAACTAGGTCATCAAACCAGAAAATTCCTTCAGGTAAACGCGGAAATTCAATCCAACCGAGGTCAGGAGCGCGCGTTGCAAAATGCATATCGCGGCGGCATGTAGCAGCTGGCCTCTGTAATCAANAATCCAACCGAGGTCAGGAGCGCGCGTTGCAAAATGCATATCGCGGCGGCATGTAGCAGCTGGCCTCTGTAATCAACGCCCACTGTTCTTAGACGATGAACCATAACAATAACATTCCTTCAGATGGGTGCAGAAATTTAATCGGCCAAAGATTAGGAGCGCGCGAGATAGGCGCTTCTTGGTTTATCACTCTCCTGACTTTCAAACATTCGTTCGCTCTCGCGAGCAGGATGGGGCAAGAGGGACGATGAATGCTTTCGAAACGTAAACAATACTTTCAATCCTCTATACTGTTAATACGTTTTTTTCGCATGCCATATACAGAGTGTTTGGGAATTCAATACATTAGTTTTAATGGATGGTAGGCCACACCAGGACGATATTTTTTTTTATATAGGAACGTGTGTTCGTAAACTTCTCCCTACTGTGCCACAGGTGCCGAACGCACAGCGCACATTTTAAACTTGGCGCGCGCGTGTCACGGACCCTTGCAGCGAACGTACGGCGCTGACGTAATCCAAGACGACGGACGTGCGGCATAGCACCTTATTGCCACAACAGACTGACACCATTAGACTTTTCCCTGTGGGAGCCATGTCAAGAGCGTAGTGTACGTCACGCCTATCAACGCGGTGGAAGAACTGAAAGACCGAATACGTGCCGCCTGTCCGGGAATTTCCGGCGGAGTGCGTCAGAACATGGCGCGTCGCTGCGCTGCCTGCACAGAGGTGGGAGGTCGTCACTTCGAGCACCTGCTGCAACGGTGTATCACATTTGTGTGTCAGTAAACCACCATGAAACACACCCACATACGTTATTTTATGCAGCAAGTTTGTTACCTTAGTTGTCCATGCGCTGCAGGGATCCGCGCCACTTGCGCGACAAGTTTAAAATGTGCGCAGTGCGTTCGGCACCTGTGGCGCAGTAGGGAGACGTTTACGAACCCAAGTTCCTATATAAAAAATTATCGTCCTGGTGTGGCCTACCGTCCCTTAAGATTAATGTATTGAATTCCCAGACATCCTCTATATATATATACACATATACATATTTATGTGTGTGTGTGTTTGTGTGTGTGTGCGCGCGCGTGCGTGTGTGTATGCACATACAATCACACACGCGAAAAAGGTTCAAGTGAGGTTTTCTCATCCTTCTTCACGATAAGGGGTTGCTCTTATCTCTGAAAATAATTAAACCTGATTAAATTATCAAACACATGCGCAGTTGAAATTGACAGTCGATTAACGGAACGTTTAACGGAATTATGCCGTAAAATGCAGAAACGCGGTCTTAAAAAACGATACATGAAAATGGTGCCCACATATACAGACAGACTATGGAATCTCTCTCCGGGTTGGAACTTCACCAAGGCAATTGTCTCTTCGCAGTGGCGTGTGGTGAAGTGTTGCAATGTAAGCTGGTGCTTGCTCAGTGCTGTAGAATACTCGGCGCACGCAGCAGGAACCAGTAACTAGAGTGGAGCCGAGAGAAACTGAATGTATTATGACCACTCACGATAGAGCGGTGCGTAATCAATTACACGCGTGTTGTAAAGTCAAATGCACTACTACGTTTAAGTGGTCGATGTGTACACTAGCAAACGTTTAGGTAGAGCCCAAAGCAAAACACAGCTTACCTTGCAAGAGTTCACCACACGCCGCTGCCTCTGCGACAGTAAAAAGAACTGAGGTTCGTGAGGACATGAGAACAATATCGTCACTTACGTCAGAACGTTAATGTACTGAAAGTTAGCACAAACTGTCCGTTTTAGACAGCACTACTTTACATCTTGTAGCAAGAGGAGGAGCTGGAAATCTCTGCATGTCTCTTTTGTGTAAATATGTAGTTAACACTATTTGCGGGATGAGAATCCCTTAGGAAACTGCGTATGGTGCTGACCTCACAAATATTTTGTCCGTGTCATAAACCGAGATTTTAATTTTTTTAAATACACACTTAAACTTCAAAGTGATGAAATGTTAATGCATAACCGTTTACAAACCAAAGTGTATAAAAAAATTAAAATACAACCAGAAGATAAGGACACGTGCATATATTTACAGACTGGTCAGAATGACAACGGGTATGTTTCCGATAAGTTAAACCATTTCTTTCCTATTTCTACAGAATAAATTTTAGGTTGAAAGTAATGAGTCCATTATTTTATTTAGAAATCGTGTTAAATTTTGTTAATATTGTTCGATAAATTTGCTAANGTTGAAAGTAATGAGTCCATTATTTTATTTAGAAATCGTGTTAAATTTTGTTAATATTGTTCGATAAATTTGCTAATATATTTTTGAGAGTTTTACTCCCACGGGAGTTATGCCCATGGCATCAGTTATTTGATCATTGGTATGTGTCCTGTTCAGTAGCCCGTTTCTTCTTTGAGCAGTACGTGGGATTACAAGTCTTTTTTTTTTTNTCAGAACATGGCGCGTCGCTGCGCTGCCTGCACAGAGGTGGGAGGTCGTCACCTGCTGCAACGGTGTATCACATTTGTGTGTCAGTAAACCACCATGAAACACACCCACATACGTTATTTTATGCAGCAAGTTTGTTACCTTAGTTGTCCATGCGCTGCAGGGATCCGCGCCACGTGCGCGACAAGTTTAAAATGTACGCAGTGCGTTCGGCACCTGTGGCACAGTAGGGAGAAGTTTACGAACACACGTTCCTATATAAAAAATTATCGTCCTGGTGTGGCCTACCCCGTCCCTTAAGATTAACGTATTGAATTCCCAGACATCCGCTTTATATATATTATATGTGTGTGTGTGTTTGTGTGTGTGTGTGCACGCGCGTGCGTGTGTGTTTGTACACATACACGTACACGCGCGAAAAACGTTCAAGTGAGGTCTTCTCGTCCTTCTAAGGGGTTGTTCTTATCTCTGAAAATAGTTAAACCTGATTAAATTATCAAACACATGCGCAGTTGAAATTGACAGTCTACTAGCGGAACTTTTAACGGAAGTATGCCGTAAAATGCAGAAACGCGGTCTTAAAAAACGATACATGAAAATGGTGCCCACATATACAGACTATGGAATCTCTCTCCGGGTTGGAACTTCACCAAGGCAATTGTATCTGGGCAGTGGCGTGTGGTGAATTGTTGCATGTTAGCTGGTACTTGCTCAGTGCTGTACAATACTCGGCGCACGCAGCAGGAGCCAGTAACTAGAGTGGAGCGGAGAGAAAATGAATGTATTACGACCACTCACGAGAGAGCGGTGCGTAACCAATTACACGCGTGTTGTAAAGTCAAATGCACTACTACGTTTAAGTGGCCGATGTGTACACTAGCAAACGTTTAGGTAGAGCCCAAAGCAAATCACAGCTTACCTTGCAAGAGTTCACCACACGCCGCTGCCTCTGCGACAGTAAAAAGATCTGAGGTTCGTGAGGACATGAGAACAATATCGTCACTTACGTCAGAACGTTAATGTACTGAAAGTTAGCACAAACTGTCCGTTTTAGACAGCACTACTTTACATCTTGTAGCAAGAGGAGGAGCTGGAAATCTCTGCATGTCTCTTTTGTGTAAATATGTAGTTAACACTATTTGCGGGATGAGAATCCCTTAGGAAACTGCGTATGGTGCTGACCTCACAAATATTTTGTTCGTGTCATAAACCGAGATTTTAATTTTTTTAAATACACACTTAAACTTCAAAGTGATGAAATGTTAATGCATAACCGTTTACGAACCAAAGTGTATAAAAAAATTAAAATACAACCAGAAGATAAGGACACGTGCATATATTTACAGACTGGTCAGAATGACAACGGGTATGTTTCCGATAAGTTAAACCATTTCTTCCCTATTTCTACAGAATAAATTTTACGTTGAAAGTAATGAGTCCATTATTTTATTTAGAAATCGTGTTAAATTTTGTTAATATTGTTCGATAAATTTGCTAATATATTTTTGAGAGTTTTACTCCCACGGGAGTTATGCCCATGGCATCAGTTATTTGATCATTGGTATGTGTCCTGTTCAGTAGCCCGTTTCTTCTTTGAGCAGTACGTGGGATTACAAGTCTTTTTTTTTTTCTGCTCATTTGTTGTTGAAGCAGAGTTCTCCGAAAAATGTTTACTAAACCGTGGTGCAATTGTAAATGTAACCAGAACGTTAAGTATTCGTTACTTACCTCGTTATCATGATGTTTTATTCCACCAAGTTATAAAGCTTAGAAAACTAGGGTACGGTAAAGAAACGGGGAATAAACACGTGTAACATGTTGGGACGTAGAACTTTCAGGAAATTTAATGGTAATTTTTCTGGGAACGCATAAAATTGCTGTCAGAATTAAATTTGCCATTGGTATAGCAGTAACGCTATAAAAGTGCAAAAATAGTGACTCGGGTGTGATAAAACTTTATAATCTACACGTGAAATAAAATGTTAATTGAGCATCAAATAAACAAATCGCTTGGATAGAGTGTGGTGGGCAGTTTTAACGAAAAGATAAATTTGTACGTGAAAAAAAGGTCGGATTCCCAAAAGTAAATAAATCGTATCGTTTGCGCATTCGCCGCTCTAAGCGAAATGCTGCGTGATGAGATAAAGCAGGAATTACATGGGTGAAATATATCGTACAATAAATTCAACATCATATTGTCTGCAGTATGCTGCCGTTTATCGCACAAAATGTGTGACCTTTTTAATTGCAACACTTACTGTAAAAATGGTATCATTGTTAACGCTGATGTAACGCGCGTTTAAGCTTATAACATAAAATTCTAAAAATATTNAATAGTGTAACGCGCGTTTAAGCTTCTAACATAAAATTCTAAAAATATTTGTTTTATTTACGGTATACTGCGGAACAATTGAAATAACGGGTGACGCTCTACGCCATCAACAAATGAAACTTTTTTAGTAATAGCCTTTCTACGTATGATGCGATTAGCTGGTGCTGAAAAGTTGGTGTTTGCTAATAGGTTGCTGCTTTGCAGTATATCCACAGAAACACTTATGCATATTGTTAGAAATTATAGTCTTACTAGCGTACTAGAC
Organism: Clitarchus hookeri; assembly: GCA_002778355.1. Lineage (NCBI taxonomy): Eukaryota > Metazoa > Arthropoda > Insecta > Phasmatodea > Phasmatidae > Clitarchus > Clitarchus hookeri. The sequence goes on from NQII01001550.1 coordinate 152,784, forward strand.
AATGCTTTATATTGCAGAACATTATTTGTAATATATTATTTAAACTTATTTCTTCGGTTGTGGTACGAAATAATTAATAATAAATGCCTTTTAACAAACAGTAGGCCTAAACAAGAACATATTTAGGTATGATATATTGGTTCATTATATGCATTTTGAACATATTAAATACATACCGTCCCATTTGGTGCACAATACAGTTTTATTTTAATCATTATTTCAGTGTAGGTGATTCAACTTATTATTCCGGACGTACAACAAAGATTTTAAATAGCGTCTACTTAAAAAAAATAGTTAATGCAATTAACCTATGATGTCCCCTGTAAAAATGCATGAAATATGCATGAAGTTCACTTTATAAATGTTGCAGTGAAGGTACGTTTCGCTAGGGAATAAAAATACAAACTGAAACAGAAATACAAATGACTTTTATACAGAAATCCAAACATTTTGTTATAACGTCAGTCAAACGATTGGTGTCGGCGAAATGATATTTTAAATTCTTATGGGGCACTATAGAAACGAGTTTAAGTATTTTGATAGATAGCAAACTTGACGGAGACACTTATGACAAATAGTTTGTGTTGTTTGGAAAAAATTATATAAAACATTCATTAGAAGGTGGATTACACTTTTGAGTAAAGAACTCGGTGATTAGAAAAAACGTTCGGTTTACGTACATACACTTACAGAACATAGTGGTAAAAACACAAATTTTTATGTATGTGCAAGTGTGGGTGTCTCAGCCTTTATCTATGAAAGAGTGACCAGTTTTTTTTTATTTGTGTATGCGAGGGTTCTATTACAATAATAATACAAGCAACTAAAATGCTAAATGAAATATTTATCAAGAGAAACCTCCTAATAAGCACAATGGTTTCTGCCTTTCATTAGCTTGCATAATATTCGTAATTAACTTGATATGGAACACAGTTATCTTGCCATTTCTGCGGCTGAAAGCCAACCAATGGATAGTGTTTCTCAGAAAAGTAAGTGTGCACTGCCTCTTATGGGCAAATAAGACGGTGGCATTTAGCAATACAGAGACTAGAAGAACTGATAACCCTGCAGTGGTGACTATAAACCTCTTATAATACTATTTGATATGCAGTGACAGTAAATATGTCTAGTTCATTCACGGATTCTTCACTTTTTTTTTTATCAAACCTTCAATAAATCACCTCGTGCATAACGTGTTTGGTTGTTTCCAAAATGTCTCCACGCTCACAGGCGTTTTATGTTTATGTTAACATAAATTATATCATTTTTGGTTAAATTGAAATTTTACTTATATTTTATTAATAAACATTAATATTTAATTTAAAATTAATATGAATAAAACTAAAGATGTAATAGGCGTCTCGGTAATACCGTGCAAGAAATAGTTCTTATGCATGCTAAATAGCATTAAACTGAGTGCGCACGAATGTGGTGCGTGGTCACTTTGGTGTTATTTTCTAGACTTAGTTGAGCTTTGTTTGCATGAGGTGGAGGAACAGTCTGAAAGTAGAACTTAATCAGGGCTTCAGGGAAGTTGGGAGTAACCATGAATAAGCTATACCTATGTGCAAGATTTTCATACCAATGTACTGATTTGATAAATGACTTTCCATCACCTTGTTAGGTTGCCAGGCTGTTGTTATAAGAACGTGCGTCTGGCAACATTTCGGTCTGCAGTGGTAGTGTAGAGACAGACTATCACGGTCTCACAGCAAGGGCGTGGGCGCTGAAAGCAAAAAATCCGTAATTTAACACATATTGTAAATAAACAAACAAGACAATATCGATACTAGCCTAAATTGTTCGGTTATTTGCAGCTTGAATATCTTTCCTTCGGAAAGTAGACTTTTGACAATCACCTGAATGTTCGGTCTGGAATGTATGTCCTCCCTCTCCCCATTCCTCCCCCCTCCCCGCCCACAAAATAACTTTGAAACCCGGCCGATCTTTAAATTTTAGGGCATTGCGTTATATCTCGGGAACCATTTATCAAATTTCAAACCAAATTTTGTAAGTTGACAGTTCAGGATACATGCATTTAATTTAGAAAGCAATAATTTCAATAGTCCACCAATTTGGAAGGTACCTAGTGCCAGTTGAAAGCATAGGGCTTTTAAATAACATCTCTGGAGCCATTTAATAGGTTCAAACAAAATGTTGTACGTTAACAGTACATGATGTAAGCATTGAATTTAGGAAGTTATAATGTTATTAATCCGCCATTTGGAAGATAGTGCAAGATATAATATGAAGCTATTACGTTATATCACGATAACTACACAATTAATTCCCGCTAAATTTGCCATATAAATAATACTATTGTAGGCCATGTTCACGTTATGCAATTTAAATGATAAGACACTTATTTACAAAATTGTGGAAAAATAAATATTTTAGGTTTATTTCCATTATCTACAATATTTATTTATATATATATATATATATATATATATATATATATGAAATCAAATTTGTCAATACATAGCCTCTTTTGTCTGCCATTTTGTAAAATGGCACCACATGAAAACAAAGTGTTGGTACATCACGGGAAATAATCATCCAATTCCTTCCAAATTTGGCAAACAAATAGTACTACAACAGGCCATGTAAACCTACATTCTTAAATTGGGCCAGACACTTATTTTCAAATGGCTGTAATATAAATATTATATTTCAGTATTCTATATCTATGAAACAAAGTACCCAATTTCAACTTAATTTGTATGCTGGCAATATCAATTCAAGCACCAAATGAAGGAATACATACTCATTTGTCCACATTTTGGAAGATAGCCCGACATGAAAAATTAAGCTTTTATGACCTCTCTCGAGAAACAATTAACTGATACCCACCAAATTCAAGCGACCAGATATACTTTTGTAGTCCATACAAATTTATATGACTTGCCTCTTAGATCACGGTACAGATTTACGGACAATTAAGACATGCTAGAAGTAAGTCACCTATTTGCACGACTGCATGACCATCAGTTCTGTTGGTCTCTCCATTCCCATTTACATTCGCAGTCATTACTGGCCGGCTCTCGACCAGTTTAATATCAAGTTCGAAGTGTCCCAATCAAATGTTCTTTCCTACGTACAATGATGTACAATACATCCTGTTTATTTGAGAAATGTTCACGTTGATTGTCGATGACGTAATATTACGTCGGCAGCACCCTAAGTCTTAAGGACGTAGTTACATATTTTCTAAATAAAAGCCAAGCAAACGNACGTAATATTACGTCGGCAGCACCCTAAGTCTTAAGGACGTAGTTACATATTTTCTAAATAAAAGCCAAGCAAACGTTTTATGTTAGTATTCCTTATATTCCAAACAACCTCAACCAACTTTAATATGTGGCAGTATCTATGACTAACATAGAGTGCGCCAGTACATCACCGTTTTTCTCTCCAGTAAATGAAGATAGCACCACATGTGAAAATGGAGATTATATGTCTTATGTCCGGGTTCAATCAACTAATTCCCACTAAGCTTTGCTCACAACTAGAACTGCAGTAGGTCTTAAACATTTACAATATTTAAGTATGTCAGCCTTTTGTTTTTCAAAATGGTGGAAAATAACTTTTTTGACTTATATATTATGGGCTATTAGATAATTTTACAAATGTCAGCCAAACTTTTTCAGCTGACAATATCTGTTAGAAGCATCAGATATGCCTAAGCAGAACCTGATTTAGGTATTTTTGTAAGATAGCACTAATTGAGAAGCTAAAGCCTTTATGCCATATCTCGGGAACCAGTAAACCTATTTTCACCGCACACAAGTAGTGCTAAAGCCGGCCATGTAAAATTACATCACTTACGTGACTCACGCTATTGTTTTCAAAATGATGTCCCTGTAAATATTTGAAGTTGGTAAACCCAGTCTACCAAAACATTATGCTGATTACTACCGAAGATGTTCCGAATCCTATCTCCGTAATGTATTTGGTTGCACGCCAGCTTGTGGTACAAGGACTTGTGTATTAGAGTCCCAGGTAATGCACGTGTGTATTTTTAATTGTCTCAATAGTATTGCATTTGTTTTTGGTTACATCTTTAATAATATTATCGCTATTAACGAGATGTCAAGACCCACTTACCATCTAACCTTTTAAGAACTTCATCAAAATTATTTGCATCCAAATTAAGGAAAGTATGCTCATTAATTATATCTATACTTTCGTGTTAATTTGTTATTTCTTGGTCTACTGAAGGTTGTTCATGGTAAATTAAGAACTTTTTAATGAAATATTTTCTTTATTCTGCTTATGTTGTACCTTTCCACCTTTGTACCCGTCAGTCAAGTGATAGTCTGAAATGTTTACAACTGTACTTTTTTCGCTCTTTATTTCTGTAGTTTGAATAATACCCCTAAGAAAAAATTGTGGAGCCTACACTTTTAATGTCACACTCAGAATAGAATATTTAAAACCATTCGAAAGTTACCTTGCGGACCGTGTGTGACTGGAGAGATACATCGCAGTTGCTCTTTCTTCTCTATACTTGAATATTCTGTGGTACAGTACAGAGAAGTATTACAGAATTGCAGTTTTTAAATTCACACTACAAGTAAAAGGCATCACATAGTTTTATCCTTTACAGGTTGGTGGTGAAATTTGTTAGTGTGACAATATGATAAGTTCATAAAAAAAGCTACTGCCAATAATACGAAACACTACAACAGTAACAGATATTAACGCCATCTTTAAAATACAGCGTTATGTAAATGCAAGCGTAAATGTAAACTAAATATTAGTTTTCTGCAATAAATGATGTGAAATTAAATTTCTTTCGGAAATAGTAGAGAAAACTATTCATGTGCTATTCAACAAGGGTAATCGTAAGTAACATTTGTGCGTCATAAATATCTTCATTTCTACACTTTAAAATATATGGATAGAAATTATTTCAATAATGTGCATAACAGCAAACGCTGTATCGTTTGCAGGCACGTGCGACGTAATCTTTACGATGCAATTTTTTGCCCCAACAGGAAATCTCTCAAATTCTTGCCATAAATATTTTCGTGAATAAGTTATGCCAGATTGCTTACAGGGATACTGTAATGCCCTGATTTTAAAGATTAAATTTATAAACTACAATATTTATAATAATTAAAAATTTAGTTGTAATTTGTTACTGCGTCACAAATACGGGAATTTGACGGCAATTCCGTCATTTTACTTTGTTATGTAAAATACCAAACGCCTAAAAGTCCATTTATACAGTTTTTTTCAGCTTCGTTCTCGATACAATAAAATTAACTGATTTTATAAAACGTAACTTACTTTTCTTCACTAACCTGAAAAGGCATATACACACCTGATACTTCTTACTAATTTGTTAGCTTCTAATATAAAAATTTTAAAGCTGTTTTCGATAATTCCTTTTTTTTAATATTTGGCGATGTTTTCATTTTAATTTTCAGGTTATATTCTGTAAAACAGTGACTCTTAAGGGTTTTCTTTAAGCGGGTGCAAGAACCCGCTTGGTTAACTCCCATCCCCTTTAAAACGCTTTAACATTTTCCTATCGCAGACTTGAAATAATGTCCTATCTCCTCTCTTTATAGTCATTTGATATATATTTTCATTTCCCTACTATTCTCCCTCCATATTCTCAGTACCTCTCTCTTTCTCTCTCTCTCTCTTTNTCATTTGATATATATTTTCATTTCCCTACTATTCTCCCTCCATATTCTCAGTACCTCTCTCTTTCTCTCTCTCTCTTTCTCTCTCTCTCTCTCTCTCTCTTTGTTCCCTAACCTAAAGTGTGGAACAGACACGCCACTGCAGGTAAACAAAGTCTCTTCTATTTTAAAGTAAGGCTCTGAAAGTTAGGATTTTGCATTGGGGCATACCTACAACCGTTTTAAGACGGCGCGGCGTTACGAATTCCACGCGAAATGCCTGAGCGGCAGGACACAAGCTAATTATTTTGCTGAATAATTGCAACTAAATACACACAGTTCTCAAAAAGAGTTGTTTAAACCGGATTTTTTTTAACAAATGTAAATTTTGTTGGTTTCAATTAACAAGTTTTGACGTTCATCACACTCTATTGAGTCAAATAACACATTTGTTTGCAAGATAGGTAGGTAGGTTGGGCGTAACGACTTGTCGACAGCGAGATCACAAGAAACGGAGCAAGTGGCGCAGAGAAACAGGAACGGGGAAGTAATCGCCAGGGTCTGTAGAGCAAGGAACGAGCCCAGCATTCGCCTGGAGTGATTTCAGGAAGGAATGGAAAACCGAAGTCTGGATGGTCGGACCGATATTCAAACACCAATGCTACTGATTGTGAGTCAGAAATATTACTACTGCACCACCTCGCTGGGCTTTGGTGTCAGAAATCACGCAACTAACAATCTTCCCGAAGGCAAGTGTCGTGGAGGACAACACAAGACAGGAGATTAAGGGGCAAGTGAGCCGGCTGCTTGGCACACCTGACACTCCGGCCGGCCGGGAGAGTGAACGCGGTGATGCCGAATGCAACGGCGGGGAAACGGGAGTACCCTGAGAAAATCCAGGCCATTGGAAACGTCCACCACGTTCCCCACATGTGCAAATGCAGGAGTGGCCACCTGCCCCGCCGGGAATCGCGCCCGGTTAGGTGCGGGGGGAAGGCGGCTAGTGAACAGCTCGGCATCCGGGGTTCCCTCACAGCAATTACGAGGGTTCATCAATAAAGACTGAAACTGCCCTTAAGAAGTACCGCAATTGTATACATCTGGTGTAGGATGGACAGCTTTTGATATTATTAAAACATTTACCGTTTAAATAAAATCTAAAATATTTAAATTAAATACATAAATTATTTACAAAATAAATTTATAAATGTAATTTTTACGGTGGATTAAAAAAAAAGTATTTTCTGCATATAGGTCTTAATTTAATTTAAAAGTTATAGGTATCGCAACAAAATAAAACTATAAATTAAATTTACAAATGAAATTTACAAATATTTGTTTACGCATTCAAATTTATCGACGTGTACCCATACGACCCTGAAAAGAATTTAATTTAAATTGTTAAATTTAAGAAATAAATAAAGCGTTGTGTTCTATTAAACAAGGCTGCTTCAGAAACGCTTGAATATCTTCGTAGAGTTTATGGCGACTCAACGATTACTCGTGCTGCGTGTGTTCGTTGGCGACAGCTGTTACGATGTATTTGGCCGGGAAAGGCATCTCTAGGATCCCCCACCCTCACCAGCATCTTCCTGATCTAGTCCCTTGTGAATGTTTGTTTCCAGCCGCCAAAAGTTATATCAAAGGATAACGATTCGACTCTGAAAACGATGCGGTGGAAGTTTTAAAGTGATGTTAATGCGCATATCAATAAATGGATTTGACAACTTTTCAAAATTGGATGGGAAAATATAGGACGAGTGGATTTCTCTCAATGGCAATTAAACTGAAGGGGTAAAAATTCTTTCGATTCATTTTTTGATAATAAATGTTTTATTACACCAGTCTCAAACATTACTGGACAACCGTCGTCCATTTCTTTTTAGTTCCATTTATATATTTTCTGTTTTTTGTGCGGCTCCAATTATCATAGTCTATTCGCAGTTGGTTACTACCAAACATTCTGAAGCCCTGCTTAAGTACTACTTTCGGGCTACTCATAACGTGTCCTTCCGCCACAAGTAAACAAATGTAAGCAAGTCTGGAAGAAAATACCAAGTAGAAACCACCGCATCGTATTTGTGCGCTGGACACGCTATCAATAGCAAATATAGTTAGATGTATCAATTAAATGTGTTTGCAACGTTGCATTACTAAAAACAAAATTTGACAGTAATAAATGTATACCTACAAACAATGTATAAGAGACTCTATTTAATAAAATCTTACATAAGAACTATTTATTATCCACTTCCAACATATGTACATCTTTCCCCTCTGTTTTTATTTCATAAATTGACTGTGAAATAAATATTAGGATTTATAAATAAAATTAAGTAAAATTTTATTTAACCAGAATAAGAAAGTACGTTAAGGTTAACGAAAGTATAAGACGCTTGTGATATAAGTCTATTACTTATTAGGAAAACAAACAACCAAGTATGTCATACATGGAATGGCTTTTTCAATGTTTAGATTCAGAAAGTGTGAATACACCGAGAATAGGGAAACTGTCATAACTTAGAAATAGCTAACTTAAAAACACAACTTAAAAACCTAAGAATGAACTTTCTAAGTTATGCCAGTTCTATGTTTTGTGGTTCCAACTTGTTAACTTTCTAAAGCGTGTGTTTCCAACTTATGATCATTCTAAGTCGTGCGTTTCTACTGCACGACTGTTTTAATTTTTTAAGTTATGATAATTATAAATAATATCTTTCCAAATTACGTTCGTTCTAATTTATAAGGTTCTGCGTTGTGTGTTTCTAAGTTGTGAATCTCTACAATACACCTGTTCAAAGTTGTGTATTTCTTATTCATGATGGTTCTATGTTATGACATTCTAAGTTACAACTATTCAAAGTTGTGATTTTCTGAGCGATGGTAGTTTGTTGTGATTTTCTAGGTTATGTAAGTTACGATAGTTGTGTATTAAATTACGTGGATTTTTTCAAAGTATGCAAAGTTATGACTGTTGTTAAGCTGTAGAATTCTAAGTTATGCGTGGTTCCCGCGTGAGTACACTATAGTAACGTGCGTTAGTTCTCAAAACAAGCGTTCTGTTAGTGACCGGAGCGTAGCAGTCATGATACCTATCAGCATAACAAAAGATAGCCGTTGCGTATTACTCGGCAAATAAAAATTATAATTTATTCCGACTACAAATTTAAATATCTTTCTTTCAAAATAATTACGTGTATAAATAATAACAAGCCACTGTGTGGTTTGTGTAACAAAAAAATTTCTTAACTGGAAGAAATATGATAAACAGTCATTAACTTTGGTTGGTAGAACAATATCATTAAGTTAAAATGTTAAAAATCTTTTTTGGTTAAATTAAATCTGACTTCAAATTATTTCAAAGATATAACATTTTATGTTTGGATGGAAATGCTCAAGACATTTTATTTGGTGCTACCTACTATTATGGAAGAAAAATTATTAAAGCAAACCTGTACATGGATATTACCATAAATGTATCCCCACGGAGTTACTATATTTTGGATACATTATGGAATCTAACCAGATCGACATCATAAAAAATATTACCCAGAAGAGAGCAGTGGCAGCAAGAAAGGCGGTTGAAATTATTACGATCTTTGACGAGAATACCGTATTCGTTGATATTAATTTTTCTTCCGAGAAGCAACAAAATCACTCTTCGTACGCTAGGTATGTGATACGTTACCTTATGAAGTAACGGTAGGTAGCGGCGAAGGTGTGAGAAGAACCTGATTATCAGAGATGGATACTGTTGGTTTTAAAAATAGGCCTATGTCTGTTTCCGTCGAGCAAAATCGCGAGACGAGGCCTTTATGTAATACAGCCATGAGGTGCTATCACTTATTTTCAATTAATTGACAAATCTGTATTAAAGTGAAGTTCGTGAAATACTGAATAATTGCATCAAACATCACGCATGCAATACACCATTATACGAGAAAATTAAGTATAATTCCAGAAAACTACAATCTAAATCATTTTATTTAGTATTATTACATAAGAGCCAACTGTAAATGTTATATTACGTTATTATAAATAATAAACTGCAACTCATAGAAACTGCTGGAATTAATGTATAGCGTTTCAGCGCTTTTATAAATTCGATCTTCACTCAGTTCTTTCCAAATGTCAGTAAAATTAAAACCATATTTATATTCAGAGACCAGAAATAGTTAATAATATTTCTTTAAAATTCAATAAAATGAATAATACAATCAATAAAAAATTTTTTATGGCAATTAGGACTCACATCAAGCAGCTTGTTTTACACTCGCTGTACATTATAAAAACGAATATATTAATATTACCTCTGAGTTAGACCACACTGCAAATGCTAAGTGTTAAATGGTGGATTCGCAACAAAGAGAAAAGAATAGCAGGAGTCTGTAACACGAACTGTGAAAACAAAGATAACGACGATTTTAAAAAAAAGTAAACATCACAAAAACTATTCAGGCTTGATTGTTGGAGGAGATATTTTAAAAAGGACTTCTCTTTGTTGTACTTGTGTGGTGTGTGAACTCACAAATAATACAATTTGTAGTGTGAAAGGAAAAGAGAATTTTAAATGAATAATTATGTAGAAATTTTTCGGACGTGCGAGTGATGCATAACAAAATTCCTACTACGTCGCTTGCTTCATCTTTGCTAGTGAAGTCTGGCTGTGCAATAATGACGCCACGCACATCGACTTCCCTTAGAGATAATATGAGCAAGGGAAAATACTAATTTATTACAAAAGCAAAGTAAGAATTACTGATTCTTTATCAAGAAGTCAGGTAAGTACTTAATATGAAGTTTTTGAATCCTTAGCATTCGCCATTAAATACTTTAAAATTACTTGAGTACACATGCCACTTTTGCATGATAATCAGACATGGCACAAAATGTTTATACCATTTGTATGAAAATGAAACTCTCAAACATAACAAACCCTTGAGAAATACAACACTACAACTGTTTTCAATATTACACAAACAAAGTCATTTCATATGTAGTGTGAGTAATTGAAGTTTTATTGCCAAAGTAAAATACGTGTCGTAAATCGTGAATTCAAAGATAATTTAATAATTGTTTGTACAGAAATATCCAAAAATATTAATCCGGTATTTAAAAAAAATTGCTGTCTTTCAAATAGAAAATTAATCTTTCAAAAAATCTGAATGCTAAATCAGCTCTCAAAATTCAGCAAGCAAAGCTGGTAATTTGCACGAAAAAACAAAGTTTCACTAGCTCATTAATTATGCGAAAATTAAGCTTGGTACCATGTTCATGATAACGCACTACTATTTAGCCAGAGATTCTATCTGCTGAATTCTATTGCTGACAGCAATTTTTTTAATTATCTGATTAATATTTTTGGATATTTCTTTCCAAAATTTATTACATTATCTTCGAATTCACGATTTCCAACACGTATTTTACTTTGGCAATAAAACTTCAATTACTCACACTACATATGAATGACTTTGTTTGTGTAATATCGAAAGCAGTTGTAGTATTGTATTTCTCAAGGGTTTATTATGTTTGAGAGTTTCATTTTCATACAAATGGTATAAACATTTTGTGCCGTGTCTGATTATCATGCAAAAGTGGCATGTGTACTCACGTAATTTCAAAGTCTTTAATGGTGAATGCTAAGGATTCAAAAACTTAATATTAAGTACTTACCTGACTTATAGTAAAGGTTCGACACAAATTTTACGCCCTTCATTTAAATCAGCAAAAATAATTTAAAAATACAAATGCACTCTCTTAAAGATTTTAATTAAAATTTTTAAATCCAAAATTTATAAATATGGTAGCGCACATACGTAACTGTTCTTTAAAAAAGGCTGAACCATATCCAATGAAAGCACTTGAAAATTACGGCAATGCGTTTTTGGGACTCTTCTTATGACGCACAGCATATTTAATTACACTAGGCGCCTCTCTAACTCCTTTCCTAGCATTACGGAGGTCGGCATAAGCCAAACTTTAAAAGAAATCTTGCAGCACGAAAGTTACGACGTACCGCTATCCATGGCGTCTATGGGGGGAGTCCTTAATCAAAAGGGTTCACACGGTGACGATAATTAAAAAACAGAAAATTCCTAGATAAACGTCACTTCCAGAGACGTCGCTATCTTATCAGATCTGTGATTTAATGCATTCCTCCGTGGCGAAAATGCTTGATAAAACCAGGTAAAGAACATAGAGAAAACGATGACCAGTATAATTAGCACTTCCACAAATAATTGAGCTCAATTTACATAGCAAAATAAATGAAAGGAATAGAACTGGCAAAATACGTAAAATGTAAAAAAACCTAAATAAATAAAAGTTAGAGGTGATGTCCTCAATTATGATTCTTACTATACCTAAGTGTAGGGGATTTAACATTACGTTTATATATATATATATATATATATATATATTCAACACAAAATAAACTAAAAAACAAATAACTTTAAGTGGTATAATCGTTATAATTGTTGAGAACATAGGTGCTAAGATCACATATCAAAATTAACTTGGATAATGTGAGACTACTTGCAATAATTTTTGTCACCTCCGGTAAGCGTGTAGTCGTAGCAGAACGCATTACTTACTTTCAGAAATCACTACCCATAAAATTCCAGAACATTTTTATTATATAAAGCTTATCATCACTTCATTTCTTAGGCACGTGTGGTAGTTTTTAGTGAATGTCCCCGAGTTACAATCCTTACACGATAACAACCTAAATAAATTCGCTTGGACAGGTCCATCTTAAGTTGGGACTAGCAACAACCGCAGCATCGCCGTTTTGATGCGAGTAATGTTTATTCTCCTCAGGTTAGGAGCCATACGAGATTTTTTATAGGAGAGTTTGGCATAAGGAAAATATCCGTCGCAAGGTGCGCTGGTGTTCCAAAATGATCGCTCTTAAGCTGACGGTAAATTGAGATATTATTATATTTATTTGTGTAAAAAATATTGTATTTGGCTTGAACTGGTACACCTGCCTAATATCGTGTAGGCTCGAGCACGAAGAAGTGCCGCAAGACGACGTGGTATAGACTCGACTAATGTCTGAAGGTATGCAGGAGGCAATTCACACCATGAATCCTGCAGGGCAGTCCACAAATCCAATCTGCGCCAATTTTAGAAAGAGTTGCATGTCTGTCACGATTAATGATTCTCATCAGTCGTCGTTTGTCACGTTCTTTCATGACCTTTTTCCGGCCGCAGCGATGTCGAAGATGTGATGTTTTACCGGATTTCCGATATTCACGTTACACTCGTGAATTGGTCGTACGCGAACATCCAAATGTTATCGCTACCTCGGAGATGCTATGTCCTATCTCTCGTGCGCCGACTATAACACCACGTTCAAACTCACTTAAATCTTGATAACCTGCCATTGTAGCAGCAGTAACCGATCTAGCTGCCGACCGCATCGAGTTACTCTGATTGGTTCCATACCTCTGTTATTTGCATACGCACGCTTATACCAGTTTTTTTTTTTTTTTTTTGCTCTTCAGTGTATATGCCCCTGCCAAAATTTTTAAAATATTAACTTTATTTCGTAACTATTATTCATGCCATCCAAAAGATGTTTACGAAAGTAAACAGTAAATATACAGACCGAGTGTAAAAAAATACCCCAAATTTGAAGGTCTATAATATCACAACCAAACAACCTACAGTCATGATCGATCAATTAAATGAACCGTGGAACAGTGAAGTTTGTTTACCATACATTCATAAATGTTCGATGTGACCACTATGAGCGACCCGAATGACATCTATGTGATAATCAAACTCGTTCCACGCTCTTGTCAGCATGTCCGGTGTTACGGTTTGGATGGCGTTCGTAACTCTCGGTTTGAGGTGGTGAGGGAGTAGCGAGCTCGCAGGCGACAAGTCAATGTGAAGGGGACGGTCTGATGTTTCCTTAATGGTGCGCCACCCCATTTGTACCTAGCTGTTCGCGGATACCTGAACGAGACGTTGTCGCAACGCTGGATTGGTCGAGGAGCAGCTGGTGACCAGGCTCTTCATCATTGGCCCCCCAAGAAGCCCGGATCTTACCCCGTGCATTTTTTTTTGTATGGGGGTACATAAAGGATCAAGTGTTTCGTCCATCATTGCCGGTTAACATTGACGACCTCAAAACGAGAATTACGGACGCCATCCAAACCGTACCACCGGACATGCTGACAAGAGTGTGGAACGAGTTTGATTATCGCGTAGATGTCGTTCGGACTGCTCATAGTGGTCACATTGAACATTTATGAATGTATGGTAAACGAACTTCACGGTTCCACGGTTCATTTGATTGGTAAATCAAGGTTATAGGTTGTTTGGTTTTGATATTATAGACCTTCAAAGTTGGGGTATTCTTTTATACTCAATCTGTACAACTGTGCTTGGCATTGAGCGTTCATAAACAAGCTCATTTCAACGGAAAGACTTTAAGGATTTAAGTCACGAAATAAGTAGAGCTGTTATCAAAGGTAACTTTGTACTTTTCTCCTTTCCTTGCACAGGAAAGCGATAAAAAAAAGTATTTTGTATCCATTGCGCTAATTTTTTTCAGTTCAGTTGTCATCTTTAAATAAAGTAACAGTGTACGCCACCGGTTTGCTCATTCTAAATTATGACTGAATATTTAGCATTACATGAACACAATATCGTTATATACCTAACAACTCTAGTGCAGAGAACAAAGTTTATTTATGTACGTAGATTCCTACACAATACGAATCGGATTATTTTTCACAGATACATTTATTATATGAAAACTGCAATCACCATATCCCATTTACTTACATGGAAAACGGAAAAATCCTGTTACACATGTGACACCAGTGCACCCTGGAGGCGAAAAATTCTAGTTTCCAAACTAAAAGCATTGAGCTTCCCAGCCTGAGTAGAATAAACCGTAACCAGAGTTTGTGAACTGCAGATGGTGTGGTTACTGCGCATGCGTGTGGCCGGTCATCATTTCTGCGCATTCGCATTTCCACCCATCACTTTTCACGTAGTCTCCCAACCTCAGAGAACTCCTAAACCTAACCTAACATGGTGCGTGGATCCTTGGATCCTTTTTTTTTTTAACAACTCTTTCTAACCTAAACTATCCTATAATATAAGTTGAATTACAGTTTTTTTTTTTTTTTTTTTTTTTTTTGTTAAAATTTACGGTGTATAATGAGTGGCTGGTTTCCACAAGCGCATGCGCAATAGACAATGCCTCGACTGTCCACAGAGGCTTATGCGTTTTGGGAGGGGCACGCAGGCCGCCATCATCCTTGAAGCCTGGTGTGAAATGAAGCGGTTGGACGCAGCGGCTGGGGAGGCGGGTTCGGGAAGGTCATGGACGTGTCCGGAGAAAACAAACAGGCCACTGACAATTTATTACCCTCGCGCCTTCCACGAGGGAAACGTCGGTCTCGGACCCGTCGGAGATCGAGCCTCGGTCGCAGTGGTGGTAGGTACAGGCTGTTCAAGGTAAACTGTATTTTTGAAAGCCCTACTTAAGATCTGCTTGTATGTACATTGTGTATTCTTCCACCATACGTAAAATCAACAACTCCGTGGGCCTCGTTAATTCATTCATGCGTCGGTCAAGTGAAACTGTCAAACTATTATAAAACCAAACATTTTCAAAATTTGGTCATTCCTAAACTTAAATATGCATTTGAATACAAGAAAGCAAAAAAAAATTATTTCAGTGCAGATAAATGTTTACGAGTCAGTTTTAATTCAACGTTTTAAAACAAGGAACTGCTGCCCATCAGCCGTTACCAAATTTGCTGGGCGCATACGAGTGTGTTCCCGTTAAAATATATTCTGATAAGAGCAGTGACATTTTTTAAAGGTTCATTTCAGAAGTACTCACTTTATCGTGAACAACCTTTAGGTACGTATGTAGGTAGGACTTAAGGGGACTTCCAAGTAAAATATTGTCTGTGAGATCAGTGTTTGCACATATACACGTATCCAAGTAAATATATATTTAAGGAATACGAATTTTCTTTTCGAATAGAGGGAAAATCTATTTTCTACAGCCACAACATTTTTCACTTTAATTTTTTTAAATATATTCAAATAGAAAGAAACGTGATAATTTCTTTAAAAAGTTGTATTTTAAAATTTTTGGCGCAGTTTCCTTAAGGAGAAAAATTACAACGTGGCATCTGTAGTTTAATACACTGTCTTATATCGGCAGTAATAATATCCTTCTGTTAGAGAACTAATTTGCGATAAGTTCAGCTTCCGAGGGCAGTATATCCCAGTTTTGGAAGCGTCCGTTGCAACGTTTTCTCATAGCCAGACGTGACCTTGAAAAATCTAAATTTTTATCTAGGGATTCCCCTTAACGTCTCGTCGACAGCTAGGTCGTTAGAGACGAAGCAAGTTGTTCAGAGAAGCAGGAACGGGGAAGTAATCATCCATGGTCTGGAGCAAGGAACCATCCCTGAATTTGCCAGGAGTTATTTCGGGAAAGCATGTAAAACCGAAATCAGGATAGCCCAGGCTGGAACTCGAATCCAGGTCCTCCCGAATATGAGTCCGAAGAAGTACAACTGTGCCACCTCGCCCGGTTGGCAGTGGCGGGAGGCCGATGTTCTGATCACAGAAAGCCCACACATCCAGTAAACTTTTGTGTGTGGGGAGGATGCTTCTCTCTCCATTGTGCCGCGCTCTCCCGTTAAAACTTACACAAGCTGTTATTTTAGTGAGGATCTGGGTACACATCACGGGTCCATTCCTTCAGGACCTTGTTATACATAACAACCAACCATCACGTAACCCTGTCTGGGTAACAGCACTGAATGGAAGAGGAACAAAGCCACGCGTAGAGTCTTTAAAAAAAAAAATTAGGAACAAAACTACTTATTGGGCTGTTTCGTAGGCCATATTTCACCTTGAAAATTAAAAATCTGTTTGCAGTGGCGTGTGGTGAAGTGTTATAAGTTAAACTGGTGCTTACTCAGTGCTTTACACACTCGGCGCACGCAGCAGGAACCAGTAACCAGAGTGGAGACGGTAGAAGCAGAACGCATTGCGGCCACTCACGAGATAGCGGTGCGTAGCACCCGTTACACACGTGCTGCGAACGTCAACTGCACTACTACGTTTAAGTGGCCGATGTGTAAACTAGTGAACGATGAGGTATAGCACAGAGCAAAACACAGCTTACCTTGCAATAGTTCATCACACGCCGCTGTCGGTTGGTTCTCTTTCGTATAAAACAAAATCATCTTTTTCCAACTGCGTGAAACACTCAACATCAAAATAACAACTTTGTGGGTTAGATATTTTTTGCAAGGCTACGTCCGATACACTAGGTATCCCGAGCCCTCAAATTCTAAAGACAAATTCAAATATAATCGACGCTTCAGAACCGCTACTCGAGAAATGTGAAATTATATTTCGAGTAAAAATACGCCAACCCCCACATTTACGGAGAGTACACCTTCAGTAATTATTGCTCAGTGAAAGAATCATTTAAATGTCTTATATTACGCTGTTGGAAAAATAGTACCTCAGACCTATAAACATTTTGTATGAATAGCGTCAATTGAATATAAAACCGTTATTTCGACCAAATAATTTGGTTGGATGTAAGTTCCCTGTCCCTACAAAAGTTTCAAACTGTATTTTATTTTATTTTCCCTGTTTTTCTTTTTGCCTGTCGCAGAGATGTCGTCCATTTTCACTAAATATAACTTAATGTATCTCGTACTTCTACGGGATTCACTATGTTTAAATTAGTGATTTAATATTTTCAATTGTAGAAGAAATAAACCACGACAAATTACAACAACCACCCTTCCCAAAAATCTCCATAACCTTCATTGACTGTAGTTACTTCACTTTTAACTTTAAAAATTTTCCTAATTATAAACAACCTACTAATTTCGAAATGTTGCCGAAATTGTATTTTTTATGCAGTAACCTAATCTTCAGATGTTTTTTTTTCCTGTATCTCAAGTTTACCTAAAAAATAAAACTGTCTACAAGAATACCAAACTTGTCAGTTCTCTTCAGTAGTATAAAAGCATGCAATTCCTAGCTTGTTAAGAAATCCATTTGAAAGTTGCGGTTCTCCCCCCCCCCNAAAAAGGAAGCACAGCTGACAGTGACGTGAATCAATTCGTTGGATTTCGCAGGTTTAGGGCAAGCCGCGGGAACTGCAGAATTATTCAGCTGCGCCGATTCAATTCTTCAAGTGGCCGTCCAGTACGGAAGACATGGTGCACCTGAAGATGCATAGTCTGTGATCTATCAATAACTTCACTTAAACGATATCCACTTAAGAAATACCCTATTGTGTAAACGAAATAATCTGTTAATGAACGCATACCTAACAGTTGAGAAAAAGCTGCCTGATATTTTCGCGTTTGTTACTTAGTACGGGTAGAAAATTTCTACTCTCATTAACATATATTTTATAATTTTAAAATCGCCGCGTAAGGTGTGTTGCAGCTATGTCTTGTAATTTTTTGAATGCGTAAAAAATTTTAATATCTCACATTTTTTAGTGCAAATAAGAAAGTGAGGTTTGTCGAAAACAGTCACCTCTATTTAGAACAATTTTGCTATCTTCTTTTCCAATGTTTTTATTAAAATAAATAAATGTCAAACTATAAATGTAAACATTCACGATCGGTTACAGTATGCCAAGATAATAATAAAATTTAAACAGTAGTGTAAAAATACGTCATGAACTATGAATATAGGCTGTTCGTGGTAAAGTAACGACTTTTGAAACCACTTTTTGAAAGAAAAAAAATATCACTGTCTGTAACGTAATATATGCTACACCACACACCGGCAAGTAGGCCCCCACTTAAGTTGGCAACAAATTAATAAAAGTATATTTCAAAACTTGAAGTTGTACTGCGAGTGTATTGTTTAGACAGTGGCAAATTAAATTAATATTTCTAGTTTTATACGCATTACAGTAAGAAAATGCATATAAATAACACATATACTTTTTTAATAATTTCATTGCTTCAGTTAGACGGCGGATGAATAAAGTTATCAAAACCATGGAAATGTTAATTTTACATATAGAGGATGGATACAAACGAGGGAGACAAGTAGTTCTTACACAGGTTTATCAACAGTGCTCAGCTAACCGTAACCGTGCTGGACGATGCCGCTGATCGGCGGGTTTTCTCGGGGATCCCCCGTTTCCCCCGCCCTTGCATTCTGCCGCTGTTCCATTCTCACATCATGTCATCCTCATTGGTTCTCATGATCTCGCTGTTAAGAGCTGCCCAAATCTCTGACCTCAACTCAACTCAGCTAACCATTAACAGCCTATGAATATTGCCCATGCACGTAGAAGATTTGAGATTTCAGCGCTGATGCCAGTGGTACTTCTTGCGTAACAGACGCACTGGAAAATAAGAATAACGAATAGAATTTGCAACGACGTAGTTCATCGTTAGCTTTCCGTCTCCTCGATGGTGTTCATTTTCTTTCGTTGCTACGCACTTAAACTAGGTTCTCTGTATTCTCTTTGAAGTTGGGCTGTTTCCTCGCTTGGGTCGCTCGCCTAGAGAATTATCTCCAACAGATTGCACTGCTCCTCACGCCCTGCGTCTACAAACCAGTGGCTAAGTAAGCAAAGACTCTCGTCTTTAGCGACCTACTACGAATGAAGGCTGAAGGGACTTCAGAAAATACTAAAATGATACCGTTAAAAGGAGTGACTTGTCGCAAAAATGTTTCGCACAAAGGTAGAATTACCTTTGTGACAGCGTAGCTTTTATACAGTTTTATTTGGATGATGCGTATTCCGTAGAGCGTAGCTGTTTGCACACGAATATTTCTTTGAAGTCAGTGTCAGAGCATTTGAAATTTCTCTATAGACAAAAGAGGATAGGTGATAATTCCCACACGCACGGCAATAAAGAAAGGGTGCTAATACATTTACGCGAAAATTCGTAGCCTCCTAATATTTTTAGTAATAAAAACCGTAACCGTTTCCTTCCATTTCTACTACCTAAATTAAAGTTGACAAATATTGTCAAATAGTTACAGAACCGTAGTGTACTGACAATGCACGAATTCTTTTCCTCTCAAAGGTAAATTCCTGCGTCTTTTCCTCGATTCCGCTTCCCCTTATTAGCGTATATGAAAGCAAGAAACGGACGACTTTAGCCTTCCGTTTTAAAACATTTACGTGCGAAAATAGACAGTTAATTGAAGGTGAACAGTTAACAACAACAACTTTTTAATTGGAAAGTATTTTAGAACAGTAGCATCAACTAAATTTACAAATAATATTGAAAGTAAGAAGTTCTCGTAAATTATGGACAAGCATTTGTTGGTTACATTTTCGTTTGTATTCTTTATGACCGGTGCTGCTAGACGATGAGACCCGATTCCTGGATATGTTATTTTATTTAACGTCAATTAGAAATGTAAGATTAAGTAATTTTAGCATGAAATCCGACCCATGCCGTCAATAAAAATCAATTAAAAATAATCAATTTCTGATAGTATGCAGCTCTTCAGCTATTCCGCCCACGGCTAAAATAAGTGTTACTGTACTTAATTTTATACGAACGCAGAATGCCTTTTGTCTTAAGTATCAAATGATGACAATAAATTTAATTGTGTATCATTGCATTAGAAGCACCATGAACTCCTAAATTGGAATGTTGAGGTGGTCACTTTTTTGTGGCGCTATTCTGTGCGTTTTATTCATACAATTAAAGGGTTGATTACGGTGACATTAGCAAGTGTGTTAAGAGCGCCATCACCTCTACGCCAAGCCAATGGAACTGGCCTGCAGTCTTTTCACCCTAATGCGTGCAAATATGGAATATTTAGCAGTAACCCTGCTGGATTATTGGCGGAAATTTTATATAAATGTTAACTGCTTTCGTTTTTAAGTTTCTTAGGGCCTCCATTAGTATAATTTAATATTTGGTGATTTTAATATGCCAGTATTGTTCAAGTTTAAGGTCTCCTAAATAATGTTTGCTATACGCTAAATCCACCTTAAAAATTTTTTATTCCCTGCCAATTTTCTTTTTTTTTTTTTTTCCTTTGAATTAGGAAATTACATATTACGAGTATGTAGAGTAAATACTGGCAAAACTGTGTACTTTAAACGCTGTGCAACGCAATTCACGCTAGGTCACCATACGCTTTTCTAAATCTTCGAACCAATAAACTCTATCTGTACTGTAGACAGTACCCAAAACTAACTAAATACAATAATCGCAAATAAAAGAATTGGTATACTGCAGATAATATTAGGTTATATAAGTTGATTGCAATATAAAAATTACGTACGTTCTTCTGCGAAAATTATGATCATTTCAAATTATAACCATAGAAAGTGTACTATAATCATAGCAAATTATAGGCATTCATTTGCGCTCATTTTTAAACAGAATATTGATTTTATGACAATACTAACATAGGTTTTTAGACGCAATCAGTAGTTTTTTTGCGAGCAGTGTCGTATAAATTATATTCTGTAGTCGTGTTAACGTGTACAGTACGATATCACGTTTTCTAAATTACTTGTCTTCATTTTCCTTGCGATCTACAGCAGACAAGTGGTCAAGAAGTGGTTGTTCATAGATATACTTTGGTCTTTCATTTGTCCCAAATATTCACAAAAAATGTTGTTTCTTACGATTGCCTCTAACACTCTGAATGGAACTCGGCGTGCCTAAAAAGTCAGAAAATTATTTTATTTATTTCTCCGCGAAACAAAATTTCGGGAATATAAAACACTACGTTACACTCAGCTATATTCGTTACGCGACGTTCCGCAACGTAAAAGCCGAACAAGCACGCCCGAAAAGAGGGGAACAGACTGTTTGTAAACTATTTTTAAAAACAGAACTTAAACTTCGAAAGTCTGAACAAGATGGTATGGTGTGATTAGGCCTAAGCTGAACGGCCTGCCTGATCACACCTTCAAACATTAAACCAGGGAACGAGCGTTATTGGAACATCACATTGTGAAAGACAGTTGCAGAAGTCCCCTCCACCGGCCAGTAAACGGGGCCGAAATATTAAACAATGCACCCGATATAGGCCAGCGTAACACTAGGAGTGGCGTCTTTTGTCGTTGACCCGACCAGACAGAAGACCACGGAAGATGGGTGTGTCCGGCCGTCGTTAACCGCCTCCTAGAATTAGCCTCCGGCAACATGAACAAGGTGGGGACTTTCCAATTAGGCTGTAATAATAATGGCGTGAGGTAATAAAAATTAATATAATTAATAAGCATCTTGGTATTCAATTTAAAGCTCCCCCGGATCAAATGCTTAGAAATAGTTATTGTATAATCCTTGCGCATATGCGGTGACGACCGACTCGAGGCGGTGGCCCGATACAAGCGGATGCGTCATGAGTACTTTGACAAAGTTCGTGAAACCAGAGAGGAATCATGGCGGACATATGTTGAGACCGAAGGTAACAAGGACCCGTGGGGAATTGTCTACCGTGTAGCATCTGGGAAACTAAGAGCAGAGGAGCCACAGAACAACATTCTTGTGAACGGACGCCATGGTCTGGATAGTGTTGAAGATGCAGTTCGTCTGCTGGATGTGCTGCTCCCCAGTGATGATCCAACTGGAGAGGAGCTTGAGCATGGGCGTGCTAGGGAGATGATGTCCCTCCCTCCGGGCGAAGAGGACACTGCCCCATTTACGGAAGATGAAATGACTGATGCGGTTAACCAGTTGGAAGACCGGAGAGCCCCAGGACTTGACGGCATTACTGCTGAAGTGCTCAAACGAGCATTTCCCAGGCTAAAACGACATTTTGTAACCCTGGCGAATGACTGCCTAGCGCAGGGAAGATTCCCTAAGATCTGGAAAATAGGGCTTGTACGAACCCTATACAAGGGAGAAGGGAAGGACCCCGGTTCAGTTACTTTCTACCGACCCCTCTCTCTACTGTCATCTTTAGCAAAAGCTCTGGAAAAAGTAGTAAACTGGCGGCTCTCGTCCTACTTGGACTGCGATCACAGGATTGCTGCAAATCAGTGTGGGTTCCGACGTGGCATAGGAACAGATGATGCCCTCTATGCGGTTCGCGCTGCACTAGATGAGGCCACTGCCAAGTACATAATGGGTGTGTTTCTGGACATCAGCGGTGCCTTTGACAACGCTTGGTGGCCAGAGATACTATGCGCATTGAAGCGCATGCAGTGTCCGCGCAATCTCTACCTTCTGATACAGGACCACTTTACAAACCGATACAATTCCTCTCAGGACATGGCTGCTTTAAGGCAAAACTTCATGAACTGGGCCTCCGTGATGATCCTCTCTGCGAGGACTGTCTGGTGCCGCACACCATGGAGCATGTATTTTATGATTGTGAGCGCTTCGAAGACCTCAGGGAGCAGCTGAGATGGAAACTGCTGCTCCTAGGACTCGATTTCAGCTTGGCTGGGATAAATTCTGCCGACAGCACCGCAAGAGCATCGCCGTCGGAATATTCCAAGAAGGTCATGAGCCGGCTCCGCTCCGTAGAAAGGGCGCGAGCTGTGCTGTTGCCCAGTGTCCTCTTGCAAGCTGACTAGTTTCAGCTCGGGGACAACGCTGTGCGAATCTACTCTGTATGCCGCCACTCCGGGCCTCAAGGCCTGTCTGAAGCTGCAGAGTGGTAAACACTGGGCTGTTAATACTCGGGTATTCTTTGCCCGAGGAAAGTACGATTTCAAGTCAACCTTGATTGTAGTCGTTCGACACGGGTGGATGAAAGCGCCCGGAGGCAGGAGCTTTGTAAACCGGCCCCTTGGAGAAATCCTTGGGAGACGTTCGGGTTATGCTGTGTGGCCGCCAACTTGCGAGCACACGCATGTAGCTCCCCCGCTCTGTTCGGTGAATATCCTGGTTTGTCTGGTCGATAGTTGCTGAGGGTACCAATTTGGCGTCTCCCCGTGGAGTAGAAGACCCTCGATGTGGAATTTCCCGTACGGATAACCACAGCTGTCTACGCAGCTGTGAGCTCGGTCCTATGAAGTCCAATTTTTGTGGCAATTGGATGGAGGGGCATGTTTTCCCTGAGACCTTGGTGGTGGTGCCGGACTGTCTATGAACTGGATTCTTAAGGCTCAGAAAGATGTCTCTTGTTATACCATGGTGGATCAGGTACAGAGGGGAGGAGGTGCGGAGAGCCGGACATGTTCCGGAAAACATGTATAATCCTTATATGTAATAAACTCATCTTATACTGCTGTGCTCTACCGAATCATGACTCATTATTAAGCTACGGCCTTAGATACTTTCACGTATGAATGGCTTAAAAGAGAATTCAGAACAAAGCGGACATAGGGCCAAAATTTGGATCCAGCTAACTATTCACAGTGATGAAAGATTATAAAATGTCAAGGAGCGAAACGACCGAAGGTGTAGCGCGAGAAGTGCGAACAGGACTCGCGAACTATTACTCGACCGCGACAAGTGTGCAGCCGTCGAGAGGAATGATACCAGCGCTAGCAGCAGGAAGCTAGGAGGGGCGCATGAGTAGGGGAAAACCATGCCCGTTGTCATGCATAAATATATGCAACAGTATCGCGCACACTGCTGATGTTCAATGTCGATACAAAAATACGTAAGCTAATTATGCATACATACGGGTGTGTGTGTGTGTGTGTGTGCATATATATATATATACATACACGCGCTCACGTATATATGTATACACAAATAAACAATACACTTTACTGACTTTTTGTTTGCACAAGCTATCTCATTGTGTCTCATTCGCCTTAAATACCTCCTTCTCCAGGCGACAATGTCATTTCTTTCCATTAAAACGTTTCTTTTGTATTTGCACTTTTTGAAGCGAAACCTAATTTTTTATGGGTTCGACTCAAAGCCTCCCTTTATCAAGGAAAATGTATAACACCAAAATCAAAATCATCTAAACAGATCTTTTTAAAAATGTTCACCCTTTTTTGTTCCAGATGTATTAAGTTTTTCGCCACTTACATCAGCTTGTTTTCCTTATTTTCTAATTTTGCATATAGTTCTTTCCGATTTACCTGTTGCAGCTGTTGCATGTTTATTATCATGACATATAGGATGAATAAGTTGTCCGGGTGCTTTTTCCTTATCACAAAATTATTCGCATTACTTAAGACTTCTCTGCACTTGGTCTACTAGTTGATGCCATTACTAAACCTCTAACACTACTGCCACTTTAAGTCCACATATTTTACCTATCCGAGTATTCAAAAATTCATCAGTGTAGCCACCGATTTACACCAGACGTTCGAAAATTACCGTTTCATTTGAGTCCAGTTGAACCGATTGATCCACCAGTTCAGCCTGCCTGAAAATTTGGTGGATCTGGTGGATATGCATCAAAACATCAAGCGATGAATTTTCGAACGCTTTCTCTGAAAAATAAAAGTTTACACACCACCCACAACTAGTAAATGTCAAGCATTCCAAAATATACAAAAATAATTCGGACGTCGAGTTATACAAATGGGCAATGAAAATTNACTAGTAAATGTCAAGCATTCCAAAATATACAAAAATAATTCGGACGTCGAGTTATACAAATGGGCAATGAAAATTTTCAAATTTGAGTGTAATGGTACTAATATGTGTCTGGAAGCAGACGAAAATACAGCTTAAAATCCACCTGATATTCGAAAAATGCCTCAATCGGTGTACACCGATGTATCAACCACTGGTGGATCCATCTATGAATTTTCGAAAACGTGGTATTATTCGTGCGCGTATAAACACTTCCATCAATCGCGAGCGTAGGAACGTGGGAAATACTGTAACACGAGTTATGGCCAATCCTACACTACNACTAGTAAATGTCAAGCATTCCAAAATATACAAAAATAATTCGGACGTCGAGTTATACAAATGGGCAATGAAAATGTTCAAATTTGAGTGTAATGGTACTAATATGTGTCTGGAAGCAGACGAAAATACAGCTTAAAATCAACCTGATATTCGAAAAATGCCTCAATCGGTGTACACCGATGTATCAACCACTGGTGGATCCATCTATGAATTTTCGAAAACGTGGTATTATTCGTGCGCGCATAAACACTTCCATCAATCGCGAGCGTAGGAACGTGGGAAATACTGTAACACGAGTTATGGCCAATCCTACACTACNATAAACACTTCCATCAATCGCGAGCGTAGGAACGTGGGAAATACTGTAACACGAGTTATGGCCAATCCTACACTACCCGTCCGCAGTTGAGAAGCCTCTTCCCCATCACCAATGGTTGTGAATGATAGGTGTTAGAGGAAGGAGGACATCGTCTTGTAGTTCGCATCGGTGTTACCAACTCAGGGGTTTTCCCCCTAGAATTCGGGGTTTTTTTTTTTTTTTTTGGTTGCTTATGAGTGTAAAATTTTGCCAGGCAGCTAGGGGGGGGTGGAATTTGGGAGTTTCCTCTCTAGTCTGGGGAAAATTAGGGGGAAATACTTATATTTGAATAGGCGAATTTATTTCAGAACATGGTCGTATGTTTTCAAATGTTCTCTGTTGTGTCGCATTACCATATACCATATGTATATAATCCTAGTGCTCCTCTGCAAGTAAACAAAAACTGAAATATGTTTTTTGTGATGTGAATAAATATTGGTAGGAAAATCAAGCATATATTATGTCTAAGAAGAAAGTACATCAGTATTTGCAGCGATGTGGGTCAGAGTGACTTTCTGACAATGAACTGAAGGACTGGATTCACTAAGTTGCGGGAGAGCCAAGCCGGGTTAAATTTAAGTTCTGCATATGCATTCTGAAGGCTCACAAAAAAGATTTGTGCGTTCATGCCAAAACTGAAAAACATAAGAAGGCATTAGAACAGTTTTATTCTTCGAGGCAAAGCAAGTTAACTTTTCCACCAGTTAAGAAAACGTTGTGTCGTCTTGAAGCTGCTATCGCATAAGTCGGTGTGTGTCTATTTACCTTCTTCACTGTTCGACTA
This sequence comes from Clitarchus hookeri, assembly GCA_002778355.1. Classification (NCBI taxonomy): domain Eukaryota; kingdom Metazoa; phylum Arthropoda; class Insecta; order Phasmatodea; family Phasmatidae; genus Clitarchus; species Clitarchus hookeri. The sequence continues at coordinate 179,358 of NQII01001550.1, forward strand.
GATCGATTGATCATCTAAATTAGATAAATAAACACGTATTTCATAATTATACCAATGCTCAACTGCTAAAAATTCATCGCACTTAATGCAGTGGCGTAAATAAAAATATGATATATCCGCATTTCATATAAGACCTGGCGGACAGCTACTATAGCTTCCTAGTGGACTTAAGTGTCGAAAAGCAGCTCGGGGTTTGCATAATGTATTTCTCAAAGAAAGAAAAAAATGTTATGTCAACTCTCTTAAACATTTCCTTGCTTTATGCAGGTCATGCTGAAAGTTTATTTGCTACTCTTCAGACTGTCATAAAAGAACTAAATTTGGATATGCAGAAGTTGTGTGGACTGGAGACCGACAACGCATAAACAATAACGACAACGCATAAACAATGAATGCCATAAATTCTGGGCTATATGTCAAAATGACATCAGTTGTGCCTCATCTTATTTTAATAAGACATGTATGCCATTTAGTACAACTATCTGTATCAAAGGCTGTTACTAACTTTATGCCAATGAACCTTGAATTGCTTCTGAGTAATACGTACATGTGGTTTTCAAGGTCTTCAGTTAGTCAGCTATCTTACAAACTATTGTACAATGCCATTAATGATGGTGCAAATCCCCTCAAAATCGCGAAAGCCGCAAAAACAAGGTGGTTGTCTGTTGAGGTAGCTGTATCTCACATACTACAACAGTGGCTTGAATTAAAAAACACTTTTAAAATATTACGACTCATTGAAAAGTACTATACAGCAGACAAAGAATGGTCATGTCGATTTTTGGCCATCGTCGTCTGATGTGGAGCGTCGGAGCTGTTCATGCTCTGGCATTCCGGTCGTCCGGCGGCCATATTGGAACCAGGTGGCATCTACCTTTGACCTTGACCTGGTTACCTTTGACCTGGAAGGCCAAAAAATTATAAATGAAATCCCAAATTATTTGTAAGAATATTTATAAAAAAATTTAAAAAAAATCTTAAATTTTTTAAACACTTTATTTAATAATTTAAAAAAAATTCAAAAATTATTAAAAAATCTAAAATCCCAAATTATTTGTAAGAAAATTTATAAAAAATCTAAAAAATATTAAATTTTATAAAAAAAATTACTTAATAATGTGTGACAATGTGGGGTGGGGGGGCTTCTTTAGCCGACGACTTGATACTTAGCTCTGCTTGTAGTGTTTGGTATGTGTCGGCTGGATGAGGTCTGGCGATGTGGGCGGCCTTGGAAAGGCCCGCGTTTGGTGACGTCTCCCCTCGACTGCCACTCTGGGTTCGCTCCTCGACACTCTCCTCTCGTTTCAACGTCCTCTCGCGAATCCCGATGCAACTGACTCTCTCGGCACAGCGGTGATAAAAACTGACTCCCTCTTCTCTCGTAAACTCGCTTATATCCTCTCTTGACTCCCTTCCTAAGTTCCTACACATGTCTCCCTTGTTGGGGGAGGTTGGTGGGAGGAGGGTGTAGTACAAAGAACACTTCATACATGTGCAATGGTTCCTTTGGTGGAAGGAGGGGTGACCTGCACCCTAAAACTTACCCTGTCAGCTCTCCTTCCACAGTGTGTGTCCCAGTTGCCCTGCTATTTGTCTAAAGGGGAGGAGGAGTACTCGTGGCACCACTTCCTAGTTTGTCAGCCATTTTCTCTTGTGTAACTAGAGGTGCGTGTTCGCGCGACTCCAGCTTGGCTCTGCAATTTTTTCGCTTTCCTTCATATTTACATAGTGACTTAAGGGTGCTTCGGCGATATGCCAGCTCTTACTCTGCACAACCTTGACACGTGTAACTGAGTATCCATCCTCTGGGTTGACCTGTCCTGGCTGTCCACGTGTTCCGCAATGCATGTCAACTTGTAAGTGCTCGCAGGGAGGATAAGATCGCGGGGTGTGTCAGCGAGGTTTCTACTTCAAATATGCGTTACACATCATCATGAAGATGGTACAAGACAATGATGGCACGAAGTCTACTGTAGAGCTTACCTCTATGGATGTACCTTCTCCCACTGCTGGAAAATTACATGTAAAACAGTGTTGCTACTGCCGAAAGATATTCAGCTAAAGCTGACATGCTTGGCGACATGAGGGAATCACCTGTACGAAGAGTCCTTTTCGCACAATGAAACATAACGACAATGGGTACATGGAGTTTATGCAATATGATATATTAAATAACCACATCAATAACTGCAAGGATTCGTCTTTTGAGCGCCAGCTAGTGATGTCGTCAATACCTTCTGCTGCATCGTTTGATACTGATTCCACAGACGATTATGATGGAACAGTTAATGCTAATGACGAAATGAGAGACCTACGAAGTTTGACAGTGTCAGTATGTGTGGAATGTACACTTACAAGATGTTCGCGTGAAACCAACGAAATTCCGAAGAAACAGTTGTAGGCTCTAAGTACTGATGATGACTATACGACCCCTACAAAGAAAAACAAATTAATATTGAGGATGAAACAGGAGATGAAGACTATCATAAAGACAGCATTGATGATAATAACTATGAAGACAGTGTTGATGAAGTATCTGATGAGAATAATGACGATTCTCTCTCTCTATGTTCCCACACATTTCACAAACGGGTTTCCTTCGACAAGTAGTGTGAAGAAGGCAGAAGGCGTCAATAACGCTCGTTACATATTTCCCGAAGACCCGAATGAACTTGTTGATTGAACTGCAAAAACGCGGGGATCTCTCACGCTTTGTTCAGATATCTTCAATCATAGATGAACTGAAGGATCGGGGTTATATCAGATAAGACTGTGGCCTGCAAACATCTGAGAAATGTAAAGATGGATTGTTCAAAACAATTAGAAAGATAGAATGCATATAGTGAGTAAATAAATAAAATGTATGTATACATATTAATGTGTGTTTAATTTCTTATACAGGCCCTTCTGCTTCTCTGAAAGACTTGTTAATTCAGAGGTGTAAACAATTATTTGTGAGTCTTTTTTATACCAAATTAAGTGAGTGCATGCAGTACCAGGTCTATAGTTTGATTTGAAGTATTGTGCCTTACTCGTGTCGTTTAAAATCGACGGATTTCTATATGACGAACGAATGAAATAAGTAGAATATATTTGAGGATTGTTTCGCAAGTAGTTGGTTTGTTTGGTCAGTTGGTCTAGTAAGTTGGCTTGGTAAGTTAGCATGAGCCTTTGGATGGGCAGTTTTGGTAGAAATGTTTTGCGAAGATTCAGAGAAGATTTTCTGCGAAGAGGTTATTTACGAGATTCTTATTGGAGATTTTATTCGAGATTGACCATCATCGTCTGTATAGGTGGGTAGTATGGCAGGTTGGTATTGTCGGTCGTTCTAGTCAGCTTTGAAGGAACTGGCCTCGTCAGGAGCTAGTCTTGTGGCCAGTCAATCTCGCCTGGAACCAGTCTTGGGTGGATTTAGTCTTAGGTCGAGTCAGTCGTTGGCTAGTATGGTTAGGCGGTATGAGCCCTTGTTGTGACCAGGTAGTAATGGTAAATTGTATGGACAGTTTCTTTTTTTATATTTTCGAGTTCTTTGTGATTGGGGTCAAGGGCAAGGACAACAACCAACGTGGTGGCTAAATCGATAGCTCCTATGGCGGCGAAATCTATCATTAATACACTAGTTGATGAAAAAGTAAACAAATGACAAATGGAAAAATGAATATGGTGGGTGGAGTGCAGTCGACAGAATGAGCAAAGGTGAAGCGGTGTAGGGCTGTCGACTAATTTATCAATGAGAAGCAGGCAAGGGTCAGTCGTCTGCTGGACGTGGTGCTTCGAAAACCTCTGGAAATGTCAGTTTTTTAAATAAATTTATTAATAATAATTTTATATTTTTTTAGGATTTTTTGGGTCTAAGGACATGAGTCATTGGTCATGGGTCCTGTGTCAGAAGTCAGGAGTCATTTTGAGTCACTATGGGTCATATTTATCAATATGGGTCATGTATGGGTCATTATGGAACATTATGGGCCATTATGTATCATGGATCATTTATGGGTCATTATGGGTTATTATGGTTCAATATGTTTCATTATGGGTCATACGTTTTGGGTCTTTGGTCTTGGGTCAAGTATCAAGGTTTTTTGGAAATTTGTTAAAATTTTTCGCATCTTTTTTGGGATTTTTTAGAATTTTTTAGCTTCTAGGTCCTCCAAGGTCAAGGTTGAAGTTCAAGGTCACCAACATCAAACATGGCCTACTAGATGCACACTGGTTGTCCTGGCGAGGGCCAGGCATGTCGGGAGCTTAGTCGTTCCACCTGTCATCGTACCCCAGACCTCCTACAGGTACATCTTTAAATAATTTTTCATTAATGTTTTTATTTCCTCTAATTTTAAAATAATATTATATTTTGGGGGTATTTTATAATTTTTCCTGCAAATTTATGGATTTTTGGTTTCAAGGTCATTCAAGGTCACATGCATGGTGTCAAGGTCAAGTTCATGGGTGAAGTTCAAGGTCACTGGGATCCAATATGGCTGCCGACTGACTGGAATGACAGAGCATGATGTCGACTCCGGCTCCAGAACCCAGCTCCTTGTGCCTGACTTCCCATTTATATTATATTTTAGTGCCTTGTTTTGCCATGGTCTAATGGAAGTCGAAAGAGTATTCAGTCAGATGAATTTGGTGAAGAATCGTCTAAGAAACAGGATGGAAACTGAGATGCTAAATGCGATCTTGTGTATTCGCGCTGGTCTTAGACGTAAAAATAAATGTTGCCAAGATTACACATTCCCAAATTAATGTACTGACGAAAATTGGAACAATGTCAGCATATGACACTCCAACTTCACGGGAAAATGCTTCAGAAGAAGCATCCAGTGCAGAAAAATCAACGGAATACTTATGCCTGCTACTGAATGAACAGGATCCAGACAATCCAGACTCGATGGCCTGGGACTCCTGGTCCTGAGTTCTGAATAACTTTTTTAGGTCACTTAAGTGTTGTGTTCATCAAAAAACAATTTGGAAATAAAAGTAGGCCTACATTATATAGATAAATATTAAATAGCCTACGCACGTGTATGTACTTTTGTTAATTTCACTAAAAGAGAACAAAAGTGTTGGTTTTTGTATTGATTTTTGTTACATTTTAAGTATGGGGTTTTTTTCTTATCTAGGGGGTTTTTAATTACCATTTGAGGGGATTTCGCAACCATGGGTCGGCAACATTGGTTCACATATTTTCTGGCTGCGCACTTGTCTCGGTCTAGTAATAGTGGAACATTGTAGTCATCGAGCTACCGCCAATGTAGCAAAAGACAGTCGGAACACTGTTGTTTTACTCTTTGTTCTGCATGGTAACTGCTGACACAAAACCACCGAAGGGCTTACACAAGTGATCCAATTATGGTTAACTGCCTCCAACAATACATCTGGCGTGCCATCTATGGCAAGTTGATGGAATGTCGGTGGCTACGAGACTGATGGTTGAGATTATGGATTCCACTAACTGCCTACAAAGGGCACGCCAGCAATATCGCAGCACGTAACTGGCCCATATGCTGGCCACTGATGGCAAGCCATTGGTGTTTCGCGCAGTGTTCCTGGTGGGCCAGCTGTGGGCCGAGTATGGCTTGTAGGTGTTTCACATCTCAGGTCCAGCAAAGGTGCTGGGTGCATTCCGGCTGTCGGCCAACTTTCAGCCGACTGTAAGCCATCGATGGTCCATTTTCGTTTTGCTACATGGGCGGAAACCTGGGCATAATCTCTCTACCTGGGCGGCAAGTGTTCACAGTTCGAGTTTGGGTAAGTCCCTCTTAAGTCCCTCATACTCTTACCCATGTTGTACACACATTAATTTCTGAGTCAAAGTGTTGCAATCACGTAATTTTGTGGAATGAGCTGTACTTATGTTCAGCATTTTTCTCGCAGCAATTATGATGTGCTGCTTGTTCAATGATATGGACATTAACCATTCATGTCACAGATCAGATTAGCCACAAGGTAGAATCTCTGTGTTTTTGGCACTGATGCCTTGATGTATACAGTACCGATTATAATTATAATTAATTTGCAGCGTGTCTACGACCGTGGACATAGTGACAACGGGTTACTGATTATCAACATAGCTTTTCACTGGATAGGAACTTGAAGTTTTAATAAATATATCATTATTTCAATACTTTTAGATTATTTAAATGGACGATAGGTGTTAAAGTTGAGCCTCTTCCCTATTTCGATCTTGAAATTCTCCCTATTCTCTGACGTGTGTATGAGATATAAAAATTGGAAACATAACAAGCAGTATGTTAACATAAAATTTGCCAAGTGTAAAATGTGTACTGCAGGAAAGCGCACAATTTTCTTTCCACTCACCAGGTAAGCGCACAATTTTCTTTCCACGCACCAGGTAAGCGGGTACTGTAACTACATATCGCTGGCCAAAAAGAACCCGATAATAACCAGCACTGAGCAAAGCGAGTAATAAACAGCTATCGCAGAACTCGGAAACTGGATAGCACGCAGCTCCCTCGTCCTGACGTGACGGGAATAAATGGGGTGGATTGGAAAACGTTCCCCCGCTCCGCACGCGGCCGTGGAATCTGCTCTTCCATCCCAGCAAACCTGGAGAATGTGTGGAATGGAAGGGTGTGATTACATTGGAGGTGGCGGGAATGTGCTATAAAAAGAACGGGATTCCCCCGCCAGTAAAAGCGAATAAAATGCTATCCGGGGCGTAAAAAAAATATTATAATAATATGAATTCTCAAGTGGCCTGTTCGATGAAAGCAACCGCGTTAGTTGCATATTCCGTGAATAGAAATTGTACAAAAAACAGCAGCTTCTATTTTCCTTCATGGTTTTACACGAAAAATCTGTTTATTTTATGTTTTTTAACAAAATCACGATCATGGAACGAAAAGCGGCGAATGGTGAACGAAGAGGACTTGCCGCTGCGAACGAAAGTGCGCGCGCGAATGCTGCGGAGGGCGAGGTGTCCGACGAGTGGAAGGCTACTTACTGTTCACGGGGGCGCTCGGGGCGCCCCAGAACAGTATGAACGGGAAAGACTAGTGATATCTTGACTGAAACTCGGTAGGACTGAATGGACGAGTTTTGCAGACAGAATTGTAAATACTGGAATTGCGAAATATTACAAATATATATTTTTGGTAGTAATTCGATAGTGTTGATAGACTGTTTATAGAGACTGACTAACTAGTTCATCGTATTAGAAAATTACACCAGAGAGCCAACACCTGCATTCGTGTGCAATCAGTGAAATAAAATTTTGCATAGGAACTATTTCTTACTAGGCGTTACCAACACACCTATTTTCTTACTGTTTTATTAATATTACTAGTAAATGAAATATTGTAATTTATAGATAAAGTAAAAGTAAAAATTCAATTTAACCAAAAATGAGGTACTTTTACGTTAACACAAGTATAAAACGCTTATGATATGTGAAATATTAAGAAAGCAACAAAACCCGTCATACATGGAGTGTTTTTTTCAAAGATTTGATTCAGAAAGTGTGAAGAAACCGCGAATAGACTATTCTAAGGATTTCACAATGTAACTTTAAATACGTATGGTTATCCTTTATTAGTTACTGGGCAATGCTAACAACCAGTAGCGGAACGGATACATAATAGAAGAGAAAAACATTTAAGCATAGAAGGAAAGAGGGAGTACAGTGCACATGCAAACTGTGCAGTCACTATCCATGTTCGAACATTGGACTGCCTTTTTGTGCAGAGAGTGGTTAAATTTGGGCGGCTCTTAATAACGTGGCATTGAGAGCCGATGAAGGAATCGATAGGGACCTGAAAATTTCTTGAGTTCAATAAACTCCAGGCTAGACTACACGGTATTATGTGCAATCGTGCAGATATCAATTGCCCCTTGGTCGCTTGCTTCCATAGTGTAGACCGATGATTAGGCATGCATTTTGTTATATGTTTCTCATTGGCCCGGGGTTATACGGGAGGTGTCAAATAACGCGTGGACCAATGGCAAAGGTGACACAAATGCACAAATGTAAGAGTTTTCAAATTCTAGCTTGCCCCGTAATGAATCCGCAATTTTTTTTTAGGTCTCTGGGAATCGAGCCCGGTTCGCCTTACACGTACACGTTAATCACTGTTGACCATGTACCTGACAGTTGTAGTCCTACTAACGATGGCCGAGTCAATGTTGGTGACATGAGCAGATGACAAAAAATCGGACTATCTCTTATTTAGTCTATGGACTTAGACAAGACTGATATGGTATTAACTACTGATATGCTGTCCACGGTTAATTGAGCACTTTGGAAATCCACATAAGAAAAATCTCACTACCTCTAAAAGCATGTATTTGATCGAGCACATTAACCGGCATGAGCCCAGTAAAGTTGGTAACGGCAGAGAGAAAGTATTTCCATCTCGCAATGTAGAATTTAAAATGGTCGGTAAACATTTGTAAATATGAAAATATTTATTTTTGCTTTACGTTGTTTTAATGCATATAAGTGAAAGGATATGCTAATTTTTTAAAATATTAGCCTTCTTAATGATTTCCCATTTTCACTTGACTGAAGCATGAGAAAAGTAATAAGGCACATGAAAATGTAATTTGTACATATGGTGTAAGAATACACACTGTGCATACAAGCAGATCTTAAGCAGGGCTTTCAAAAGTGCTCTGTTTACCGTGAACAGCCTTTACCTTGTCGGATGAGTATAGTTGTGCAAGTATCATTGCTCTCTACTGACGGTTACAGCCGACCTGGGTACGGAGTACAGCGACACGCCTCTTATCTCACAGACGCCATCTTGTTGTTCGGCGCTAGGCTTCGCGCAAGTGAGCGATGCCTCTGGGCGACTCCAGGGAAACAAAACTTGCCGCGTGCATACATTTCGCCGAGATAAAATGCACCCTCGTGTAAGGGGGGTGGGTGGAGGAGAATCACGGGAGGGAACTTAGAGATTTCGCAGCGTGCGGGAAGTTTCGGGCCAACAAATCAGACTTCACCAGCAGCCGGTGGCAAATTTCCTGAATAATGCATGAAGTTGGATTGTTCTGCGCCGAAGAAAAATCAGCAAGCCCCCAAAAAAATAACGTGAGAAACTCTGGTAGTCTTAAACATCAGCGCTTGAAAGGCTTGAAATTCCCTGTGCTTGGAGAAGGGAAAAATTTACAAGTTTAGTGACACCGAAAGTTATAATTCACAATCCCCTGAGTAATTGTCTCTCTGTCACTTGCTCTGTAACAACTGTCTTTGTAAGATGTCATTTATTTTTTGAGGGGTTTGCATGCGATCCAGACCATAGTATGTTTCGGCTTAGACACAGAGCAGAGAAGTAATCAGAAGGAAACGACGTTGATATGATTTTGATGTTAGCGTGGTCACTTTCCTACTGGCCACGAGAGGATCTAGAAACGTACCTTGAGTACAGTCTGTCCACTGTATACGATTATTTCAACTATCGCCTAACAACTTTTTTCTGCACTGTCAGATTGCTTGTGTGATAGGCGCAGCAGATTTTCTTCTGTATTTCAGGGTTATTTCCGGATATTTCATATCAAGGGTTAACACTTTGCAATAATTACATATATGTAACATTTTAAAACTTATATCCTGTCATAAAATCAGTACACATTTTTTTGTGGTCTCCATGTTAACTAGGGTTGGATATGTGCATTATTATAAGAAAGCAGGAATGACTTATAATATCTCTACACATATATTTGTAAATTATATCGCCGAGAGAAAATTTAAAATAACAAGAATTATATTTCTGATAGGTTTAGCTTCAGCCACTGGTATTTTTCTGTCACGACTGGAATTAAAGCATTTTATTTGACATTTACTAAAATTTTAGACAATTATTAAAACCCGTAAATAATAGAAGATTGATTTAAAATCACCATGCCAGAGAATTGGCTGTGTTATTCCTAAATACACAAAATTACCATAAACTCATTTATTCATAGCGATATAATTTTTTGAAGACATCAAAAATATTTAACGGTCAGTGATGCTTGTTACTTTTATTATATTCTTCTTCGTAAATATGATTAATTGTGTGGTTATCATCGTATATTATGTCTTTGCGTATTAAATTGTATCGTTACGTTACGAAACCAGTAAAATGATTTTATTTTTTTGTTCAATTTGTGCAGTTGGAGTAAATATCATATTACATAACAGGTAAATCAATTTCCAATGATATCTCTCAGTTTTCTGTTCTCAGAAATAATATATTATGCACGGATTTTAAAACGGTAGAAGTATCGTCTTCATAGTGTCTTTATTTAAAAAGCCCAATACTCCGTCTCTCAGAAACGGTTCTCTCATAAATATGAAACCCTTAAAAACTTCATAATCTGGCATAAAAATTTTTAAATGCCAAAATGGCTTGAAAAAATGGTGTATCAAGTTTGGTTGCTGTCACTTTGCACACAGCAAGGCGTGCATCTTTCACTAGACATTGCTGCATTTTATCTCGCTCTCCAATAGCATTAATAACCACCCAGGGGAATTCCTTTGAGATGAAACAAAGGCTCATGTCTGCTCCATTCGCTCTAAATTAAAAAGACGCTAATGACTTCATTAAAGATGTCCCTTTCTTTCGTAAAATATTTTATGAAAGTCTTTTAAAATGTCATATTCTAGTGTAATTTGAGATTTGTAACAAAATAAACTACCCACAACACGTATTTGATTATCATCTTGTGCGAAGGGATTTGTTCCCAATTTTTCACCAAAAAGGGACTTAGATACATCAGTTCACTTTAGAAAACTTGTATGCGCTCCTCTAGAAAAGGAATGTTTGTAAAAAAAAAATGTGCCTTTGGGAATTAGTCTGGGGTGAAAACTACATATTACTCGACTGAAACCGCAAAAATGCATGCATTTGATGAATATATAGTTTTATGCACGTAGTGAGTGAGTGAGTGAATAGATTTAAGAGGCTATTAACGTCGAGATCTTGACCGATAAGGGTGAAACGAGGTGAGTATGGAGCGGCGCCAAAATGCAAGGACGGGGGAAACGGGAAATTCGAGAAAACCCGCCGACCAGTGGCATCGTCCGGCACGATTCCCACATAAGAAAATCCGAGTGACCCCGCCGGGAATATAACTCGGTTCACCTTGGTGGGAGGAGAGCAGTCTAACCACTACATCACCGTGGTCCCCTTACAGTCTAGGAAAACGTGAGTTCTCACTGTGGAGGAATAAATGAACAAAATAAATTAGTCTGAGTATACAGAGGACTGTGCAGTCTTTCTCTCTAGATACTGAACTTGCACAATTTTTCACTTTCCGAAGGACTGCTAACAACGTCTATTAATAACGGCGGTGTGACATGTCATCAAAATGTTAATCACAGTCGCAACGCAGAAAAATTTACAGAATGAAATGGTTTGGCGGCCTCTTGGGCTTGAGTGTACTCGCAAGTTCATTGGTTTCGGAAACGGATCTTGTATACGACTGGCAACGTCATGCTGTGAAGGATTCATCTTTGGTCGATCTGCCATCTGGTAAGTACGCCTCGCTATGTGCCAATGACGAACCGTCATGTTACCAGAAAGTGAAGCCATTTATGAGGTGCATGCGGCTATAGTTTGCAATACACAGTACAGTTTCATTTCTATGTCGTTAACAGATTAAGTTAGTCGGCTAGTTATGATATGAAAAAAATTATGGCGGACACGCAAATACCTGTTGCAAATTTTATAGAAAAATAGCATTTGCGATAAAACGAAATATAACGGGAATTTTAGCATTTTAGTGCTAATAAAGCGATTTTTCCCGTTTTACTTCAAATAAAGCTATTTTGATAATTTGCACCGACCTTTACTTGCAACTAAACCAATATTCGCGGAATAAGAGTTACGAAATTATCTGTTTTGTTGCTTTGCTAACTAAGTATGCCAAAAAAAATGCACACTGACAAGCAATGAATGTTTATATCACGTTTTGTTATTGAGGTTAGGAATACTCGTCGTACTGTTCACTAAACGTCCGCGATCTGAAGGTACAAGGCCTTGGCGAGCATGGAATACACGCGGCTAGAGAATATTTGTGAGCAAATCTGAACGTAAATTAGCGCATGAGTTAAGATGAAAACTTAGCAAACGCTATAACGCAAATTTTTACATAAAAAAAAAGAAAAATTACAATTTTTGAAAATTTCGCGAATGAATGTTTTATGTCACATAGTGGCTTCTTACGACATATTTTATGTGTTTTCGCATATTTGAATATGAATGAATGCAGAGTTGGCCAGTAGATTTCTTCGATCTATCACCATAAATTAAAACGTGTTGTACTTTCCATAACATGTGTTTACGGCCATAAATAACATGAGTGCTAGTGATGATGCGTCACTTAGAGTGAACATTCTTGTGCATGGCCCTGCAAAAGTTTATTTTCTCACTAGGAAACCCCGCCGTTGTAGTGTTCACGTCTACCAAGCACCACGTTATCTATGGAATTCGTGCCAATTAGCTCACCGAGTTTGTTAACATTTTTAGCATCATCACGTTTAATCCAACAATTACTTATTTTTTACAAAGCAGTGCGGCGGTGAAAAATGTGTTTATATGCATTTCTTTATGTAGAATATATTTGTAAATTGAATTATCATGTATTTTTATTTTGAATTTTTCCAGCTAATTGTATTTTTATCATACATATCCTCCGTAAATATGTGATGTAAAAGAATACGCGTTTTGAGCATATGAAAGTTTTGTAAGCGGGCCTAACGAAAAAATCTGTCGTTGAAAGTTATAGTTGAAAAACATAAAGATAGATTCCTCTATTTTTTTTTCTGTTCGTACAAGGCACTTTTAATGATTTTATAATTGTTTATAAATTGTTTACATTAGTCTCTTCATGAAACAATATGCCCTTGCCAGTGCGTTGTGACCGTTGTTCAAGGTGCCAGACAGAATACAAAATCTTAAGTAAGAACATGTGAAATTGTTTTCAATGTTGTCTGTTGACAAAGGTAACTAGTGGTTTTGTTCTTGAAAACGTGGCTGTATATTTCTCTGAGATTTAGGTATTTTTGCAAGGAAATAACAATTGTTTAAAAAAAAACACCGCTTTTCAATAGTAATAACTCTGCCAATTTCAGGTTTCATGAATAAAATGTAATTTATCAAATAACATATGTCTTTATAAAGAGCATATGACAAATTTTAACAATTCTCATGCGGAAACCTGCATTTTTGTAGCAAGAAAATAACAGCTATTTTTGACAAAAAAATAACATATTTTTTCAGGTCTGTACTAATAAAACTACTTTCCTCTACACATGCATGTAAGACATTTTAGTGGGCTATTTAAAGGCTTAGATAGTGTAATAATAAGTGTTAAGAAAATAGCATATTTAGAAGGAATTTTTTACAGGATTTTATAGTAATCGGTAGAGTAATTACTTAGTTAAGACGTACAACTTTAAAAGTAATTATTTGGTGGGATTACCTTCCAAAATGGTGGAAGGCTAAAGCTATAACTCAATGAAGTCAGTGTGGACAGTAGTTACTCCAGCACATCAAGTTCGAGTTAAATCAGTTTAATGGTACCAGATATATGGCATACAAAACAACAAGAATAATGACGCCGGGTCAAAAATGAAAACCCACTTTAAAAATNCAACTTTAAAAGTAATTATTTGGTGGGATTACCTTCCAAAATGGTGGAAGGCTAAAGCTATAACTCAATGAAGTCAATTGTGGACAGTAGTTACTCCAGCACATCAAGTTCGAGTTAAATCAGTTTAATGGTACCAGATATATGGCATACAAAACAACAAGAATAATGACGCCGGGTCAAAAATGAAAACCCACTTTAAAATTTTTTGGTAGCCCTATAATGTTTACTAATGATTGAAGATATATCGTTAATGTGCGTGAGATACCCACGTTTTTTTTNTTTTTGGTAGCCCTATAATGTTTACTAATGATTGAAGATATATCGTTAATGTGCGTGAGATACCCACGTTTTTTTTAAGTTCAGTCAAATATATGAGTCTATCAACAAGTTCATTCGGGTCGTCGGAAAAGAGGTATCCCGTATTATCAGCGTCTTCTGCCTTATTCATGTCACTTGTTTCAGCAAATGTGTTGAAGGGGTGTGTCAGTGCATCGAGAAAATTGTCATAATCGTTTTCAGCACTATCACTGTCTTCATGTTCATTTTCACCGTCTTCATAGTCATCTTGACCTCTTGTTTTGTAGTCTACATTAAATTTGCTTTTCTTTGTAGCAAGTGTTGCCGGCAATGGCTCTTGCTACATAAATGAGTACCGATTCGACAGGGGATTATTATGATATTATTAATGCTAAAGACGTAATGAGTGCAGTAGAGTCGGATTGTGTGGAATGTACACTTGCAAGACTTTCGCGTGAAGTCGACGAACTTCAAAATAAACGGTCGTCGACTGTAAATACTGATGAGCACACAACTCCTGCTACAAAGAAAGGCAAATTTAATATAGAATACAAAACAGGAGGTTAATATTACCATGAAGAGAGCATTGATGAAAATGAACATGAAGAAAGTGATATTGCTGAATACGATGATGGCGATTTTCTCGATGGACTAACACACCCCTCCAACACATTTTCTGCAACACGTGACATGAATAAGGCAGAAGACGCCAAGAATACTGGCTACCTATTTCCCGAAGACTCGAATGAACTCGTTGATAGACTCAGATATTTGACTTAACTTCAAAAAAGTGGGTATCTCACACACATTAACGAGATATCTTCAATCCATAGTAAACTGAAGGATCGGGGATGTGATGAACTGTTTTCTTCTAAAAATGTAATTACGAAATAATACTAAATTATTATTGTAAAATAATTAGTTTTTCTTTATTTTTGTATTTCGTATCCTTTTTCCCTTACAACTTTATAATGGTGCTATGAGCATTCGACAATTAACGGAAATATCTGCATATACATTATAATAAAAACTGTAGTTTAAAAATGCATGGATAGTTGTCAGCATACAAAACATTAATTCTGTCAACATTTACAAATTTGCAGACAGTTGGCGAACGAGTGTATTTTTATACACATGGTTGGGGGACAAACCGAAGAATTTATAGAAGGGTCAATCAAAGGTTTGGGATTGATCGAAGAATTCGGATTGATCGAATGATTGTGATACATCGAAGAATTGACATGCATTGATGTGGATTGCGGGGGAGGATTGCTAAGGATTGGGATTGATCTACGGATTGGGATTTATCCAAGAATTGGAATTGATCGGAGGGTTGGTGTGGGTTGCTGTGAATTATGGCGAGGATTGCGAAGGATTGTCGTGGATTTCTGTGCATTGTAGAGGAGGATTGCGAAGGATTGGTGTGGATTCGTGTGTGGATTCATGTGTGGATTCGTGTGGATTGATGTGTGGATTGTTGTGGAATCGTGTGTGGATTGGTGCCGATTGGTGTGTGTGTGTGTGGTGTTCATTCTGGTGCGAATTTATGGAAATATTGCGAATGATAGATGGATTGATGTTCAAGAAAATCACAGGAGATAGGACTGTTTTTTATTGCCCTCGTACTTTCCAAATCTTAACGGCCTATGCATTATTAGTATTTCAATGAATGCTTAGTATGCCTATAAAAGTGATGGCAGATGCTGATCCACACCATGATTATAACATGATTTAGACAGGCGGTTGTTACTCGTATGAAGGACTTGGATTGGTCACACACATATATATATATATTTAAATAACAATTCTGAGTATCCTACTTATAACTACATAACAGTCGAGACAATGAATAATTTACATATTCTGGTATCTTATAATACTTAGACTTCAAGAGAGGAGACTGGAAATGCAGTAACTGAATGAGAGTTTTTTTTTCATGTTTCCGCAGTTCTCAAGTATACTTTCTGTGCAAATCATAAATAAATTTTTTCAATTAAAAATAATTTTTAACATTGGATAATAAATGCAGATTTTCGATTTGACATCTCTATTCCTATTAAACCAATATGGCCACCACTGTTCTGCCCTAGAAAAACGATCCTCCCAAACCCTGGTGAGGTCAGTCGTATACTGGACAAGGAGCTGTGGGAACTTCCAGAAATATAAGTTATTTTAGTAAATTTTAATATTTTTTTATAAAGTTTTTGAAATTTTTTATTTTATTTATACATTTTTTTTCGTTTTTGTAATTTTTTGGGGATTTTTGGAATATTTAGGTTCAAGGGCATTCAAGGTTACGGGAATTGGTTTAAGGTCAAGGTCACGAGTAAAGGTCGTCACTTGGATCCAACATAGTTGACGAGATGAACACTGGTCGACCTGGAGAGAGCAGGTCGTTTCGGGAGCTTACTCGATCCACCGGTCATCGAACCCCTGACCTCCTACAGGTACATATTTAAATAATTTTTATTTATTTTTTTATTTGTAAGAATTTTTAAGAATATTTTATACTTTTTTTTATTTTTTACGTTTGGCTGGGGAGAGGGGGGAGGTGAGTGTGGTGGGATGAGTGTGAGGTTAACGTGATATGTTCCTCAATTTTTTAAATAAATATTTGGTTAGTTTTTTTTTATCATTGCCGAATTTTTTTGACTGGGTGGATTTTGGTGAGGGGATGGATGATTGGTTAGGGTCGTGGGGTGAGTGTGAGGTTAACGTTGTATGTTCCTCGATTTTTAAAAAACTTTTCATTATTTTTTTTTATTGTATAAGAATTTCCAGAAGTTATGGTGTGGAGATGTAATGAGGAGATGGTGATTGTGAGGTGAGCAACGGAAGGGCGTCTAATGTTATATGATGTTACTCTATTTTTAAGATTTTTTTCAGATTTTTGTATTTTTTCTTGTTTTTTATGATTGTNCGGGGGGGAGGGGGGGAGGTGATCTTGGCTAGGGTTGGGTGAGGGGATGATGGCCTATAACTACTAAGCAAGCCCCACAAATCTTTCAAATGGCTCGAAAATCGGCTTTCGTTGCTTCCAGTCAGCCCCATTGAGGAGCAAGCACTTTCTCCACAAAATTTTGGAAAAACTGGAAATTTTGAGGGAAATCCGGTTTTAAGGAGAAAATAATCGATTTTAAGGGTAAAACTAAAAATGTTGAGGAAAAAATAGGAAATCCCAAGATGGTGGTGGATCTGCAGATACGCAGCCCTAAGCCCTTGTCCTCGAATCGGCATAATCTTTCTACCGGCTATATTGCTAGTGTATCACATTGAATATATATATACATATATATTTAATATTACATCAGGAGCTACATAAATGGGTTGTTTAATAAACTATTCTAATGTATCACAATTGTACAAACACATAAAATACGAATTTGTCGGAAAATGTTATCAGTATCTAANATAAACTATTCTAATGTATCACAATTGTACAAACACATAAAATACGAATTTGTCGGAAAATGTTATCAGTATCTAGAATAATCTATATATAATTCTGTATTTTTTCTCAACGATAGAAAAAATAGTGTAAGATAAAGATTAAATATATCAAAGTCCTTATTCCATATAAATATCAAAAATTACAAGTACAGTAATATATGTGGGATAAGAATAATCATGTACGTTATCAGAGCGAATGCACGAAGAGAAATAGTACTTCAGTCGACCACAGTGATACACAGAGGAAGAAAAATTTTTTAATTAAAAATATAACATAATCTTAATTAATAACTGTATTATTTCTCTGACGGGAATTTTTTGTTAAATGGTTTGAGTACTTCATGTTAATCTAGATTGAATACTAATTATCATTTTTCCAATCCGAACTTGTGGCATTGTTTTTGACGGCAGTAAAACGTTAATATACAAATTTTTTTCAAATGGGCCTGTTACTTGTAACGCAAAAAGACATTTTTTGATAAAATATGANACGGCAGTAAAACGTTAATATACAAATTTTTTTCAAATGGGCCTGTTACTTGTAACGCAAAAAGACATTTTTTGATCAAATATAAGTTCACTTAAAATACTAATATTCGTCTAAAAATGTTCCTTTTATTTTATATTTTAAAGTAATTTAAAAAAAAAGAGTTTGGATTAAAGCATTTTTGTAGGTCAAATCTGTTTTCTCTAGAAACATTATGTGATAAGTATCACGTCTAGTCTTTAAAGCATTATCATACAGCTTCTTCTCTCACCAATATTACTTAAAGGATAAATCGTTTTACCAAAAACCCTATCACTTCATTAGATATTTCTTGTAACATCTTAGACATGATCGCCACTTGCTACCTAGTGTCATTGGCCCAAAATCTAGTAGTAAGTTTGAGTTTCAACGATTAGCCGACCACAGAAGTGAAAGAAACGTACCGATTTACGACTTAAGCTCGCGTCGAATTTTGTTCTCGAGAATGTACAGGACTGTTACTTCTGCCTTAATGATAAACTATAAAAAATCTAAATTTGGGGAGGGGGGTTAAACACATTTACTTTTTGGTAATGTTGCTTCCACAGCTGCGTCTTTCATACTAAACTAATATATGATAAACTGTAAAAATAACTCATACCCTTGGCTTAACCGGGATTCAAGCCCTGCAGTCCATGATTTAAAGCTGTCGCCTTAGCGACCTACATTACTGAGGTCGTTTAGAGGTAAACCTATTAAAGTCAGCGGCACAGTCATTACCTTATTGTGGTTGTAATCAGCCGATCTATAACTAGAATCCGTAGAGAATCAGACTATTTAATCTGTTAATGTATCCTAAACCTATTACCGTAATTAGTGTTAAACACAGAAACAGCGTGGTCGATAGAGCGCATCTAAAAATGAACACTGCGATCGACTCCATGCGCTTATTCGTGCAAGAAATTATAGGTGGCTTCCGTTATTTATTTTAAGTTTTTATAAAGACAATGCAGCGCCACAGTAAATGGTTATTGTGCTAAATAAACGAGTTTCAGGGTGATAATTATAAAATGAGGTATTTAAAGTACGAGATCATTAACTATATTGTTTTGTCTTTTGTAATAAATATTATGTCGAAATAATGATATTCACTTTATTTTTGCTGGACTTCGTTCGTTAAGCGATATATATATATATATTTATATATATATATATATATATATATAATNAATTGTTTTCTTGACGTTCGAATAATATTGCGATTTTTTTATGGTACGATTAGGCGCAGCAAAAAAAAATGTTATGAATGCATGAGAAGACATCTAAATTAAATTAACACATTGTCACTCCCGAGGGCTTATGACGAAATATTTACAAACTTTACTTGGTAGGAAGGAGGCAAGGGAGTTAAGCGAATTTAGCTGGGAGCGTTAACATCATAGCAACATATCACAACTGGGCTCTTGGGTTACTACTCTGTAAGCCCTACTAAGGTTTATTCTACTCAGGTTAGGAACAAAACGTGATTTCTCATGGGAGAGTTTGACATAGGAAAAACTTCCGCCGCTAGGTGTGAAGTGTTCCAAAACGTGACTTTTGATTAAAACTATAAGCTACGTGAATAACAAAAAGTCAGGAAGTTGTTTTATAATTTATTTATGATTATTACAATTATCCTGTTTTTTAACGTAGAAAATAGAGAAATTCTGGTACACATGCGACACTAGCGCTTATCTAGTGGCGAAAATTGTTGGTTTCCAAACTTTTAACATTGATCTTGCCAACCTGAGTAGAAGTAACCGTAGCCGTACGTAAACAAGGGTTTCAGTGCATTTGCTGAAATACACAAGGTCCTTGTTTTCTGTAAAATTCCCCTGTTCCTTACATATAGCGTTTAATTGGTAGTTATCAGGGAAAAAAAGCTGAAGGGAAATACATTGTTTGTACGTGATATTAAATGACACCATGATAAACTTCACAGTCATTTACATACTGCAGTAGAAGTAATTTGTTCACTCTTATTAAGAAATTGTTCAAAAATTTACATCATTTTATACGTGGATTTAGAACGCACAGATTCTAACACTTTTTTTCATATAATAACTGAAGCTATCCTATATATGTTTAGGAAAGACTCAAAGCTGAGAGAATTTCCCAATGTTGTACACTATCGTTTCTATATATGTAGTCGATGTTTGGTGAATTGGTCACACTGCGTATAAGTTATAAACTTCCATTAAAGTTAGGGATGTTCACTGAACTATTTTTTACATTATCCGTTGGCTACTGGTACAGTACAATATTGGATGTATTTTTACCTGATAGCCTTAGCACGTTGAAGATTGCAATACTTATTTTATTTATCAGTATCTTTATACCAT
This sequence comes from Clitarchus hookeri, assembly GCA_002778355.1. Classification (NCBI taxonomy): domain Eukaryota; kingdom Metazoa; phylum Arthropoda; class Insecta; order Phasmatodea; family Phasmatidae; genus Clitarchus; species Clitarchus hookeri. The sequence continues at coordinate 199,551 of NQII01001550.1, forward strand.
GTATTCTCAGTAGTGGGATATAATCCACCATATCAGGGAAAATTTTCAACCACTACCCACACGAAACCTTTTTCATTCTGACTTGGGCTGGACCAGAGGTAAGAGCCATTCTATACGAGATGTCAAAACGCTGCGGTTCCGTCGCTAGAAGCCCCTCCCCGCGCGAATCTTCCCTTCGTCCATCAACCAAAATCCCCAGCCACCTTGTTTCTATCGTACAGAACCTACGTACCAAAAGGAGTCGGACTAAACGAACGTTTTTCCCGTTACAACGGGATGCGTCCAGACCGATAGCGGTAGAAACGCCAATCGATCTAGACATTAGATGGTGTGGCAGTAAACAGCTTAACCGCGTCTACGTCACGAGCTTGTTGTGCGGTCCACTTCATTTGTGGTTTATCAGCGGTATTGCTATGACTCATGGTGTTTTACACGGGAAATATTCATTTGTAAAGCAGAGCAGCGACCACCTCAGTACGACGTTCGGTGCAAAGAGTATAGTAACAAAAATTTACGATTAAATTTTGGGCCAAGGTTGGCGAAGTGATGCACGAAGATTGGGAATCTCTTTCGACTGCGATAACGATTTTATAAATTGCCTACGAAAATAATCCTAAAACACATGCGACCTGTACAATATCCATTTGGAAGTTGAAAGACTCTTGCTACCCGTTCAACAGCAGCATTTTAAACCACCCTTGTGTAGACTGAGACATCGCCAGAGTGACTGCTGTAGCCTATTCAAGGTTTCTTCACACTTTTTGAATCAAACCCTCGAAGAATCACACCGTGTATCAAATGTTTGTTTATTTCCTCAATTTACCACGTATCACAAAAGTGGTTAGTTCCGTTAACATGCAAGTACCTTATTATTGGTTTTAATGAACGTTTCCTTATATTTTATCTATAAACTATTATAATGTTATATGATTATAAGAATAAAACTAGAGAGAAAATATCTGTGTTGGTAATGTCTAGTAATAAATAGTTATCATGCTAAATATTATTTAAGTGAATATGGACTGTTACGAACTAGCTTTTAAGCCATTCGTACGTGAAAGTTGCCGAGGGCGTAGCTCAATAATGAATCACGATTAGATAGAGCACAACAGTATAAGATGAGGTTTATTAACATTAGGATTATATAATTACTATTTATGTTACTATTGATCGGGGGAGCTTTAAATTGAATACCAAGATGATTATTTATTTTATTTACCTCACGGCATTTTATTATAATCTAACTGGAAAGTCATCACCTTGTTAATGTTGCTGGAGGCTGATTCTACGAGACAGTGGAGGGGATTTCTACAACTGTCTTCTTTCTGCTCGGTGGTGTTGCAATCACGCTCGTTTCCTGATTTAATGTTTGAAGGTGTGATCACGAAAGCCGTTCAGCTAAGGCCTGATCACACCATAACAGGACGAATGCTGTGCTCTGGCACTTTGGTGTGATCTTCCAGACCTAGTTCAGCAATGCTTGCATGTGGCGGAGGAATATCCTGGAAGTAGAGCTTTAGCGGGGTTTCAGAATAGTTTGAAGTTACCGTCAGTGGAGTATAGCAGTGAAATCCCGGCGTTTTGGCCTCTCATGTAGAATGACCCTTAATGCCTTGTTCGCATGTACGCCAATCACGTCAAACACATGGAGCGGAAAGGTGAAACTGCCAATCAGAACTCGTCTTCGTTTTCCGCACGAGCCTCACCAAAACGTTGAACTCGCGCCGAAAGTTCTGTTGCTGAAAGAATAAATGTTCATTGATGCAGTAGTTTAAAATGGTTAAATGTCAGAATTTAAAGTGAAACACGCGAATCAAAATGTTACTTCTTTTCAACACATATCAACTGTAGGTTGAAAATTAACCGATAGGAAGCACATATTTGTAAAGTATATATTTGGAAATACAAAACAAAACTACAGACACTTGAATATAATTTAGTAAAATAGTGAGTGAGTTGAGAGATTTGGGCGGCTCTTAACATCGAGGACATGAGCGCCGATGAGCATGAAGTGAGTTGAGTATGGTGCAGCGCCGGAATGAAAGGGTGGCGAAACGCGAGATCCCCGAGAAAACCCGTTGACCAGCGGCATCGCCCGGTACGATTACCACTTGCGAAAATCCGGGAGCGATCCCACCGGGAATTGAACCCGGTTCGCCTAGGTGAATAAAATATAATAGAAACATGACTGAAGCTATGGTTCGTTGTCCACCACTTACTTCGGAATCTCAGTATTAAAATAACGAACGAACCAGCGTGGTCGTAAACTGAAACTGCAACCAAACACCAAAACGAAAACGCAGAAAAATCTGTTTACATGTAAACAGCCATAGGTTGTGTCTGCTCTGTCTGTTTTACGTGATAGGCGTAACTGTGAACCAGGCTTAAAGCTGTTAAAGTGCCTAAAAATTGTTTCTGTTTTTTTTTTAAATATATTTCACGATTACGTGTTACATTATCGATAGCAATTCAATAAAAATGCCAAATCAGTTCTAAAATAATCTCCAATTACTTCTATTAAATAATTTAGTGTCTAACAAATTTTAAAAAGATTTAGTTTCAACTGAAGTGTTTTTGGAGTCTTTGAAACGCCACGAAGAATTTCCTTGAAAGTCGGGCATTTTGTTCGCCTACAGTTAGGATTTAATTTCTGCCTATTTTTAATTTTAATTGTATCGTGAAACTTTAAAATAAAATTATGGTTGAATCACTTAAATAATTTCCATGGCACATATTTATCTTATTCTGATTACATCAACAATTAAATTAAACAGGAACGAAACATGTTAATTATACAAAATTTTTAAATTTGTATTGCAAAACCTAAATTATTAACTCCCATAATATCCGGAATGAATTTTGTAAATTTGGCCTATTTTTTATGATTTAATCTGACTGCTATTTGATGTTATACCACAGAATATTCCATGAAATATAGAAAGTAATTTTTAAAACTTGAACAATCTTAATATACACACATGGAATGTTCACTCCCGCGGGCGCGCACAGAGACGTTTGTCTTTTCAAGAGGGAACCTCTAGCAGAGTCATAGGTCAGTCAGTTCAACTAATTTCTTTTTTTCATTGACGTTCGTGAGTTTTCCCGACTCAAACCTCAAATCCCGCTGAACCCAAAATCTGATATTCTGAACAGTCCGTCCCGGTAGCGCGTCTTGCCTACTACCTTGCAGTGTGAAATTCTTCACAGAGGAATAATTCCTATTTGAGCCCCAAATATCTAACTATTAAGGAGTCTACCAGACTACCACCAGGTATACAAGGGGTCCTGGTGTCTGAGCGGTTAGACTGCTCGCCTCCCACTAGGTTCAATCCCCGGCTGGTTCACTCAGGATTTTCGCAAGTAGGCATCGTGCCGGACGATGCCACTGGTCGGCGGGTTTTCTCGGGTATCTCACGTTTCGCCACCCTTTCATTCCGGCGCTGCACCATACTCACCTCACTTCACCTTCATCGGCTCTCTCAAGACCTCGATGTTAAGAGCCGCCCAAATCTCTTCACTTCACTCATTCACCAGGCGTATAACAACACGATTGCCCATAAACGAAACACAGCCTGAAAGCCAAATATTTCTTTCCGTAAACCAAGAGTAGAGAATGCCAGTGAATTTCCCTCATTTTGCTGGTTATTGAGCGGTGCCACAAGATTACTGCAACAAAAAAAATTATATTATATAGTCTTGGTATCTGCCTTAGCCATTTAACCATCCAAGGTTTTATTTCTTATTTCACCAAGGAACTCGAACAAAAAATATTACTTTTACTATTTTAACTAAGTAATTAATTATGTCTGATATCGCCTGATAAATATCTCCATCCAGAGTTGGTTAGGAAGAGTTTTCCACTGTCGAGACAGCTGTTGCATCAAATTCGACGTGCCTGGGCCTCGTCGCGATTCCATTCCTACCTCGAATTGCGTTCCACTTTAACTATATCAAATTGACACAAACAGAGTCAAAATTTATTTTACTACTCCCCTAGCCAGAACTCGTTCTCCGACGCATCTCGGTCGGGCGGAATTCAGCTATTAGACTACGTAATCAGAGTGTCTTCGATTCGTGCGTAGCCAAAGGAAAGAAAATAAAATATGAATGTGAAAAAAAGAAGGCAAAGCCTTTTCTGTCATATCATTTCGCAAAATAATTATTTCCCATGTTCTGTTTGTAAATACTGAAATATTTTGCCATTCCGTTCACATGAGAACGAAGTAAATAATTTTTTGAATACTCGAGCTAAGACAGTTGTTTATCCGCTGCTGTCTCTTTGAGAAGCCATTTTACTCGTACTGGGTTGCACATAATTCACTTATTTTGTATTTGCTGCTTTAGAACTGAATAAAAATCTCCCGGGCGTGCCATATACACTGTAACCAATCTGCTAAATAAGCACAGTTATGAGTTTTCGATGTTACCAACTCAATCCACAAAACTTCCCTGCAATAATTTTTTTCATAAACTGTAAACACTTAAATAAAATTTGATTTCANCAAATCTCTTCACTTCACTCATTCACCAGGCGTATAACAACACGATTGCCCATAAACGAAACACAGCCTGAAAGCTAAATATTTCTTTCCGTAAACCAAGAGTAGAGAATGCCAGTAAATTTCCCTCATTTTGCTGGTTATTGAGCGGTGCCACAAGATTACTGCAACAACAAAAAATTATATTATACAGTCTTGGTATCTGCCTTAGCCATTTAACCATCCGACGTTTTATTTCTTATTTCACCAAGGAACTCGAACAAAAAATATTACTTTTACTATTTTAATTAAGTAATTAATTATGTCTGATATCGCCTGATAAATATCTCCATCCAGAGTTGGTTAGGAAGAGTTTTCTACTATCGAGACAGCTGTTGCATCAAATTCGACGTGCCTGGGCCTCGTCGCGATTCCATTCCTACCTCTAATTGCGTTCCACTTTAACAATATCAAATTGACACAAACAGAATCAAAATTTATTTTACTACTCCCCTAGCCAGAACTCGTTCTCCGTCGCATCTCGGTCGGGCGGAATTCAGCTATTAGACTACGTAATCAGAGTGTCTTCGATTTGTGCGTAGCCAAAGGAAAGAAAATAAAATATGAATGTGAAAAAAAGAAGGCAAAGCCTTTTGTGTCATATCATTTCGCAAAATAATTATTTCCCATGTTCTGTTTGTAAATACTGAAATATTTTGCCATTCCGTTCACATGAGAACGAAGTAAACAATTTTTTGAATACTCGAGCTAAGACAGTTGTTTATCCGCTGCTGTCTCTTCGAGAAGCCATTTTACTCGTACTGGGTTGCACATAATTCACTTATTTTGTATTTGCTGCTTTAGAACTGAATAAAAATCTCCCGGGCGTGCCATATACACTGTAACCAATCTGCTAAATAAGCACAGTTATGAGTTTTCGAAGTGACCAACTCAATCCACAAAACTTCCCTGCAATAATTTTTTTCATAAACTGTAAACACTTAAATAAAATTTGATTTCAAACTTACCTTGTTGCAGAACTTTGCTAAATATGGCAGGAATCCCAGAATATGACATAATGTGCACAGACAACACAATAAAATAGCCAATTTAAACTGCTTTATACAGATATGTATATAACGTATAAGTTAGATCATTCTGCAAAAGAAATAACATTAGTTTTCTGCGACCAACTTACTCTGTAAGAATATATTTTGTACATTTACCAGAAAAATTTTTCGAAACCCTGTTGCCAAAAATATATATTTTATAAAACTACAAAACGTTTTCTTGCAAAATCTGCAATACACTATATTTCTAATATTATACATATTTATTACAAGCTTGTATTTCAACTTGCGTTATTTTTTGTTCTAGTAAACAAATGTAATAAATAATAGAGAAAACGGAAAAATGTTTTGAAAAATAATTGACAAAAAAATATGCACTTTGTCGGCACGCAGGCTCGAACCAACAGTTCTTGCTTTGCATCTCCCACGCCTTTAACGTCACGATTAACTTGACTTAAGCCACTAAGATATATTTTCGCGATGGATACAGTGAGGTACGAACTAAACAAAAGTGGAAAACCAATCAGAAAAATAACTGCGAATAGTAAAGTGTGCAGTTTAGTAATTATGAAATTATTGCATTTAGTAGCAACCAAGGTTTTTTTTTAAAGTATAAATCACAGAGAGATAAACGTTAACATTGAAACAATATCACACATTTTGTTACCCGGTGGATATTTGAACAAGCACACATAGGTTAAAGTAGGGCAAGAGCCCACACTTAAGAAAACAGCAGTCGTTTGTGTCTGTTTCAATGATGTATTTAATATAACACCACGTATATATGCTACGACAATACACTGTGTATGATTATATGCAAAAACTTAGATTTTAATTCATTTGTGAATACATACAATACAAGTAGAACACCTGGCTGCATATTGGGAAACTCGCNAAAAACTTAGATTTTAATTCATTTGTGAATACATACAATACAAGTAGAACACCTGGCTGCATATTGGGAAACTCGCCCCACATGTGGGGCTAGTTTCCTTTTACAGTGGGGTAAGAGTCCTATTACATTTGAAAAAGCCCATTCCCATATAATCAGTACAGGGTTCCTCACACCATTGTCTACATTCGCTGCACATAATGCATTCCATAGATGGAGGCTCTTGGTACGTTGCATCACATCCACCACAAAAGTAGTCCACATAACCAGAGCTTGCGACGCCTTTCCTGCCATCAAAAGTCAATTTGCGTTTTGCTCCAACAACTTTCGTCATCAAGCTTACTGATTATACTGTTACGGTCGTTTTCTTTATGTTATGCTTATTTTTTATTAAAATTTTTAATTACAGCAATTTTGCATATGCTGACGATGTGAGTTATTGATGCCTTTCTGGATTTCTGCGCCTCTTTTGTTGATGACTAGCTTTTGGGAAGAGCCCGATTATTTCTGGCGAAACAGAACACTTTACAGGAATGGACGCATTCCTAAGACAAGCATTGAAGGAGACGTCAGTAGAGCTACCTGCAGCAAACTCTTTACAAACATTCTCAGTAGGCCTGGCCGGAGTGTTCGTGGCAGTGGTTTCCTCAAATTGATACATTTGCTATGAGGTAGAAGCAAGCTGTATTTCTGCACTCGTATGATTAGTACTGTCACTGACAGGAGACGTTTGTGTGGAAAGCATTTCGAAAATTCCCTACATGAATGTTGATGCTATCTAACGGCGACTGCGAGAACTACTGCGTCGTAGGACCCTTGCCCCATGTGGACTCTTGNCATGAATGTTGATGCTATCTAACGGCGACTGCGAGAACTACTGCGTCGTAGGACCCTTGCCCCATGTGGACTCTTGCCCCACATACCCTATTTCTTCAAGATAAAACGGCGCGCTTGCTAAATGAGGTAACAGTAAAGACAACAGTAATTCTCCATTTCGTGATTGTTTTATTAGAATTATTTGAGTTGTTTGAAGTATTTCATGTTATTTGCGATTGTATCACGTTTCTGTTTACATTCAACTACGCTTTACATCACTCCTAGTTTTCGCACAAACAGCTGCATACGGTTCGAGGTTGTCGAGTGCCCGCCATGTTGACAGCTGGTCGGTGCGTGTCAGTAGGCATATAGTACAATAATTATATGCAAGTCTATTACATACATTGTTCTTGTAATTTTACAAGCGAATAATTTACAGGGATTTTTAAATATTTCCTGTTCTGATTGACTCCGCAGATATTAATGGATATTATGGCTGTCATCTCCTCGCGATGTTTGTTGGTTCGAGGGTAGCACAACAGCTCATCTTGTCTTTTTTTGGTGTCCGCGTATTTCACGTCACATTCTGGATTAAACGCGATGTGCAACAAAGCTCTGAAATGGCATTTGTATAAATAACAGTTCATTCAGTTATTCACTCTCACTTCAAGAATAAAATAACACAGCAAATGCTGCCAGTTACATATGGAGGCATACCCTTTCGCTTACTGCATGACGTTTTGAAAGTAGGAATTATATCTGACTGACAAATGCCATTGTCTAAGTTTCCCCATTTGTTCTGGATGCACCTGGTAAGTTCGTGCCCTAAGTACTGATTGGCGAACGAAATCCCGCATTACTGATGCCACGTGCGGCCATTTTCCTGTTCGCAGCGATAGGATACGGACTAAAAGTATTACTTATAATGCTTCATTATATTACACTTTCCTGCGTTGCAATAGTTTATTAGTAGAGACAGGAAAATGTCGCGTTTTGAACAACCTGTAGGCTAAACTGCACGGTCCTATGTATTTGAGAGACTCTGCTTTCTGTTCATTGGCTGCTGCCCCAGTGTGTAGCCAGTTTTACTTCAGACCAGGTGGAACGTGATTTGGTGTTTGTCTCCTTGAATGCCTCTTATTGGCTCAGAGTTCACCTGGGCGTGTCTAATATCCTGTGATCCAATAGCAAACGTAACAAATTTACTCGTGTTTGAAGTCTAGCTTGTCCTGGAATAATTTCGCGAAATTTGTCGTTCCCTATTAATTAGTTAGGCCTACGCCTTATATAATAACATATATTAACAAATATGAACCAACCACTAACCACAACATATGAAGGGCCAAATCAAAGTCGCTACAGTCGATAGTGAGTTATATTTTCACCAAGACAGGCCGCCAATCAAATACGACAACATTTTTGTTGTACAGTCGATTGTTTAGTTTAGGCCTGTCAGATAACTTAAAAATATTCCACCTTGTGTACTTAGAAACTCGATAGAGTTACTCATCGCGGAAAAGGTTAGCTTCTTAGATTTTAAATTGTACAAATATGCAAAGTTTTCATTCCCTTATTGGCAGCCGTGTGCACGTGAAGATTTGTTCGCAATTTGACTGGCCGACGAGAATTGTGGTGTTTCAATGCAGATCGTCCGTGATTCATCCGCGAACAACTTTCATTCGGTCACGAAAACAGAAACACGCTACAGCGTTTTAATTTAGTACAAAAATGTTCGCATTTTATCACTTTCTCCACTAGAGTCAATATTTTATCACGAAATTATTTTCCTATTAAAATATCTTTCAAATCTTGTCTTATAGACTTTTCGCGGTAATGCGAGCACTTTTAAAATCAACTTTCGGAAAATGTCACTGCCCCTACCTTCATATATTTTAACTGATACGCTGATGATCATGCGCCCAATGAAGTTGGTAACGACAGAAGTAAAGTAGTTATATTAGCCAGCATTCAATTAAAAGTGTCAGGAAACATTTGCGAATACTAAAATTAATTATTCTGTTTGTAAAATATTTTCTTTTGTAATAAAATCACAGTTTCACTTAACCTACGCATGAATAAAGTAACCAGGCCCACGGCAATGATAATTTTACATGTGGTAGAAGAATATACGTAATGCATAAAGTAGATCTTAAGCAGGGCTTTCAAAAGTGCTCAGTTCACCATGAACAGCGTACCTTCATGGATGAATACTTTCTTCTTGATTGTAACCAAGAATCACAGATGCTGTAGTCTCGTTATCTCAGTTTCTAAAGCGTCAGGCAGCAGCGACAGACAAAGTAATATTACTTTGGCTATTCTGAGTGTACTGCCGACTCATTTCAGACAAGAAGAAAATTCGCGGATAAGAAAGAGTTCCTAGATTACTTAATACATTTTATTATATGTGGTCACACAACAGCGGTCGTAAGTGTTAAGCTTGGTGCTAAAATAGTAATGTTTTATAGGTGTTTAAATAAAACGATCCGTATTAAAATGAAACACAAATTCAAAACTTGGGAGTTATTTTCTCATTGTATCACCTCTCTCCATCCATGCCTTTCGTACGCGCTTGATATTAATTTTAAAAGTTTACAGAAATATCGCAGGGTATTGTTTAATTATTAAATTCAAATATTTTGATGAAATATATTTCAAAATCGTGTCGTTTCGAGCCAGTAATAGGATAAAAGTCAACTTTTAAAAATACGGGTTCAAGAGGCAGTCCAACGTGCTGCTGCCTGTTGAGTAACGTGCTCAGCTCACGACACGCCCTGCCATGCGGTAGCACGCCATCTGTCAGCTGTCTGCCGAAGCAATACCAGCCAGAATAAAATAGCTTTCTTGTGTAAAATAACAAATTTACGAACAGATACTTATGGTTTTATTTTCCCGCAAGCTCTGTATAATTTTTAAAATAACATGTATTTCCGTGTACAGCGATTTTGATTACTAGTAATTTACATCGGGCTGGTAATAGTTACATCTACGTCTATTACACGCCATATTGTTCTCCCGTAAACCTATTTACTTGTTGTTTTCGTGTTGTTGCTATACTTTATTAATAAAACGAAGAAAGTAGGACGCGCGTGGGTAGTTTTTACGCAATTCTTATATTATTCCACGCCACACATTTCCATCTCAGACTGTTTAGTATCAGTAAAAGCGGAATTACTGCTTTGCAATAGTCGTTGGTGCTATGTAAATATACATATAAAATATAAACTTATTTTTAATTATTTCTATACATAACTACATATATCCCTATTTTATATTTCTATCTTTATATATTTATGTATATATACATATGTTACGGTATCTATCTGCGTGTATTCTTCTGGATAGAACTAGTATAAGGGTTTGCTTAGTGTGATCCCCTATTCTATTTTCATGTTTTTAAAATATATTTATTGCGGAAGGCCTTCTGTGGCTACAAGCTAGGCTCTTTACCGTAAAAATAATTGCCTTTATACAGAAAAATTACATTTTTCGTTTTGACATCATGAGGTAAACATCGATTTGGAAGCGCACTTCCGTCATACTGTGAAGAATAATTGTGAATACGAAGGCCTGACTTCAACGAACATGGAGCCTTGACCTGCATCATCGCTGCCTGATTGTTGTCGGTGTTGATTCTGCAATTGATTTTGCACCTTCAGTCAAAATACTCGGTAACATGAGAGAATCACCTGTTCGGAGAGTTTTTTTCTCATGAGGAAACATTACGACAATGGACATATGTAGTTTATGCAAGGTGATACATTGAAGAACAACACCAAAAAATGCAAGGATTCGTCTATTAAAAGACAGCAAGTGATGCCGTCAATACCTATTGCTGCATCGATGGGTACAGATTCCACAGACGATTATGATGAGATAGTTATTGCTAAAGACGGAATAAGTGACCTGTTTCATGCTGTAGAGTGTTTCTCGCGAAATATACACTTGCAAGTCTTTCGCGTGAAATCTATGAACTTCACAATAAACAACCATCGGCTCGAAATACTGATGACCATAAAATTCCTGCTGAAAATAAAGGTAAATTTATTATAAGGCGTGAAATGGAAGGTGAAGACGATCATAAAGAGAGCATTGTTGATAATGGCTATGATGGTAGTGTTGATGAAGTATCTGATTTCAAGGATGATGATTCTCCCAGCGACTCGAATGAACTTGTTGATAGACTCAAGATGACAGTAGAGGAGAAGCATTTGGAATCGTACACAACAAATTCACAATGCAGACTGGAACGAAGCAGGTACGTTTCTAGCTTATGTCAGATTTTTCGAACTATTTTCCTTGTATCCCTCCGCGGACAATTTTTACAAAGTTCAGTCCTGCAACGATCAATTGGGAAGCATGGTGGGGGCCTGACGTGATGCTGTGTTGTTCAGTACAAAGTCCAAGTTGTCTATCGACCAATGGTGAAGCGTGGTGAGAGCCTGCTGTAGCGTTAAGCACTTTTAGTGCAAAGTGCAAATACAATATATCCAGGAAGTGATTAAATATGCCGAGGGAACTGGATATATATTTTTTTAAGCTAGATTATTAAATGAAGTATTCACCTTTTGGATTTGGAAGTAGGAATACATAATTTTATTTTTAAATACATGGAATTTATTTTAACTAGCAAACCACACACACCACAATCAGTACCACATGCTGCACAATTAGCACTACATGCATTACAACCAGCACCATTTACACCACATGCACCACAATCAGCCCAACATGCACCATAAGGAGCACCACACACACCACAAGCAGTACTACAATCAGCACCACATGCACCAAAACACCACAATCAGTACCACACACACCGTAATCAGCACCACATCAGCACCACACACACCACAATAGCACCATGCAAACCTCAATCAACATCACACGCACCACACTCAACACAATCAGCACTGTACGCACCACAATCAGCACCACACGCACCACTATCAGCACCACAATCAATCCACACACCAATCCACAAACCAATCCAAGCACCAATCCACACATCAATCCGCAGAGCCCGCTAGATGGACTGCGTGCTGTAGTTAGTTGCCAAATGCGGCGTGGAGATCGTGTTGAAAGACACGGGAGCAAAGTCCAAGATGCAGACACTTCACGGTTACCAGACACCTTGCAGGTGTATACGTGATAAAACTACTTGAAAGCTCATAGACCAGCAGAGGTTGCCATGCAGGTGCGGGCGTGTTAAAATGCTAACACTGCCCGTCCCAAGTCGTGGAGCCATGCGCGTGATTAAAACATGTACGCGGTAAGTTTGAGGGCAAGCGGAATTGTATGAAAAGCATTACCTCATTTTTTTTCATAAAATAGTAAATAAAATTACAAAGCTGGAATACACAGTCAAATAATAATAACATTTTTAAATAAAAAATTTGTGATTGACCAACTGTACATTTTATTTCGCTTAAAAATTATATATATTCTTACATATAAACAATTAGAAGAATTTTTTTTTTTTCAATTATTTTAATAATTACATACCCTATTTACACCTTCTCGTAAATGGCAAACTACACTTCATTCTTAAATTGATAAATAAATATACACACTTTAGTGTAGAGACATCGGCTTCACCTGCGAACTCTAGTAGCAATAAACAACATGGCCATCACCAGCGCCCCTAGCAGGCGGTGAGGGAACTACAGCAGATGGCATCTAAGATGGCGGTCGAAGAAAGTGTAAGAGAGAAAAGAGGTTGGAGAGAGAAGTAAGAGAGAAGCAAATTGGAACGACAGAGCATGAAGTAGCAAGTTGGATTGACAGAGCATGAAGTAGCAAGATGAATTGACCGAGGTCGAAGTGGAAAATTCTAGAAACAAAATGGCTGAAATGTTATGGACGTGGACATGGGGTCAAACATCATGGGTTATGGGGTCAAGGGTATTGAGTCTTGAGTTTTGAGCATCGAGTCAAGGGTCTTTGAATCAAGGATCTTGAGTCTTAAGTCTTGTGTCTAAGGTATTGGGTCTTGAGTATCAATTCTTGAGTCTTGAGTCAAGTTTCAAGTAGTTTTGAGAATTTTCTGAGAATTTTTTGTACTCAAGGTCATTCAAAGTTCATGGGAATTGAGTTAATGTCATGAGAATTGGGTTAAGGTCATGGGTTAAGGTCTAAGTGATCGACATCTAACATTGCTGACGAGATGGACACCTGCCGATCTGGCGAGGATCGGTTGTGTCGGGAGCTTATTCGATTCACTTCTTATCAAACTCCGGATCTCCTACATATGCATCTTTAAATAATATTTTTATATATTTCTTAATTTTTTACAATGTTTTTAATTTTTTATAAATTTTTGATGATTTTTTTAATTGTCTGCAATTTTTTGGGTTTTTTAATGTTATTCAAGGTCACAGTCATGAGTCAATTTCAAGGTCACTGGTCAAGTTCACCTGGATAAAAAATTGCCTCCGGCCGGAATAACAGAGCATGAACTTATCCGACGCGACGCTCCGATCCCCCTTCTCCTTGTCACAGACTCATCCAAATCATTCTACTAACCTTTGAAAAATGGCACTGCCCCTGCCTGCATGTATTTTAACGGGAACACTGACTGGAATGCCTCCGATAAAATTGGTAACAGCGAAGAGATAGTAGTTCCATGTCTTAACGCTGAATTAAAAGTGCTAGGAGAACATTTGAGTTCTGTATTTTTAATGCATATAAGTGTTATGAATTATCAAAATGGTAAAGTATTTACTTTACTAATAATTTCACATTTTACTTATCCGAGACACGAATAAAGTGACCAGGCCAATATAAATGTTAATTTTACATATGGCGCAAGTGTACGGAATATGCGTACAAGTATCTATTTAGAAGGGCTTTCAAAAGTGCTCACCTTACCGTGAACAGTCTTTAACTTGCTGTACGGGACAATTTTGCCATGTAATTTCGCCGAATGGTGAAAGTGTTGAAATGTTCTCAGTAAGAAACCATCGTCTAATAAAGGAAGCACTAACATCAGAAAGACGATCATTGCCATTGCGATCATTTTTGAGATACGTAAACTGTTATTGCCAGTCATATCAAGTGAAATATATGCATTTCTTAGTCCTAAGTGTAAACGAGCATTACACCGATCTAAGTATGCTTCCAGACATATCATTTCGGTGCAATAAACGAAATGATAAAGTTGTATGTGACATAAAGGGATTGTATTATAAACAAACGAAAGCTGTAAGCGTTTATTATATTTGTACGTTTTTGAAAGGCAATATGAATAAACTTAGAAACAGCAATCCTTCGAAACAAATTTTTAAAAACTATGTGCAGTGAATTAACATGCAGTTGTCTGTGACGCCGTATCTCTATAGTTTTCAAGCGGCAGAAATCTATGATAAAGATGTGTCTCAGGAAAGAAAATTTTAACAGAAAGGTTATATACAGTAATGTCCTTCCAGATCCTTCCATTTCTTTAACTTTCAAAATATTCCACGAAGAGCAACATCAAAAATGCCGTATCCTCTTTACCCATTCGATTTCGAGTAAAATGAATCAATGCCGTTGTTTTCTAATTGTGACTACAGAACCAATTAGCTATATATTTCTCACCCCATATTACATATTTACTATAGTTTTTTGAGAGCCTGGTGTGGCATCTTTTCTAAAAATATCATCAACCGCCTTGAAAGGACTTCACTGGAAACATACAGTATTACTTTCTGTGTACAATTAAAATTATAAATATATAGGGATCATTTGAAACAGTTACTCTGGGGATAAAATTTGCGACTGGATGCTTTAAAGTGGTTTATATCAATTCTGAAATATCACTGACCCTTTTAACGCGATTCATGTACTCTGACTGAGCAACTCGGTCGATATAAGCGATGCACTTCGTACTGTAAGCAATTCTGCTCAAATAATCACGTAAGTGCCTGGTCGGACTTTAAAGACTGCTGCGTCATCACAATTGCTCTTAACCGCAGTAAAATGATCTTTATTAGTCTCTGGCTTCAGGTAAAAGTTGGCCCGCTCTTACGACTGCCACGAAGACACGCGAAGCCTCGATCGTCGGTGGCCGTTCACAAAGCGACTTAAATTGTAGAGGCAGGATCGGCGAAGGCACGCACAACCTCTCACATTACTACGTAAATGGTTCAGAGCTATCATGTAGTCAAGGATATGCCGTCGTCTTTTGCTTTTCTGACCATAGTCGTGCAACGTAAAAGGCAAACTTCAGCCCGATATAGTTAGCTCACGGTAGAATGAGCACTTTTAAAAGCCCTGCTTAGGATATACTTTTATTTTCATTTTGTATTATTCCGCTACACGTAAAATTAACATTACAATGGGCCTGATCACGTAATTCGTGTGCCGTCCAAACAATTTTTCAGGAATATAAATGTGTCAAATATATATAAATTCGAGTGCTTATGTTTATAAAGCAAGAAACACTGGTTTTATTGGCAATAAATTTAAACATTACACTCGCAATACAATGTCAACACTTAGAACTATTTTCGCTGCCAAACAGGGAGCCTGCTTGCCAATGTGTACTGTGGAAATATAATTATGGGCAACTTTTGTTCTATTTTACAAAATTACTTACCCTGCACCTCTCGTACATTGTAACAATTCACACCGTGAGGCACATAACTGACATAAACTGAATCGCGTCGTGGCCCGAAATGGGACTGGGAGGAAGAGAGGAATGGGAACACGTTTTTCTGTGAAATATGGTCCCCCCTACCCTTCCATGAGTTTACCACTTCGGAAATAGATATTTATCTGTGTCACGGGAAACGGACGACTATCTTGTCGACCTCAAAAGTAAATGCGGTATCACAGATAACCCTCCCCACTCTTACCGTTCGCTGGTGGCAGAAATAAAATACACGTGTTTCTAGTTCTAGTTCCCGTAAAAAAAAAAGTAAAGTAGCATACCGCATGACGTCCCAGCCCTGGCAGTGATTGGTGGGCTCGTTGTCAACCCCCGTGCTGACCTCGCCCTGTCCTGTCGCCCACTTTCCCCGCGGAGGGAGGATGCAGCTCAATAAAAATGAACCACGTGGATTAGGGGGGTGGGGAATTGGTAAACAAGTACTCGCGTGAGGTTTGCCCGCACGGTCAGGGGAGGAGGGGGGTAACAGGTCCCGCTGGGTGAAACGAGTCTATCAGCCACAGGGGGAAGAGTACCTTCCTGTCGGGAGTTGTGTGGAGTCGCTGCAATCGAAAATAAACACAACCCATTTCACCCCCCCCCCNACATGACCTGCCCGCCAACCCGTGTGTGGTACGCAAACATGATACCACGGACGAAATATTACTGTACCTGGTAAGGAATAAATTTCG
This sequence comes from Clitarchus hookeri, assembly GCA_002778355.1. Classification (NCBI taxonomy): domain Eukaryota; kingdom Metazoa; phylum Arthropoda; class Insecta; order Phasmatodea; family Phasmatidae; genus Clitarchus; species Clitarchus hookeri. The sequence continues at coordinate 216,125 of NQII01001550.1, forward strand.
AGAGAATCCGTGCACTGGTTCATTTCTCTTTTTGGAAAGTGCATGGCATAAACATTGCGGGATTGTTTGACCCACAATTTTTCTCTTCCACTTTCTCAGCCCATACAGAATTTCAAAAATAAAAACACCTAATTGTACAATTTCATTCACCTAAGTATTTTAATATGAAACAAACTTTTATTCCAAAATTGATCAATAGTTTTGGTCTAAAAAAAACAAGAATAGAAGAAAATATTGTCTACGAATATTTCAGTCTGTAAAATTGGACACAGTATGTCAAAGATCCCAAATGTACTCTCTCAGATTTAATAGTTTTATCCATTTCTTTACTCTTAAATATAGGAATTTGCTACATGGTGTTATTTAGCACGTTCCCCACGTAAAGTGTTTTCCTGCTTTCATTAAATCCTGGAAAAAGAATCATTGGCATCTCGTGGATAGTCAACTGCATAAGATTCTGTACTTGGGTACACGCTGAATTTTGAACGTTGGTTTAGAATCTGTTAATTCCCAGCCGAATTTCTCGTTCAGACTGTAATAGAGCACAACTATATATTCCTGAAACTGTACTTGAAAAGATATTACTTTCGCTTATGCCGGAAGATCTTCGAACAACGTATGATAGAACTAAGTATACTGGCAATAAGTGTTCGTCAACGTAATTATTCTGTCTATTCGCAAGCTATTTTTTATTAATAGCAAAAATGGGGGAACGATTTCTTAGTTCTGAGCATGTTCCCAACAGAACTGATGTGTTTTAACATTTCAACAAACTTGTCCCGGAATTATTCTGGGAAAAAACTAAGGAGAAGTTCGACAGTCACATTTTTATGAGAAAAAATTGATTATAGGCCTAGGTACACATGGCATTAGATCAGTTGTAATATAAGTTTAATGATATGAGCCTTGATTAGTATTGGTGTAATAAGTTAATTGAACCAACGCTGACCTGCATTTGAAAGTTATTAGGGACGCCGAATTACCATAAGAAGAATCATAGGTTCGAAACCCAGACAAGGCATGGATGTGTATTACGTAGGTTTTAAGTATCAGACGTTTTGGTTTTGTTTGACGAGCAAATTGTTCCCCGAAAAAACTAATGACACAAACCGAGATGGTAAAAATAAGTAATATAAAAATAACAAATGAACGATTTAGTCATTTATACTTGCGTTATGTTTGGTAATAATTACTTGTGTCTGACTGGAGCAAGCTATGGTTTTCACCTCCAAATATTTAAGTTGCGCATAAAGGTAAGTCATAATTAAGTTAAAAATTCAAAATACAATAGGTAGAATACTTAGTGGGAATGTCAAGGGCGTTTTGCTTAAGCGAGCCATGCGTTATTACCCATCCCAGTTGAAGGAATAATAGGAAAATGTGACTGACGAGTAGGTAATTGCTAAAAGGCTCTGTGGAGCTGAGGACATTCACGAGTCAGATTCAACTGCACCTGTCTGTCAAGTTTCAGCCGGACTGTGGTCTAGGGAGTGTATTTAAATGACTGCAAGAACCTCGGGTAAGTAGGAAACCATTCTGTCAAGCTGCCCAACGAGGCAGCTGTGCAACACGTGTATAGTTCATGTAATTTAAATTAACCCGTTCAGTCCTGACTTAATTTCAATTGCAAGCTTTGATTTTTTTTATGTGCACTGTACTTGTGACAAGTGTCGAGTGTGCTTCTCGCAACCAGTTGACAATTTGCTGCGTGTTCGTTGATGTCAGCATTAACCATTCGCAGATGAGAGACGCAGAAACTTAAACGAGTCAGATTTCTGACATTGAACACGCTCAAAAAACCGGCAACTCATTCCTTTCTGTGTACAGTGCCAACCACGAATTCCCTTCATGTGCAGCATGTAATCAAGCATGGACACGGGGAGTGAACGGGTCAACTTGATTGCGTTTATGGAAACCTTCATTCTGTTTGCATCGTACTTTCCGAAAGAAAAAGAGGCCTATGAGATCGCTTAACTGTATGTTTGTGCGGTTGCTTATTTATGTCCCTTAAAAAATGTGTTGAACCTGTCATCGATTTCCATTAAAATCGGTACACATCAAATTTTTGTACATTTTTGCCATGCTAAATGTTTATTTTAAAAAATTGCTGTATATTTTTTAAATTATGGGTACGATGTCATGTCAGGAGCCGCTAAACCGATTTGAAACAAAATTATTTCTTGACAGTCAAATGTCATTTCTTGAACACCCAATTTGTAAAATTACTCTACCTGAAATATACTTAACCGATTACCGTTAAACGTGGTATACAGGATGATTCTTAAATCACGGGACAAACATTGAGGGGTGGTAGAGCTCACTAAAACAAACAATTATTATATAAGAATATACGGGCGGAAGTGACGCGTTGAGGCACAAACACAAAAACATAACACATTTTAACGGAAACATAAAATGATGATTAGCAGCATACTTAACGAGTGATTCCGTACAGAAAATGTTAAAACAGTTGCTGGAAATCATCCACCAACAGTCACGCATGCTTGGCGACCTCTACATATGGCGTGATTGGCTGACAATGGTGGCGTGCGTGAAATACCCGGCGTATTTGAATCTGTTCGCCAATCACGCCACCGATGCTACCAAGCTTGCATTACTGTCGGTGGTAGCAATTTTGAGCAATTATTATAAACATTGCTGTAAAAAGGCATTTATTGGCGACGTTGTAAATAAATAATGTGTTGCATTTCATGTGTTATTTTTGTGTTTGTGCCTCAACGCATTACTCCCGCCCATATATTCCTATACAATAATTGTTTGTTTTAGGGAGCTCTACCACCCCTCAATGTTTGTCCCATGATTTTAGAATCATCCTGTATAAGTAATGTTGTAGGAGATCACATACTATATATTATATGTGTTTATAAGGCATTTTTTCCAAATCGGCCCGCCATTTAGGTTAGTATGCCATGTCTATAAAGCTGTGTCAATAAACGATTCCAAACAAAGTGAAATGCGAACAGTACTATTACCGGCCACATCAATAAGTAATTTGAAATAAGTTACTTTCGTGCAAAATGGTTGCTTCGTTAAAAATTGTGCATTACATTGCATCTTTGGAACAATAAAAGTAATTTGAACCCATCTTGGCACGCTGGCAGTTCTTATGCCATGTGAAAGTGTGTCACTTCAAATTTAGAATTAAGTGTCATAATACCAGTAACTTCTTAAATAATTGCTACCTATGCTTGCATGCGACTGGTATTGTGTAAGATCAGAATACCCGAGGGAGGCTGTAGATGCCACCGAAATCATAATCTGGAATTTTTTCTAGGAGCTGCAATATAAGTATTCTCGCCAGGAAGGCTGTGGGGCGGCCTTCAGAAGGCCAGCACGATTCTGTTAATGTCGCCAGCATAACAGTACCCAAGAGCGACGAAATCACGGTCGCTTAATGCTACTGAACCTCCCGACGTTCCGGCATGATTTGTTGAACTGTCTAATGGGGATGTCATCAACTATTCCCGATTATTTCTGTGCACTGAACTGCGAGTTTAGGCTGAATCGCGAGCAGTGAATTTAATCGCACTGAAATCAGTGACAGCGTGTAGGACCTTAGGACAGTAGGACCGAGGCATTTCTTAAAATCAACACGTACTGCGCCTAATTTCGTTACCCCCTTCAGCTAGCGCGTAAAAAGGCACTTAAGTATAGGTTTTGATGAGCAGCGTAACTGCCTACGCCATCGTCTGAATGAAGCAGCATGCCTCAAAGCGCTAGCTTTATTGATCGACTGCTTATTGGACGTCTTTGGGGTGAATGGCGATGCTCGGAGGGTTAGGTGAAACAATCCTGGGTAGCCTGTGTAATTGTACGTCACGGAACGAAGGACTAGGTAGGATGCCTGTATCAGAGACGTCAGTGATTGGTATTGTTTGCGCAAAAGTTTCATATTGTACTTTATAGTGTTTTTCTTTTTTCATGCTGGGTTCTAATCATCGGATTTTGTTAACAAAACTGTTAGGTGTGCCGAATGTTGTCTACAAACATAATTATCTTATTTGGTTATTTTGTGCTTATTATTCTGAGTTTAAGGAATTGTTTTGAAAAGTGGCAAATTTCCAAGTACGATTTGTGGTTTTAGTCTTTACAAATACTATGGGAGTGCACTGTTTTGTTTAATGACCGCAGTGAATTTATAAGGGCGTATATAACATTGGAACTTGTTTGAAGACCAAACAGTGGTTTTCCTTACATTTTCATTTAATTATTTACAAAGACAACACTACAGTTTTCGTACTAGTTCTGACATCGTACGTAATGTAGAAGCCTACCGTGTAGCAAATCACCAAACGGCGATCTTAACCACAACAAACGCGGACTTGAGTGTATATCGGATTGCATGAATGCACTTATGATACCTCAACTTGCATATGTGCGAACGAATGGTGGCAGAGAAACAATATTGGCCGCACAATGGCTGCTCTCAGTTTCTTCGAGATAGTTTAAACCATCCCTTATTGGAATGACCGCTACTCGACCCAAAGCACTGTATAATTCTCGAGTATAAAAAGTATAGNTGCTCGGAGGGTTAGGTGAAACAATCCTGGGTAGCCTGTGTAATTGTACGTCACGGAACGAAGGACTAGGTAGGAGGCCTGTATCAGAGACGTCAGTGATTGGTATTGTTTGCGCAAAAGTTTCATATTGTACTTTATAGTGTTTTTCTTTTTTCTTGCTGGGTTCTAATCATCGGATTTTGTTAACAAAACTCTTAGGTGTGCCGAATGTTGTCTACAAACATAATTATCTTATTTGGTTATTTTGTGCTTATTATTCTGAGTTTAAGGAATTGTTTTGAAAAGTGGCAAATTTCCAAGTACGATTTGTGGTTTTAGTCTTTACAAATACTATGGGAGTGCACTGTTTTGTTTAATGACCGCAGTGAATTTATAAGGGCGTATATAACATTGGAACTTGTTTGAAGACCAAACAGTGGTTTTCCTTACATTTTCATTTAATTATTTACAAAGACAACACTACAGTTTTCGTACTAGTTCTGACATCGTACGTAATGTAGAAGCCTACCGTGTAGCAAATCACCAAACGGCGATCTTAACCACAACAAACGTGGACTTGAGTGTATATCGGATTGCATGAATGCACTTATGATACCTCAACTTGTATATGTGCGAACGAATGGTGGCAGAGAAACAATATTGGCCGCACAATGGCTGCTCTCAGTTTCTTCGAGATCGTTTAAACCATCCCTTATTGGAATGACCGCTACTCGACCCAAAGCACTGTATAATTCTCGAGTATAAAAAGTATAGNGTTTAAACCATCCCTTATTGGAATGACCGCTACTCGACCCAAAGCACTGTATAATTCTCGAGTATAAAAAGTATAGTCTATTCGCTGTCTTCACACTTTTTTAATCAAACATTCAAAAAATCAGCCCATGTACAGCAGGTTTGGTTGTTTCCTAAATATGCCACGTAACACAAGCTTGTATGCCTTTTTTTAGGTAAACTAAACTTTTCTGTGGTTTTTATCTATAAATAATAATATTTAATTTATAATTAATATGAATAAAACAGAAAAAAATGAGTGTGTTGGTAATGTCTGGTTAGAAACGGTTCTTATGAAAATGTTATTAAATTGAGTGCGCACGAATGCGGTGCGTTGTTTCATTGGTGTAATTATCTCACCTTAGTTGAGCTTTGCTTGCATGAGGCGGAGGAATAGCTTAAAAGTATAACTTAAGCAAGGCTTCACGAAAGTTGAAGTAGCCGCGAATGGTCTATATTATTTTCCTAGACGTGGATAGTGGGCACACGCAACCATATGTGTGTTTTAAAGCCTACACCAGATNATGGTCTATATTATTTTCCTAGACGTGGATAGTGGGCACACGCAACCATATGTGTGTTTTAAAGCCTACACCAGATGTGCGTCTTTGTGAAAGGCCAACTGCTATTTAAAGCATGGGGTTTTTGCTCCCTACTCTGGCCTAAATAGCGCGACAAAAATTTAGAATTTGACAAATCGCACTGGGAAAAAGGTTTTGTTGAATCAAGTGAAGTTTGTATGGCGAAACCAAATTAATTGTTTGTATGAAGGCAATGAAATATTTTGGTTGTCCCAAACAAAGATTTGGTTGGTACGCCCAAATACTTGTTTAGTTCCATGTAAGTTAAACCGTTTTGTTTAATACAAAAAACGTGGAGCCCAACTGAGATTCTAACCTTAAATCGCTTCCCCCTGAGAGCTACGCACTTAAAACCTCAGCTACAGTATCTGTTGGTGTACATGAGTGTTTGTAATAAATACATTTGTAATCCTGGACAACATGCGCGAATAAATATTTGAAGTTTTACAACTTAACTATTTTAGTTTTATGTTGACCTTGAACTAGCAAACACTGTTACTATCCTAATAATCACAAAAATACAAATAAACTCTCAAGCTGTATTTTTGAACTAAGGCAATCAAATGACTGGCCAAATAAATACAAACAGTTGATTCAAATAAATATTAAGTCAACAATCTAAATTCTTTTGTATCAACACAAATGTTTTGTTAATTAAAGCATGTATTTTGTTAGATGAATAGAATTAATTTCGTTACTTCTCAAGTTCTGTTTAATCAACCAAATATTTTGTTGGGGCAACTAAATATATTTTCGGTCCTGTACATGAAAATATGTTATTGGCTTTTCTCTCAGTGTGGATGAAAAACAAACTAGGTACTTCTGTAACGTGGCTAATTACTTCGGTGGGAGCTACATGTTATCTTTGAATTAATTTATTTGACTTAATCTCAAATAACTCAGAGACGTAAACCGTAATATTTGACGAACTCGTTTGGTAATAATGTTTACTTTAAAAAAAATCCTGTTAGTGGTAATTTTTGTAATTAAACATTGAACAATATATGACACGCCCTGGATGACACCTGAGTCAAACCAGTAGCTACAAATGAACTAATTACATGCAGCCGAGCCAAAGTATAATCGACTTATCACAGCGACAGCAACTAGTGAACAAATGCCACCGGTTAGAATAAACGGACACATATACATCTCACTTAGCCTGCGAAATTTTCAAGTCTCTTATTTTCGTCTTTGTTTCAGCGTGTAGTGATTTACTTCTACTTACAAAAAAAATTTTGTTTGGACAAACGAAAAATTAATTTTAATAATTACTCATCGAAAACATTATAGTTTCTGTTTTCCGATATATTATAGCTAACTTAAAAAAAAATGTAAAAAAACAAACTGGGATTTAAAATACTAAGAAGGAAGTTTTGCTATATAAAGTCTTATATTAGNAAAAAAAAATGTAAAAAAACAAACTGGGATTTAAAATACTAAGAAGGAAGTTTTGCTATATAAAGTCTTATATTAGAACAGCTAAGATATTTTTATTTTCTAAAAATTGTCAATATTTGTTTGCTATTATCCCAAATAATTTATATTTATGTCGGGGGAAAATATTCCACACAATGCACCATTATTGTATCGATAAGAATGAAACTTAATTTGTCGTGGTACTGCGATTGTTTTCTGCTGCTGGTTATTACCCGAACTATATATTTTTTGGTTATTTTCTTTTAGGTTAGGCAGTACTACATAGTTGAATGTAGGATGTTTTCAAAGATACTCACAGAACGCTATCCGTACTTATTGGAACGTTTAACCTCGTTACAGTTTACACTATTAGATATAAGAGAGATATAAGGATTGTGTCAATGCAGAGTGTACCAGTTTCTCGTAGTCCTCCTTAATGTCCGCTGGGATCTGGAATGCCATTTCCTGTGTCAGTCAGGTTAATAATATTTCTCTCGTGACCGGCGATATTTTTATAACCGGCGCGAGCGTCACTGGCCTGATCCTTTTCTCAGGAATTACAAATCTCGATTTCTTTCATCACGTCATCGCCTTGTCCCGTCCCACCTTGCCCCCCCCCCCTTCTCAACCCATTCCGTTCTGCTTTTCCGTACCACTTCCAGCAGTCCCCAAGCTCCCATCTTGCTGATTAATTAATTAGGGAACCTTTGCTCCGCTTGTTTTGCCTTCCCCACCTCATTCGCGCAAATCCCGTCTCAGGAGGGAATGAAGGGTGTGAGAAATTGCGTTTCAACTTCTGTACTGTACTGCAGACGGCGTGCTAAGAAAAAAAAATTCCTCTCCCTTCTTTCCCAGCTCTGCATTGGCGTGATATAATCTACTTTACTCTTCTTGATTTGCTTGTAAATGTATACCTGCGTTCTTAATTACGTGCCCGTTTCGTCCGAATACATTTCTAAAAAAAACACACCATTGAAGTTTTCAATGTAATAAATTTAATTACATCTCTAATTTGATTCTTTTGGGTTTCACGCTGAAATGTATTTCTTAAAGTTGTGTNAATGTAATAAATTTAATTACATCTCTAATTTGATTCTTTTGGGTTTCACGCTGAAATGTATTTCTTAAAGTTGTGTGTATATTCTCCCATTATCTTAAATATGTCCCGGTGGATTGATTTCGCGACAGACAATGGCTGAAGCACAGAGTAGATAAGTTTACAGAGACGAAATGGCGACGCCGTTTCTTTGCAACGATACTCAGGTCACGGGGCCCGTGTCTGACTGGAAAACGCACAGACATGCCTTCACATAAGCTCTTAGTTAATCTGTCGCTGTGGTAATCCTCGTAAACAATCACATCATAAAAGCGGAATGGAGAGAGCGGAGAGATTTAGGTGGCTCTTATCATCGAGGTCTTGAGAGCCGATGAAGGTGAAGCGATGTGAGTTTGGAGCAGCGCCGGAATGCAAGGGCGGGAGAAACGAGAGATCGCCGAGAAAACCCGCCGACCAGCAGTATGGTCCGGCACGATTACCATGTCTGAAAATCCGGGAGCAGTTGCCTAGGTGCACTCTAAAAAATTGTTTGTACTTTAACAAGAAAAACCCTTGTAAACCCAGTTGCCAAGAAAATCCTTTGTAAAATTACTAACGGTTTTCTTGTAAAATCTGCAAAGCATATATTTGTAATATTTTATATGATAGCTTTGTATTACATCTTACATCATTGAAAAATTTACATAAAATTATCTATTTTCCTTCTAGTTAACAAATGTGATGAATTAATAACAGCGGACAACTAAAAAGAAAATANTACATAAAATTATCTATTTTCCTTCTAGTTAACAAATGTGATGAATTAATAACAGCGGACAACTAAAAAGAAAATGTTTCAAAATATAATTCACGAAAAAAAATGTACGCTTTGTCAACGCGGGGATTAGAACTTACACCCCTAGAATACTTAGCCCTCAATCTTAACCACAAGACCAACTTCACCTACAAGCTTAGCACTTACTTTTATAGTAGACGTAAATATAGCTTCATGTACCTACAAAATGTTAAAGAAGTTATTTGATTAAGAAGAATAAATTTATTTCATTTTAAGAGTTCTGCGTAGCTAGAAAAAATTAACAGTTAATGAGTAATACGGTCACATTTTAATGTAATTGTCGTTTTATTATGATTATTTGAGTGGTTTGAAGTGTTTTACGTTATTCAAACTTGCAATACATTTCTTTTTGCAACTACGCTTTACATCACCCATAGTTTTTGCACAAACAGCTATATACGGTTTTACGGTTTTACATTGTTGAGTGTCCGCCATTTTGCTGAAGCTCGTGGATAGGGGTCAGTATAGTACAAACGTTTCTATGTATATTGCAAGCACGGACCTTGTAGTTTTACAAACGAGTAATTTTACAAGAGAAATCTTTGTACTGTCACAAGCATTTGTAAAATTACAAACAATCTCTCAGTAAAAATTACAAAAAAATTTAACAGTGTGGGAGGTTAGTAGTCTAGCCACAACACCACCGCGGCCCCATCATAAACACGGTCATCTATATCTTGAAAACCGAACTTACCAACATCAGGGTAAAGAAATTCGCTCACCGTGTAATATCCGATTTCAACACGTAATATTGCCCACACCAAAAAGGCCGAACAAGTACAATTGTTTTTCTTATGTAAATGACGGCTTTGGATCCAATCACTGTGCAATTCGACANCCCACGCCAAAAAGGCCGAACAAGTACAATTGTTTTTCTTATGTAAATGACGGCTTTGGATCCAATCACTGTGCAATTCGACAACATTGTTATAGTAGCACATATAAGTCAAATTTACAATTGTTAAGGAGCCTTCCTTCATTGAACGAACGTATTCAGAATAGGCATCCTGTATATACTACGTGCTGCGAAAGGCTTTCTATTGGCTGGGCTGCCGGCTGGCGAGTAGGTTACCAGGCGCCGATTGGTGAACGACGTTCCAAAGTGTTGCTGGCCAGTAACGTCATTTTGCTGGCGTATGCCGTTGAAGTTCGCCCTACAAGCTGTTGGTTCACCTCTGCATTTTCAAGTTCTCTGTGACTGAAGTCTTATATGACTCCGTTACTTTTTACGCTTTGGCCGCTGTTAATTCGACAGATCCTGGAGGATTCTGAGCCAATATGATTGTCGCAACAAAAGAAAAATTGAAGTACAAGCAACCGAGGTAAAAGGAAAACGATTTCTTACTAAGACAATAGTCAATGAACAAACACCTGCCATGTGCATCGATTTGACTGTGTAGTCTATGAAGTGAATTTTATCAGTTGCAACGCGATAGTATGACGAATTTAAATGCGTATATTAGCACAATTTTTCTTGAAAATTCAGTACCTTAGATACCGTAGGCTATGGTGACATTAAAATTAATACTCCCCTTTCACGACTTGTCTGTTTTTCTTCGTAAACGTGTGACGCTCGTGCTTAGAGGGCTGCAAAATAGAATTCTGAATTACCGTTAGCTAAATTCTACGTAAGCATTTCCAAGGTGAAATACAAATGACACGTAATTTAGAAATCACTTTCCTTAACCCCGCACCATATGGCATTGCCTCGAATGTTCGTGATTTTTCTCAAATTTACTTCACACACAATGTATTTTAGTTTCGGAAAAGACTGTCAGTATTTAGGAATGTAAGATAATTTAATGCCAATTTAAAAAAAAACCCTCTGTTTTTTACTGACGTCTTTTTTATGTAATGTAATGAATAAATGAAGTTTACTAAGGACATAAAATNTTTTAATTCCAATTTAAAAAACCCTCTGTTTTTTACTGACGTCTTTTTTATGTAATGTAATGAATAAATGAAGTTTACTAAGGACATAAAATAATTATTATTTATGAAGTCATTGACGTGGACAAAACAAATTTCGCAATTACACACCACAATTTATGCATGAACACACTTTCTAAAACGCCAGCATAAAAATATATCACAAAACATTAATAATATTATCATTAAAACGCTATTTTAACAGCTGCGTGTGACCTCTGTGCATGAAAGATGACATAAATGTTTGCAAAATTATGCGTTTGTTTTATTTTGCAGGTATGAAAACTGGGAAATAAATCAGCATAATACTATCGAGTTCTCCCAGCTAAAACTTAATGGCAAACTCACTCTTCACGCCCTGGCATAACTGCAAAAATTGTGTTTACAAAATCTTCACGATACCTCCAGATCGCCTATATAGCAACAGTCGTTTCTATTATAAATGGGCGTTTCCAGTATAGTAACAAACTGTTCTTACAAAAACCATAAATCTAAAGGCATCACCGTTTCATTAGTTTCCAAACCTGCCTGTCACTGAAATGGTGTTAAACGCAATAGAAGTAGCAGAAATATTTAAAAGTTTTAATAAAAGTTGAAATTTATAAAAGCTCTATGACGTAGTGTATGTTTGTTGCTACGGTTATTTCTTTTATAATGAACATCTTCACTAGCGCACACTCTTATACTTCCTTAATTGTAGCTTTATACGACTTATTTAGGTAAATGTACGTGATTTTAGCTATCTAGATAAATCTAAGTACAAAAAATTTACTGCTACTAAGTAATAAATAATTTGGCCTCTCGGCAGCTTTGTTAGGTTCAGTGAAGCACTCGGCTGAATCGAACGGAATGATACTAAAATAAACGATAACATGTTTTAAAGTATTTTATTGTGAATTACAGTCGCATACTAATTGTAATTGTCACAGTACAACTATTTAGTATCCTTATTCTCACTTCAGAGTGTTAAGCCGTAAATAGTCGCACAAAAAAATGTATGCATTTACACAATGCAAAGAAATGCCAAAAACAATTTGGATGAATTTAGTTAAAGAAAAGCTACCAATGCCCTTAAATAGCGTTTAACNTGCAAAGAAATGCCAAAAACAATTTGGATGAATTTAGTTAAAGAAAAGCTACCAATGCCCTTAAATAGCGTTTAATACTTATCTGCCAAGTGGTAGTTATTCAATATTACCTAATCACAAACGCATTGAGAAAAACATAGCGACTTTATGAATGAAATTGTTTAAAGTCACGCATTTTTAATACGAATAGCCAACAAGTCAGGTATCGATGTGGCCTATGTATCATCGAATATTTTTAAACTTGGTGTATCTCTATCTTCTGTATATTTATCTCACTTCCTGTTGTGTGGTCTTCGGTGCTGAGGTGAAGTTAGTTTTAGGGAACATTAAAGAAGTGAGAGGAATGGAGCAGGATGCATTGGAGAATTCAGTAAGTAATAAAGTGTGTTTATGTGTGAAGAAGATAAGAAAATAAATAATATTTATATTAAAAATAACCTTTCCACATATTCTCTCTATCTTAACTCGTCGCTTTACGTCAGTAAAGAAACATTTTAAGTAGAACAGCAGAGTAATAGTCCTGAACCACCAGCTGTCAGTATAGACACCACATATACCAATTTTTAATTGATGTGTATGCTCACGAATGTGTTTTTTTTTTTTCGTGGTTGCTAACCTGTCAACACCTCAGGCCAGTTTCAGAGAACGATTGTCACTACAGCGTTGTTAACCTACAAACTCTTTTAAAAATCTCTCACTATTCGCCGCTGTTGCGTAAGCACTGTCGTTTGATTACAGATGCTGAATCTAATTTTCTCTGTAATTAAAATCCTTCATACTAAGCGTGTTGGTTTTGTTATATAATCGACAGGAAGTGTATGTGAAATTATCAAAATCTCCCCATTCCATGGTATATAGTGTTGGGCTGGAAAGCAAATGCAAGGAAATGAAACCATATAACTATTAAGTAAATTGCAAATGTTCCTTTAAAAAAGTATATAAAAAATTATATGATCATATAATTGTATTAATTCAGTTAGCTTCACTACACTACTGAGATCTGCCACACTCAAATTTGTCTGATGCACTAGATAAGAAAGACCTTCTAATATCCTGGCCTTAAATCGTGCTTAAATGTTGAGTTTTATTTTCCATGGAGAGCAATACTCTTTCTCACATTTAAAATAATTTTACTTGTAAAATTATGCATACATGCGGAAAACTAATTTAATATGCATCAAATAGAAAGTTTGTCCCATTTCGCTGCCATATTATAATTTTGTTTACCCCACTACTTCCGATATTTGTTGTATAGTCCATTCGTGGTTACTTCCAACCTCTTAAGTCCTGCTGCAGGATATTCCTCCGCCTCATGCACACAACTTAAGAAAGGTTGGAAAATTACGCCAAAGGAACAAGACAACGCATCGCATTCCTGCGCACTTTATATTTTGCGTGGGGACTATTTCTTGGCTAGGCATTATCAACAGACCTATTTGATCCCGGCTTGTATTTAATTTAATTACAAATAAAACATTACAATTAATAAAGAAAATAAAAGTAAAAGTTCAATTCAATTATTAATTAGATACTTTAATATAAACCGCAATATGAAACGCTTGTGAAACATGACATGTTTAGGAAACAAACAAACATGTCGTACACAGGTTGATTTTTCAAAAGTTTGATTCAAAAAGTGTGAAGAAACTATAACTTGTAAAGCCTTTTATTTGAAATGTAATAGACTGAACATTATTGTAGAGGTTATTATGTTGGCATAATTGGACTGTGTCCATTGCCAGCCATGAGACTAAATTAAACAAAAATCGCACACTCGCAGAACTCAGCAAGAGAAAAACTCTGGCTGGTGTCGTAAAATATTTTTTCGTTTTTTTTTGTCTTGCTGAGTTATGTGGGTGTGCGGTTTTTTTTTTTAATTTAGTCACATGTTTGGCAAAGGACACAGTTCAATCATACCAACATATTAACACGAACTCACCATTGTCATTAAATTTCAAAGATAAAATTATTGCAGAGGGACGGCCAAGTGTGAAAATAAGATGTTATCAGTGTCGCATGACGTGATCGGAGCAGCAGGAGCAGGCCAGGAGGGTATAGTGCTGATGTCGCGGACAATTGCCTCGTCTGACCTTTCAGCGGTGCAGTCGATGTCTGTGGGAGGACAGAACGCAGCAGCGACTCGGATAACAGCGGTCGCCTTCTTCGCTTCTCTTTCCCTCGTTTCCGGGAGGTTCACTTGGGACTGACTGCTTTAGCACACGCCACGACGCGATCGTAGAACAATCGCCTATACAGAAGACCAATTAAAGTGGATACCCCAAACTTGAAACCTGCACTCTTAAATATCTGTATATTTACATGAATGTGTACGGAAATATACACACTGTAAAAAACATTTCCCTCATTTTAAGGAAAAGTACTGACAAAATGTTTCCCATAACTCTCCGTAAAATTACGGACACGTTGATTTTTCCAGTAATGGGCATTCTATAATTCTCGCAGGACTTTCTGTGAATATCCCGGAATCTCTTCATATATAGGCTAGTTTTTTTCTGAACTTCCGGTTAAAAACAAAACATATTACGAAGAAAATTTTGAATTTTCGTTGTGTGGGTGTTTTACTGCGTTTTACCTACTTCTGGTAATATAGGATACAAATATGTTATTTCTACAAATGTTACATATTTAACTTTTTCAGCTTCTATAGTGATACTTGAGTGTTTAAAGTGTTGCTGTAACTGTTCCAGGTGACTGATGTTACTTATTGACGTTTAGAAAACTAGGTCTAATTGGCGTGGACATCGTAAGTGCCACACTAATTATAATTTTCTGATTACATTAACGAAGAAAGCTTCGTTGTTTTACGATAAAGTAATGAGGAGAAATGCTTTGGAACCCTCTGTAACAGTACGGCCACGTTTCTTGTACAATAACGGACTTCCACACAGATTTCACAAAAAAATTGTGTGATTTCACGGAACGTCACTGAAAAACTTCTAGTTAGTTTTTCGGTATTTCCGTTGAAAAAAAAATGAGTTTTTTAAAAAGCTTTTAACTTTGATTTTGCAGTTGTGTCACTGTGAACTGAAGAATGTTTAAATGCTTTATTTTGAAAAGAAATTTGAACACGGATCAAACGTTAAACAGTTCGTGCAATTTGCCACTCATCTAGGACCTTCTAATGGAAACTTTTCGAATAAATGTGTTATTTATAAAATTGTAACATATATAATTTTTCAATATTGTTTAAGCGTTTGACGTATTGCTAATTGTTACAGGTCTATGGTGCTACTTTTTGAACTTTGAGAGGCGTGGGTATCATAACTGCCGCAGAAACGATACTTTTTGTTACAGTCGCGAAAAAAACTTCTTGTAGACTCGGCCATTGTTTGTTCACGAAACCCAAAGCTATGGGAAATGTCGTCATTACGGATCGCGTTTCCGTATATTACCTGTACATTTCCATGAAAAACTTCGACAACTTACGTAAATTTTAACAGTACACTTAATAAATCAGAATGCGATCCGTAATGAAGATAAACGTTGCTGATCTCCGTAAATACAATATACGAAACTTCTCCATATATCCCATAGCTTTGGGTTTCGTGAACAATCAATGCCGAGCCTGCAAGAAGTTTTTTTCGCAACTGTAACAAGAAAATGATCGTTTCTGCGGCAGTTAAGATATCCACGCCTCTCAAATATCAAATGGTAGCACAAGCCACTTGTAGCCGTTAGCAATTCGCCAAACGCTTAAACATTACTATAAATAGAAACATTATGTATGTTACAATGTTAGAGATTATATATATATATATACATATACAGGATGATTCTAAAATCATGGGACAAACATTGAGGGGTGGTAGAGCTCACTAAAACAAACCATTATTGTATAGGAATATATGGGCGGAAGTGACGCGTTGAGGCACAAACACAAAAACATACCACATTAACGGAAACATAAAATGTTCATTAATAGCATACTTAACGAGTGATTCCGTACAGAAAATGTTAAAACAGTTACTTGAAATGCATCCACCAACAGTCACGCATGCTCGGCGACCTCTACATATGGCGTGATTGGCTGACAATGGTGGCGTGCGTGAAATACCCGGCGTATTTGAATATGTTTGCCAATCACGCCACCGACGCTACCAAGCTTGCATTACTGTCGGTGGTAGCAATTTTGAGCAATTATTATAAACATTGCTGTAAAATACATTCTGCGGCGACGTTGTAAATAAACAATGTGTTGCATTTCATGTGTAATTTTTGTGTTTGTGCCTCAACGCGTCACTTCCGCCTATATATTCCTATACAATAACTGTTTGTTTTAGTGAGCTCTACCACCCCTTAATGTTTTTCCCGTGATTTTAGAATCATCCTATATATATATATATATACACACACACACGCCAAATTTGTCATGAAAAGTTCCTAGATGAGTGGTAAATATCATGCGCTGTTAAATCTTTGATACGTGTTAGAATCTCTTTTGAAAATAAAGTATTTTAACTTTCTTCATTTCACAGTGACAAAACCTCAAAACTAAAGTTAAAGACTTCGTCCTTAATTAATTTTTTTATTTAAACGAAAATACCGATAAAATTAACTAGGAATTTTATGGGGACTTTCCGTGAATTCATTGCAATGTTCTGTGAAATTTGCGGGGAATTCCGTTATTAAAGCAAGAAACATGCCCGTGATTTTACAGAGAGTTCTAAAGCATTTTTCCCCCAGTACTTTATCGTAAAACAACGGGGAAAATTTTTAACAGTGCACGAGTTAAACGACTTCACTTGCCAGCATCATCAAATGTTATCATTCGCCAACCAGTGCCTAAGATAAGAACTTGCCATAAGCCGGCTGAACCAACAGGGATCTTCCCGAGCCTAATGCAACCAATCAGGAAATTAGCACGGTTACATCAAAGGGGCTGCCATTCCATTTCGGTTTTGCATAACTGCATATTGTGTGGTGAAACCTGAAACGTTAACTAGTTATTATATGTGTACGATGTCCGTCTATATAATATAACTCAAATATTTTACATACGTGAGGCCCGGAAACACAGCACTAAGGGCTAAGCTGAAACACTCATCAAATGCTTCATATCCTTTATGCGAAAGACACTCAGTTGGCAGTCCTGCCTCGTGCGACATAGGATGTAAAATAAGACACTGTGCTATAACAATGAAAGAGGTCATGTGCTACAAGATTTTATCCTGCAAAATTCTGTGCCTAAATTTGTATTGCGTTGAGTTAATCCTGAAATATCTTGCGCGCACCTGGCACGATTTGGTTAGCTAGGAGCTCAACTCGTAGGTAATATTGAGGCCAAGCGCCAATCTGGATAAGAGGTGGGGAAACCACTTTCTAAAAAGGCCATCTTCATCCCCACCTGCCTATTGCAGTCAGTTGATTTGTAATCTGAACATTAATATTACTAATTTTATATATATTGGAGCTTTATGTGCCACCCAGCAGTAGTAATCTAATATTAATTTCAAAAGTGCCCATTTCTCTGTTACCAGCTTTCGTCTATCGACAGAACATACAGCTACAACATCCGTCAACTACATGGTGAGTTGATATTAATATTTTTTGAGAGCTCGTCTGATTGTTAAAAGAAAAAGTGATACGGAAACGCTATAAGGGACTACCATCGATGTTGACGGGGATTCAATCTACAGGTTTATTGTGAACGAGACCGTTGTGATTGGCCAGTTAACTGTATCTAGCCGAACTGATTTGGAGCAGGGAGCTCGCCTTACAGTACTCTTGTGGAAAACAGATTAGAGCTGTTTTGTAGTGACTTAACTAACCAAACATAACCAAGCTAAGCGTAAACTATGTATTTAGGCGAATCAACTGCGTTCAGAACAGACTTAGGATTTCTGAGTGAATTGCGTTTACGGCAAGAAGTGAGCGCTAGTACACTCTAAAATCGAAACATTTAAAACTTCTCCGAATCAGCGAATTTAACTGCAGATCAGTCTAAACTGCTCCATTGAATCAGTAAAAATCTGTTCGCCATTTTAGTTGCTGGCATTGACTGATTTCACAGTAATGTATACTGAGTTCTAACGAATTGCACTGGTCTGACAGTAAAGTCTCAGTTCATTCCACTGACTCGTCAGTATAAAACATCTAATTAAATTGAGATTTACTAAAATAATTCTACTGATTGAAATCACTGATTCAGATTTAGAGTCAGATAGAGATTCACGTCACAGTGGCGAATTGCCCACACAGACTGGCATTCACAAGTACACTACATGTTGGAATTCTACATAACAAAGGGAGACGAGAGGTCATGGATTGGTATCANAAGGGAGACGAGAGGTCATGGATTGGTATCACACCTCAGACATGTGTCATTGTTTATGTAAAATGTTGAAAAGGTAGAAAAAATATGTTTCTGCTTAACAACATAGGCCTTAATTACCTTAAAAAAACGTCACACTTTAAATCTGAAACAGTGAGAATTGAGCCAAATCAGAGAAAATAGTGAAAAATCAGCAACTAAAAATCGGTGCCTGATAAGTAATGAATATTATGGCTGAATTTCACTGACTGATTTGTGTTTCCCACTGAACGTAAAGAATCCCACTGCCATAAGTCACTTGTTCCCAGTTCATTTCCTTGATTTTAAAGTCGTCAGTCTCTTATCAGCTGAATTTCAGGGAATGTTATTTCACTGATTGATATCACTGATTCGGGCTTAGAGTGCACAGCTTAATCAGCAGAGCATCCTAGACTATAAAATGTGTTCGTTTCTTTGAGAGTGTTTAGAGGTTCATTCGGCATGGCAGTCGAGGAGCTGAACGTACCTTAACGCCGCATAAAGTAAAATATCTGACGAGCTTGCGTGTGTGGAGCGCGTTAATTCCACGCTCTCCTACTGTGCGATAATCGTCGGAAGCTCCCGCGGAAGAGCAATACTCCTTGACAACCACCTAAACATAATGTTTCCATCCAACCTCCGAGTACCACAAGTTTCGCAGCTCACGACTTGTTGCGAAGAAACCATAGACTAAAGATGAGGTGTGCCGATCAGTCGTCGTCCGCGCATGTACCCAACACTGGCCTAACCAAAAGTAACACAGCAGTCAAAGTCACATGACCAACAGCGATGAACGCGTTTGTTTTTTCGAAAGTTTGTGTACACTCCTGCTACGACTTCATGCTGCCAACACTTGTTCACGGTGTAATTCGGATGAATTCATGTCTCATCGAGGTATATTACAGGTAATTTACTTTCGCCTTATCTGTCATTTTCCCTTATGGCTCATAGGTATTTCGCTCACCACGTGACGATCTCGTTTCTTTCCATTAAAAATAACTGCTTATTTTTAAATTTTTGAACTTGAACCCTATTGCTTCGATTAATTTCCGCAAAGTTTCCCTACTACCTCTGAAATGCATTTGTTTTGCCATTACTGCCCGCAAGTTTTTTAGTGTGGGTATTGTTATTTTTTTTAACACCTAAAACTGTTGCACTTTGCTTCGCACCATACCAGCATAAAATGAATCGAACTGAATTATTCTGTTTGCAGTTTACCTCGTCTTAGGAGTTGACAATTTTGTTCTGCTGCTAGACGCTATACTGCCCTCTTAATCAAATTTTTTTAATAAAAACTTTTGATTTCCTGGTTGCAGCNTGTTCTGCTGCTAGACGCTATACTGCCCTCTTAATCAAATTTTTTTAATAAAAACTTTTGATTTCCTGGTTGCAGCTGAAGCACGTTTTGTTGCACACTGAATAGGAATCGTCAAATACCACCTTCCTTTTCTTTATTCTAAAACTGGATTACACTTTTAACAATTTCTCTAGCTTCGCTGTGCACAGGTCTATTGCTTTTACATTTTTTCAGACATTGCAAATATAACAATTAGGTAAATAAAACGTCCCAGTGCACACAAACACAAGTTAATGACAAACAGCTGCTGATGTAGCAAAGACAACAAATATGTATATTTCAAGTCACATTTCGACATGAAATGGTGGTGATTTTTATAACTTGCGGGTAAATGCTCGTGATACGAGACTGGATGAACAACAATTAAGCAAAAGTTGCCATAATCGTTAACACTGACGTGGTCCGCTGTGGCAAGCGGACTGCCGACCATGTTGCGCCGCGCCCAGGCATCGGTGCGCACGGACGAACCAGCGCAGCGAGTGTGTCAGTGTGTGGTTCCTTCCGCTCACGAGATGAACGGGTCCCGGGACTTGTGCATCTATGATGTGACCACCATAAACAAAGTTATCCCGTTTTAACTTATAAGAGGTAGTTTGATAACACTGTAATTATGTTAATGTTGGCATATGGCACAGTCTGCGCTGTAATGATTTGTGAAAGGGCAAATGTCATCTCAGAGAGAACCGCAAGGACACGTGAGAATTTAGCTGCACTATAAATTACCACATGCTTTTCTGAAAACTGTTTGCACAAGTAATTGGCACACTGCATAATTAAAAGTTTGATTTTTAATGTTTATTTTAATAGTCTCACGTGTAGGATCTCATATTGGAACATTCCAGAACATTTGGCACCATGGTAATAAAACGACGCCAGCAGTTCCGGCATTTTCGCCACTAACTTGAAAAACTTAGATTACCATGAGCAATATTTCTTATTATAGAAGAGTTAATTTAATGGCTAGTTTTATGTTAAAGAGTGTACAATGTAAACCTATGTTTATTTTCAGTGTTTTTATATTCGTGGGTTTGCTCACTCTTTTTAGCACATAATTTGCAATTTACACAAAAATACAATGAAATACTTAATTCAAGCTTTCTTAGCTTTAAATCATACAAATTTTATATTTCAAAGGGACTTCCGTACCTATGTAAATCTAACTTTTCACAGCGGAGACAGCGGCAAGGTTCGCCACTGCTTCTCCGCGCCATGTTAGTCTGGCACCAGTAGTCATACTTGAAGGATGCATTTCGTGTACCCGGGGGACTTCATAGTTTGCTTCAACCATGTTAGCTTGAAATAGTTTACAACCAACCGGAACCTCTTGATTACTTCATCCCCTGGGAACTGCGCCGTCTCCGCAGACTCGTCGCGCCTTGGAGACTTAACGACGTCTGTAATTATTCACCCTCGTCTTTGTTGGCTTTTTGTGTACCGCGTTGGCTACTGGTAGGCCTTAGACACCGTGACCAATGAACTTGTCAATCTCAACTCTGTGCTACAAGTGTGATTGTAATGTGCTACCATCTATTTATAAAGCACTGAAGCGAACGCTTGTGTTTTTCTTTACAGAGGGCCCATTTCACGTAAGTGTTTCGGGACCTGGCCCACTCCAGGTAAACTTTCAGCCATTCACTTAGCATGCTTAAAGTGGGTTATATTCCGCAGGTGCCTCTAATAGCCCCGCTCATCCGTGATGTGTTCCTAGTGACTGTGTTAGAGGGATGTTGCCACGTGGTCGATGGCTGCACCCCTGTTTTAAGAGACACTCGTACTCGTCCGAGTTAGCCTGCTAGACGAGTTGGTGCCCATCACCTCGCTTTCATTAATATTCCGTGACAGGAAAGTGTTCTACTTGGGTGGGACACTGCGATTCCATCCGCAACACTATCTCTGCCTGCGGTGCATCATCCGTCTGCACGACTCGAGCCACGTTGACACCGCTTTACAACTGACGTGACTGTACGCAAAAGTATTTAAAAAAGGCCGCTTGCTTACTATTGGTTGGAAGGAGACGAGGCAAACTGCTGTTTAGAGAGGGGAGATGTGTGTGTGAGGGGAGAACGTTATTTCACATTTTTCCCGGGGTTTCACTAAAGTTTGTTGCGCTGTATAGTACTTAGCAAGAAGATCTTACATTAATAGTTTTCTGCCACACCGAGCGCTTACTTTCAATATGGCGGCCATTTTAAAATTAATTAGTTGCACCCATATTGAAGAAAGTAGGAACATTAGTTATATTAGTAACTTCTTTTTTGATGCAAGGGTCGGGATTTGGTTCATTAACCGCCTCCGGATTGACTTTCCCTGCAAACTGCAGGGAAAGTGTTGTTAATGAAGACCAATAAAATAAAACAAACTACGGTATCGTAAATCACTCATGTTAGGCATTTTATTTGATGGGATTCACGAACAGATAATAACATTTCTACTCTGTAAAACAAGAAAAACAAGTAGATCATGGAAGGCACGACTTCAGTGATTTATAGGCAAGACTTTATAACCCTATGTGCATTTAAGAAGGTGGATCTTTTATTTATTTATTTTTTTGCTGCTCTCGTTGTGGAAAAAGAATTTATTCTAGGCTGAAGTGCACAAGATTTGTTTCTTAATTGAGTATAAGTTCGTTACTTGCTCGCAGATCTTGCCACAAAAATTCCGGCCGGACGCGAAAATAGTTTTAAAAAGGACAGATTTCAACGTACAGCTGGACGTCTGGTATCCGTAATTTCGCGTCCCAAGAGGGCGGACCCCTTCCCGTTGTGAAGCTGTGTAGACGTTCAAACTAACGCATAATTCCCTTGTGAACGCGTAGCCAGACGCTGCCAGCGACAGCAAGTCGACGAGTACAGCTGGCGGTCGACAGGTTCGGGCGGAGATCTCTCAAAGACGCGCTGTTCCAGGGCGATTTCGGTAATTACCAGAACTTCTCGGCCACTTGGGNACCACGTCTTGAGCAGTCTCATCAGCGTGAGACACAAGTTACAGCCGTACAGTCATACCAGACGCTTTTACCTTCCTACACTTCTTTCCATTAAATTATATATCTACTGCTTTACTATATACTGTTCCCGTTTGACTGAGCAATTTTGAAAGCCCTGATTAAGATTTACTTTTCCCCTGATATTGTAGTCTTCCGCTATATGTGAAAATTACATTGATATGAACCTACTTAGTGGCTTTATTTATGATTCAGTCAAGTGAAAAGTAAACTTTTTGGGAACTTAAATGAATTACTAATACACCTAATCATACTGTAACGTGTATAAACAAACACACCAACTTTATATGCCATAAATGTCAACATTAGACTCGCAACACTACCTCAAAACTTAGTACTATTTTACTTTTCTTCTCTGTCAACTTAACGTCATGGCTGCATGCCAATGTGTGTGTGTAGTACCATATAAAACGGGCAGTGAATTTCTCAAAAGTTTATTTCAGAAGTGCTCACATTAACATGAACCGCGTATTCGCGAACGTACTAAATAAAGATAGTAATGTATGCATTGAAACTCGAATGAATACGGTGAGTTTCCCAGGAAAGCGTTATACACGTGGAATGAAATATGTTGCTGGCAGATTATAGAAATGGAGTAACGGAGGGGGGAGAACCCTCAAGGGACGCTAAGACGAAGTTAACTCGAACGTACCAAAGGAATCGGAGATAAAAGAGGTGAATTGCTGAAACAAGAAGACGAGGAGTATCGGAATAACATACGAAGATGGTGGCAGCTTGAAGGACTGAAGTTATGACGGGGTGTACTATAACTGATAAATCCGCGCCCGCGAAGGATGGGTGCACCGTGACTTGGCGCAGCTTCTACAGTCGCATTATAAATAAATGAACACAATATAAATAAATACTACTCTATTATTTCAGTTAGAACTCTCTTATTCGCCGTAAGTGTAGGATCTTTGAGTATACCACAGAGTTAAACCATAAAATGGTAGATTATCATGTTCAGAGCCTGCACTAACGTGGCCTATATGATGAGGGTATAGCTCCATAATCACAAAAAGACCGTACGGTCATCTGAGTTTGGTAATCAATGGGGATAGTAAATTCAGGTCAAAATATTCCATATTTAAATTTTACATTTATTTCAAAAACCAGCTTCTATATTTTGCATGTACAAACAGTATATGTGTGTATATATATATATATATATATATATATATATATATATATATCTACACACACACACGTATCCTGTTTGTAAGTGACTCGCATAGTTTAAAGGAGTGGATCAACAAAAAATTTTGAGATGACTTGTTAAAAGGAATTTATTTTCACACCAAAAAATAACAGATTTGGGATTTAAATCATACAGGTTTACACTCGGAAATGCAACAAACGACGTGGTGAGTCACCACTACCTAGCCACCCTTACGTCCTTCTCACCGGGCGGAAAGATTGACAGCTGCCTGAACTATCGTCACCGTACCGCAATCCACCTTCTGAAGAAGTCAGCGGCGGGATATTGAAAGAACTTTCAAGTAATCTAGTCCTCCCTCTGTGCAACCCGACATGTAAATAAGTTTCTGGGCTGGGCCGAAAACACTATAAATACACCCGCAGCCGGAAAATTGGCAGTTTTTGTGATAGTCATTTGGCTCAAGTTTGAGACTCGGGTAAAGTCTGGTGTCGTGAGGGACATCAGCAAATAGGATGGACAACGGCGGAGGATATGAGACGACGGCTGATGGCGTGTGTGTGATGTGGACGGACTAGAGGGTGTGGAACCGGGTGAGTAGAGGGCTACTGAGCATGGGGG
This sequence comes from Clitarchus hookeri, assembly GCA_002778355.1. Lineage (NCBI taxonomy): Eukaryota > Metazoa > Arthropoda > Insecta > Phasmatodea > Phasmatidae > Clitarchus > Clitarchus hookeri. Next base: position 240,791 of record NQII01001550.1, read on the forward strand.
CGCTCGGAGCGCTCTACAACATTCCGGACTGGTGTAACATGGACTGAATTCAGGGGGGCTGAATGGAAATGTGATACGGAGTTTATTGTAAATAATGAAACTGTCAAATATGCACATATAATGTATTAAGTATTTCGAAACATTTTAATATGCTGTATATTGGGATTGATTTTAGATATTTGAGTGTATAATTTCTGTGAGGTGATGGACGATTATGTAGATATTAACTGTTAAAAAGATTATGTAGATATTAACTGTCAGAAAATTGTGTTTTTAAGTTTAATATGACAGAAGCCAGCACATAATAGGTAACACTAAGAGTTTTTCTTCTTATTTAAATGTTTAAAAAATATAACAGTTTAATTCTGTTCTTTATTAAAATTTTTATTGTTTTTTGGTTCTGAATGCTTCTAAAAGCGCATTTTGCAAGAAAACTGTAATCAAGCAAGATTATCATAATAATTACTCTATTGTCTGTAATAAAAAAAATTTAATAATGTTGCAAATATTAATAATTAATTTTATGCACATCCATTTCAGTTGCTGAAATAGATTAATTATTTACAACGTTTTTAAATATAAGTAGTAATTTTTACTACATACAGTCACAGTAATTATGATCATTTTGCTTGATCGGGTTTTTTTCAAATGTAAGCCTACTTTTTGAGGCATCCAGGATGGAAATAAGCTTACATTTTGAGTAAATATTGTCTCATTATTTACATTTTAGTGAGTAAATTGTAGCAAAATATTGTACAGTGTTGCAAAATATATGCTTTCTTCTTCAACGTGAAACTTAAATAGTAAAATTCTGACAATTTTTGTAGTGTGTGTACTACTTTAAAGGAACTTTGCATGTTGTACAGTGAAGTGCAATACTACAGTGAAAGCCAACGTATTTCCAACTTGATAATATTTAGACATCTTTATGAATTGTTAATTATGATTACTGCCATAATATAAAATAACTCAATTCACAACAATTAATAACGTAGAAAAAATAAATAACAAAAATGAAAAATGACGTTATTCCGAAATATTGTATGTAGGCTAATATTCGAGTGTTAAGTAAACATCTGTGAATTCTGAAATGATTTTTTAATTTCTGTATTGGCAATGCATATAGGTGTGGAAATAATAAATTTGTAAACTATTTACATATCTGCTAATTTTACAGTTTCGCTTGACCGACGCAGGAATAAAGTGATCAGGCCCATGGCAATGTTTATTTTACATAGTGATACATGTTGCTGCTTTCCGTCGCTTCCCTTGCCCCGTCCTGCTCCCAAGAGCGGGGGGATTTCAGGCGAGCGTAATGTGAGAAGCGGGTGGCGATTCACAAAGGCGTGCCGCTGCGATAAGCCTATTGCAACCCATGCGCTCCTGACGTTTAGTGGATTGAATTTCTGAGGTTATATTTTAAATAATGTTATGGTCAATGCCCTAGCTTCTCTTAGCATGCCTCGCGGTACAGGGAACCTTCTAGATCAGGCCAGCGAGACTATTTAAGCCGCGGTGGACCTCCAAACGGACAGTCTGAGAGTTTTAGATTGTGGAGGACTGCGCGACATTAAGCGACAGGCAGGTGTGCGAAGAAAACGAAGCGACGAGCCAGCAGAGCGTCAAGTTGCGGTTTGAGTGACCAGTGGGAGTGAAGTCTGCGGACTGCGAGCATCGATGCAGTAGAGTATGACTTGTGGAGGGGTGGGGGAGACTATTGAACTGGATGCGTGAGTGACATACATTTGAAATGATGGAAGTTGACAGATCGAATATGTGCAAATAATGAGCGTGATTTAAATAACTATAACGTGAATAACTATAATGAGAAGGACTTAAATGAGAATTGAGATATACAATAAATATTGCGCTTACTGGGAATAACAAGGGTTATAATGGAGATAGATAGTTTGATGTTGTAAATAATAGCTGTGTGAATAAATTCAAAATCAAATTTGGTTCATTTGTTTTAATAATGACCTCCATCCCTCAAACTCGGATACGCCCCTCTGGCGTCTTGCAACAATATGGTGGAAGAATACACAATATACATAAGTAGGTCTTAAGCAGGGCTTTCAAAAGTGCTCCGTTTACTGGGGACGGCCTATATCCACGATTGTCCTTTCTTAGTTTTCTCCCAACTGACTCTCAGAAACATGTGTAGCTACTGCAGTTAACTTCCTTGGTGTTAATGTAATGTTTACTGCGCGGTCCGAGTTCGAGGCGAGCCTGAGAAGTTGCGCACGTACCGGAAACACGCCTCTAGTGGTAAAAGACCGGAACGGCGCTTGGTGATCTGGGTATGTTTACAGCCTCGCGTGGCGTGATTACGAGCGGTACTTGTGCCAGCGAATCGAGAGGCAAGCTCCACCGGAACCTATCACGAACATAGCTGTTTCCTTTCCGGCCGCAGCGATCCCAGTTATTAATAAGCGCTGCCGCGAGTATCCGACTATTCCCGGCGTACACGTAAATCAGTACGAATACGGCGGAAAGCGAAAGAGGGACACTCAGATATTCGCGTGGTATAAATCTGCCGATGATTAATAAATAACGCCTGACTTCCCAGTGGAAACGATTGCTCACCGAAGTGCAGTTCGGAAGGCTCCTGATTCAAATCTCGATTAAGCGGACAGATTTAGATAAAAAAAAAACATAACCGAGTCTGTATCTTCTCCAAATTAACCCTTTGAATCCTTAATTAATTTAAGCGCTCACGTGTTGCGATTGTTAAAATTTTTTATAAGTGCTGTACTTGTGTAGAGCGCACTTCTCACAACCAAGGAACAGCATACTGCGTGTTCTTCGATATCAGAATTAACCATTCACAAATAAGAGGTGCAGAAAATTCAGCAAATCGGATATCTCACAAGGAAGACGCTCAAAACACCGGGCACTGATTCCTCGTGTACAGTTCCGACCATAAATATTCTTCAAATGCAACACGTCCTTGAACATGGACACGGGAACTGAACGGGTTAAAAAAATTTCAGCGCGACTATGTTAATTTAAATCATAAAAAATACACAGCTTCACGCAGAGAATTACGGACTTACTGATTGACATGGCAACAGGGTACATTTAAAACCTTATAAAATTTCTCAATTTCTACAATTGGACAATCATTTAACACACGGATGACATTAATTACTAAATACATCGGCAAATAATAATTACGAATCGCATACGACACAGATTAAAAGGCTTCTAAATGTGATAGCAGCCTCCATAGATCGCACAGTAGACTTTCGACAAGTGTAGGTGGCATTATTTGTGCGATTGGGAAATCTTGCGTAAAAATTTGCGTTGGAAAACTCGATTATTTCGAGGCAAATAAGTAAATGGTCTGTAACTGAAATTTACGTTTCTCGCATTTTAGTTCAAAACGAAAACTTTAAAGACCAAGAATGTGAATGAAGGGTGACATGCGGTGAATAAAATGGCTCCTCGTCCATTCAAAGAGCAAAAAAAAATTATATCTAATACGTACAAGACTGCTAAATTTGCGAGAGGGGGGATGTTTTTAAGTCATGGTTTAAAAGTTTGTGTTGAGTGGGCAATGACGTGTAATGTTGGTTGGAAAACTATTTTTACAGAATGATACCTAGGATATAGTCATGAAAAATCATGGATGTGTATACCTTTTTTAAAGTGCAAAATTAACATAAGAAACCCATTCCTCCCATTTACCCGTGATTTCCCTCACGGAGTGAATAGTGTAGGATAGCCGACTTTGTTGGCGCCGGCATCTGGCATGTCGGAGTCAGAGTTGTCTGCCATGACGTCACAGGCTAGGACGGCGGCCTCGTTTATCTACCCCCTTCGCCATTCCCTACCAACGGTCGGCAATTCCAGCGACCAGTAACCCTAGAAACTACTTAAATAACAATTATTTTAATTAAAAATTTTAAAAATTATAAAGTATCGGTCTGCCACCTTGGATTTTTAATAATTATATATGTTTGTTTAGAGTGTCGCCGCAGATCATAATTCCATTTTACGACTTTTTGCGAGTACTATTGCCTAGAAATGATTTTAATAAAAATTAAATAATTTTGGCCTGTGACTATGGTAACCAGTACATCAGGAGACGTATTGTTCTCCCACCTCCATCAAAAAAACCTCTAACCAAAATAATTTGTAAAAATTTGAAAACACCACCACTCATCCCCTCACCAGACACCAACATCCAACCGCTCACCACACACCACACCCCCTCACCAAGCCCTCACCATCACCTCCCCCAAAATCTCCACCCGTGGCCCCCTCACCGGCCATCACCAACCACCCTCCAACTCACCGACCACCTCACCCCCCTCGTTCTACCACACCCTATCACAACCAGCCCCCTCACCACTCCTTACAACCTCTTCCACCATCACCACCTAAGGCCAACAAAATTCTAAAATTCAAGGATCATGTAATATCATAACACCGCTCACCCTGCCACCTAGTCACACAAATCGATCATAGAACATTTTTTCATAGCAATATTTAGTTTTTTTTTTGTGTATTCTGCATATCAAATATATGTATATGTGTATATATATTCAACAATTGTATTATTGATTTAATGCATACCCTCAATCACGATAACCTCAAGAACTATTCCGAATAGGATATTCTGTTTACAAAAATTCATAGAAAATGAACTAGATAGTGCTTCTGCTGGACCCACGACCGACGTATTCATAATATTTATACTAGGTACCGTCATCTGCTGCAACGATTTGCCACTCACCAAGACCTCTATCAAATTAAGCTCCATAAACGTCATGGAAATATTGTGGTGAATCGTGGGAGGTGAAGGCACATTCACTGTTGCACCTGGTGATGAGTTGACGAGTGCAGCATTAGTTTTCGTCCTAGGTGTTGACAATGTGGCGAGGTGTAGGTACGAAACTATGTTACCATTGTCATTCGCACGGACGATGGAGGTTGCAGCAAAACCCAGATATATACTTCTTCCCAGCACTATGGGTGCCTTAAAGGCATAACTATCGCCGATACATAGGCTTCTCACATGCCTAGGGCCCTTCGCGTATATAAAATTTGTGAAAACCCAATGTAAATTGAGACACCGCGAACCGTGGATAATATGTAATGCCCGTAATCGACATCGATGATCGGTGAACCGATCCCATTTGATCTTAGCCGGATATGATCCACAAATCGAGTGTCCAGCCAGAGCGCTTCAATATCATTTCTTCTTCCTTGCGGAGTACCTCCTTTATGCTTTTTTCAACACCGGCATCAATGTCATCCGCATTACACTCAGCTAATTTCGAGGTCTTGATTGCTTTCTTTTTTTATACATGTGGTTTACTATAGCTACATTACAACCATGTATTATATTTCACGACTCAGTATTTCCCCACATACTCTGTAAGTTGGATTATTAAATTTTGTTTCATACAGGTCAGAAATGAACAAACATATTTCGTCGAGGTTATCGGATTTGGAGCCACATACGTTTTCAAAAGACCCCTGAATGCTGATTTCTTCAGGAAAAACATATTTACATTCAGCTTACTTTCTTAGGTTGCGATGCATGGTCGGGTGAATTGCTAGGTGTAGCATCTGATTCGCGGTTCAAAGTTGCACTGGGATCAGCCTTTGCTGTGAACTACAAATAGGAAGGATAAACCGCTAGACCTGCATCATAGAATGGTGCACCCCGTTCACACTGTTTCAGATAAATGTTTTAAAGGGTCGATGCAAGTAAACTGTTTAGAGCACTTCTCACATCGGTATGTCATGGGCAACTCCTTAACTCCTTACACATGCGTTCTTTTTATTCCTTCGTGCCTCAATAGCATTTGCGAAAGTCGTGTAGTAGTAGATGCGCAGAAGGAATCAACGATCTGCCCACGACATTAATAGCTGAAGTTTCTGCTTCGATGATTCTCCAGAGTGTGTATCGCCAGTTACCATCCCAATGTATCTCCTATGCAATGTCAGAAAACGCTTAGCAGGCAGTGAATGTTGACCGGTACAGGATTCGAGATACCTTTTCAGGTTGCCAGTTCGTCGACTAAACTGCGATTTGTATTTTTCACATTCGACAGTAGCATGCTCTACATTCCGAATACAGTTCACCCCATCGCGCCGAGCATTGCTGCTTTCAGAAAATTTCTTCTCACAGTTACTACACATTGATTTGGATTACGTTCCATCTTGGGCCGAGGCGATGCTAGCCTCTTCGCAGTCCGTACATCATCCGATCCATCCAGCCGCGATGTAGCTCTACATACAAGCCGTCCAAATGTATCTCCTCATTCAAATAGATAATTTAAAATGGAAACAGTAAAAAAAGCATGCTATGTAAAATAAAAAGAGAGAGGCTTAAAATACCATAGCAGACAAGATTTTGAAAAGAATGCTAACAATAAATATACATCAACCGCAAGAAGCAACATTAAAAATACCATATAAATGTCACACGTTTAAACAAAGAAATTGTTGGGGGAAGACCTCCTAGGGTACCCTCGACATAAAATTAAACAATATTATGAAGAAACCCTCCCAATATTCCATCAATGGGAACTTCAGAATTTAAAAAAAAGAGTAAAATATACATATTAAATATTTGCCCTCTAAGCGAGTCAAAAAAGAATCAGAAAATAACCCGGTGGTCAAAAACAGAAACTATTCAATAAATATACGAAGCCGAGAACGTAATATCGACAAACTCTAATCCTGATTTTCACCCTGTTTGGATAGAAAATAACGCCATGTAAAAATAAAATCATAATTGAAATTTATATAAAAAAAATACCTGCACTGCTAAATACAGAGACAAATAGACATGCCTATCACAATTCACATCATGAGTTCCCCGAATTGTTTTAAGCAGCCCGAGCATTTCTTACACATTCCACTCATATACATACCAACCCGTTATCAGAGAGAATTAAGTTTATCGAACAGCTACAGTACATATACAACCCTTTACAAGCGCCATCATTTATATATTGGTTGCAACTGCAATCCGTGCAATACCCTTATAAAATGTGACGATATATATGGATAAAGACAAACTGGTGGAAGAAAGGAACCGGTAATTTCTGTAAAGAAGGTACGTACCTCAATTCGGAAAAATATCGCACATGCCTGAAAATAATACACCACCATTAAAATCAATAACGGCAGCAGCATGGATGAGAATACAAGTCCCCTCCCCTTTAATATCGAAGGCATAATTTTGAGTCGACGTGACCGATGGGTCTTCCGCATTTTGTTTCCGATCGTCGGTGATATTTCCAAACGAATAAAGCTACAACAAGGTACTTTTCGTGCTCAGAATTTAATGGGTTAAATTTATACCTTCAATTTGTTGGAAACACATTATTTACCCCTCGGCCATTCATGGTACCATGGACATATGTACATCAATATCAGTAAAAAAAACGTCGATTCAGGCATCTAAACTGAACTCGCATATTCTTTCCGTAATATTGCATGCGCGAGCGAAAATAACCAAATGGGTGTACTAACCAAGTGTGTTCTATTTCCCACCTTCAAATGCAAATCATCATGTCTACGATACCAGTGCGTGTACAGAGGTCAGACACGCGCACCCCCAGTGCCTGGTATGTACATAACAGACAGTAATATGTCACATGGGCTGCGAAACACATCGTGACGGCTACGAGGCTCTATCCCAACAAAATGTGTATTGCTTACTACAAAAAAAAAATTCAAGCATCCACAATGTTTTTTTTTTTCGATTCAGTTATCAAATTTAATTGTGTAAGCCAAATTTCCGCAAAATACAGTTTGCAATAGATTATTAAACAACTTGTGGAGATATTTCGTTATATTTCCATTCAATTGAGAACACAAAGTGTATTATTTACGTTGGTTCTAATAAAAAATTAATATATCAGAACTTACACAAATATATTTATTTTATGAAAATTGCAATTGTCCCATTTACTTACGTACAAAACAGAAAATTCCGGCCTGAAACCGAGACGGAAAATAAAATTTGTAGTTCAGTGCCAATATAAAAATGTCTCACCGAGCATGCTGGAACATTTAAAAAATACACAGCTTAATGCATATACGTTGGCTTGAATCCATCGTGATATTTGCAACAGCTGAAAGAAAATAATCTCAGTTCGTATATCACGGATCCCCGATTCTTCAAATATGAACAAACGCCGGTGATGCTTCAGACAAGAACATTTCAATGCCGTATGCACGGTAAATTTATGGAATAACTGCCACACTCCACCAATTATTCGTTATAGCTCGACCAATCAATCGCTTTAGTGCGACACCCTCCGCTACCTACAGATCCCCCCAACCCCTTAAACTTCCATCACCACCCTTCATCGACAATGCTCTCTGCAGTGCACTGGTAACTCATGTTTTCAGCATCTACCACCAAATTTCACCCATGTCGTTCACTTTCCAG
>NQII01001550.1:249253-341097 GCA_002778355.1 Clitarchus hookeri
CTGCTGTTGCTGCGCGTCGTCATCACCTGCTCCCCCTAGAGTATACAGTTTATTTTTCGTACGGTGTTTTAGAAGATGTTTGCATGCTGTCCCAGTGGACAGAAAATAATTTCGGCGATCGTCGCGTACGGGCGGCTACTCTCTCTCGTCGCCCTCGATTTGGAAAAAGAACTAGCCATTCTACAGAAAACGTTTCTGCTGACGTACGCACGCCATGAATTGCGGTACGCCTACTAGAGACTTCCGGCGTACCTGCAGGACAAAGATATTCGCGTCTATCTAACCTGCAGGGTGTTCTTCGAAAGCTGCACCACATCTGTTCCGGACACTCACCATTCCTGCGTTTGGTGCAAAGTGCGACGTCGTGCAGCAGCAGCGTCCCCCGTCACAGCCTTCACCTTAGTCACAAATTCGTCAGCGGCCATCCCCTCCAGTGTCCACAGCATCACATCCATCATCGAAGAGCCCGCAGAGTGAAAAACATGAACGACTCATTAGACTATGCCACCACCGTCCTCATGCAGTTGATGACATCACATCTTCGACTCAGCAACAGCTCCAATTGGCACCCACTCACCTCGACGTCATGCGATGATTGGCTTCCGGCACGTGAGAGCTCCACGCAGACCACTATCGGCCCTAGCAGCAGTTGGTTGATGTCCACCAAAGTTACTCTCATCACACCACCTCCACGATCTTCAATTCACGAGGTGATGTACACCAGTTCCTTCGAGTTGGGTATGGTGAAGTTTTATCCCAACGCTATACCAGGGTTCAGTCGTGTGGAGTACTGGCTGGACGACCCACGTTACGAGGATGCAGTGAAAAACATAGAAGCCTGCGATGGTGTGAATCAAGCCTGCCTCTACTACACGTTGGTGCCTGCGTACAATCCGAGCATCATGAACGCTGAAGGTAAGTTTATTTTATGGACAGAATCCAATGCGACGGTCAAACCTGTGCAGTATACAGCATGAGGCCGGACGTAACCCTACCACGCAGCACCGACGAACAGTTGGAGTTCAACGAAGGTGAAACCATCGTCATTAAAGAAGGCTATCAGCGCAGGGACTACGAGATACGACGAGAGGGCCGGGATACAGTGCTTCGCTTCAGCAAAGAATACGATGGCGAGACGCGTCGACTCCTATCGGACGAAGAAGCTGACATGGTTCCGTTCGTCGAGTGGACCACGACTTGTTGCAGACTGTCATGCGAGGTAGAGAAGAACTCGCTGGGTGATAATAAGAAAGAACAGTGGATGTGAAAATAATATTGACATGTGGGGGCGTAGTGGTGCGGAGTGCTAAAAAAAATTGTGACAAGGGTGAAAAATTATTTTAGCACGTGCAAAGTGTAAGTATGTGCGTGACACAATCGTCCAGAAACACATTTGTATGTACATGTTTGAGGAAAAGCAATAGGGAGGCATGAGAAAAATGTTAACAAAAAAAAAGGTTATACATTGCAGACATACATAATAACTATGTTCAGTTATCTTGAGGTGTATATGGGAAAAAAATTCCGTTGTGTTCTATGTTGTAAAAAAAGCAGCAGGAAAGATACTTGATAGTGTTTAAAGTATTGATTTAAAACGAAAAATATGTGTTCACGATTTAGAAAGCTATATGTATAAATGTCGATGTAAATAACTATCCATGAAAAAATATTATTTCTGTAAAATTATTTGTGCAAAAGCATGTCACGAAATATTTTATGTGTTAATTTGAATAGCTCACTGCATATATGAAAGGAGTGGTAATGAAGAAAAGAAAGAGCTCAGGTACGAAAAACATTCTTGTCAAAATGGTTACTTACAGGTCTGCATCTGCATGGCGGCATCAGGTAACTGGAGTCTGCACACATGCATGCATACGTACTTCCAAGTCGTTTTCGCACCTGCTCGGTGTTGTGTAACCGGGAAGTCTGCATGTGTGGGAAGAGCAGTGATAGCACTTGTCAGCCTCACTCCTCATGCACACAGTCTCCAAAAATGAAAGTGTAATATGAAGCAGTTCAAAACCATAGGCTTTTATTCTCTTTCATTACAAAGGCCCCCACCCCTGAATAGGTGAACACAAAACACCTAAGCGAGCGATGCAATTTCCATGTAGTCCATTATGATAGCGCATGTGATTGCTAGGATAAAGTACAGTTTGTTATGAGCCTTGGTGGCTCATAACACTCTTAGGAAAGGTTAAGTTTAAGGAAAACAGGATAAGCTCAGATAATTAAAAGGATTGTTTGAAATGATTAATAAAGACTTTACTTGCTCTAAAGTTAGAAGAGTATACAATGATATTCAATTAAAGTTAAGTCTAACGAAAGTTAGAGTGAAGGGCTTAAGGAAGGCTATTAGTTAAGAAGGAGGATCCCATATAAAGGAAGGGAACTTACCCCAGCCTCGCACCCGGACCCTCTGACGGAAGCAGCCCAAGGAACAGCCGCTGTCTGGCCTGATGTTCGTAGTAGACGACGCTGGTCCTGGTCGTTGACGTCTATTTCACACTTATCGCTCCACCACGTGACCGTTGATGAACTTTGCTCCGATTGGTTCCCTTAGTGCTTTGGAGTTTTTGTGTTACTTCCCTGAAATGCTCTTGGATCAGCATCTTCGCTGTTGCCGGGCGTCTTGTGTGAATGCCCCGTTGATTTTCTGCAATAATTCTTAATCTGATGTTTTGATACTCCAGCAGTTTTGTGGCTTCTTCGCGCCATTATTCTGTCGTGTCTGCAATCGTTCTGGCTTGGCGTTAGTGAACTCTGAGACGCCTTTTCTTAGGTTTTGCTTGGGTAGGAAGTTTTAACGGGACCAATCATAACATTCCCCCCAAAGTGATTAAAAGGAGAGATGTCCCCATCTCTGGAGGGATGGTTGAGAACTTAGTAGAATAGTGACATATTTTCTTGAAAAATAGCGTATGTCTAGGTCAATGGTATAAGAAGATTGTGTAGTGTGGATTAGAGACTTGAGAATGGCCCTGTAATGCTCATAGAAGAGTTACACGGAATAAATGTTGTGGAGAATGGCATAAAATAGATGTTGGTCACACTGATGGTTCACCGCCGTCCGGTGGACTCTGCGCACACGTGGGGTCTGGCAGTGAAGTTGCTGACCGGTGACATCGGGCTCCTCCTTCCGCTGTCTCGTGCGAGGTTTGGCTGATGTGGTAGGAAGGGGTAGGGAGGGCGAACGGATGTTGGACGTACATTAATTTACACATACATTACCAGACATTTTTCCGTCATCGTTCATAGGAATCTTGTCATATAAAATCCAATATAGATAGAATATTAATTTAAAATGAACATAAGTAAAAGTGACTAGGCAAGCATACTATTTGAATTCCTTTACATTATACTGTTTCATATCGTAATGTTGAACAAACACCCTCGGGTAAGTACATACGGCAGTGACAACTTGCTGCCCGACTTTGTACAACATAAAGTTTACAACCTTGGTGAGTTATTCAAAACGTTACCAGAAGGCAGCTCTTGTGTGCACTGAGAACAGTCCCCTGCCGTGTTCGCACTAAGGCGCCCTCAACTAATCACAACGTAGTCTCATAACAAGTGTACAGACGTGTACAAGCATCTAAATACATAATTCCTACTACAGCTATTTATAAAGAGAATATACTTTTTGGTATAGCTATGACAAGAATCATCCAACTATTATAACCACTTTTAATTGATAATGAACTGATTGAAAGTATAAACACAATTTACGTGAATAAAAGAGTCCACGCACTTCAGTACTTATCACACTGTACTGAGCGCCCCTACATATATCCGAATCACCTTTTCAGGACACTGTCACTCTGCCTTGCTTCACTGATGGTTCTCAAACCAAGTATTGGATAGTCCAATTCTGATGCATAACTGATGTACACAAAGTGACACCTGTATTAGATAATGCCTCACAAAGTACGTATCAAATTGTATATAAAAATTACGTTTCAAACTATATTTACAATAATTTATTCATCTACTACTACATATTACTGTACATGTTACCTATCTTGAAAAAGAATTGTTGCTATATTCGTTAACTCCTTAAATCAGTGTTCTAATGATAATAAATTATATCTACTTATGCTATGGGTGCACCCTGCAGGAACTTATGGAGACCATGCATTGTAGGAAAACCAAGTGGGAGATTGTTAAATGAGCCTATTATGTTTGATTAAGTTTGTAATTTCATAGTATCTGATTTCTGCCGGCAGTTATATAGGCGCATTTAACTAATAGGTTTTGGGTTATAAGGATGGGTGAACGAGGCATGTGCACATATGGGGGTGTGAGCTCTGTTTCTGTAGACAGACCTTCAGAAAGCAACTGCAAATCTTTGACCACAGCGTCGCGGCAGTTTGTTTAACTTAAGAAGACGTTGGTAGGCGTGCAGTTTGTTTTTGTGTTACTTTCCTGAAATGCTCTTGGATCAGCATATTCGCTGTTGCCGGGCGTCTTGTGTGAATACCCCGTCGACTTGCTGCAATCATTCTTAATCTGATGTTTTCATACTCCAGCAGTTTTGTGGCTCCTTCGCGCCATTATTCTGTCGTGTCTGCGATCTTTCTGGCTTGGCGTTAGTGAACTCTGTGGCGCCTTTTCTTAGGTTTTGCTTGGTTAGGAAGTTTGAACGGGACCAGTCATAACAAGTTCATCTTCGATTTTGGCAGGAATAACTATCGTCGGGTGCATGTTCCAGGCTCACAATATACCAAGAGCAGATGCTTCGGTTCGTACAGCCAGAGGAGATTTACGAAAATATCCGGTGCTATATGCTGGTAATATCATCACTTTCCATGAACATGTGTAGGTAGCCAATATGCCAGTAGCAGAATTCGTCGATTGATAGACCGGACATGGTAGATTCTTAAATATTGTCAAGACGAAATGCATACATATTCTTCCGTTGTCCGGCAGCCAAATAAAGGTGGATAGATCCTTCAGCTACTGTGTGTGTTCACACCATACGAGTATGCATACAGCCATTACGACCATACTTTTGTTATTTTAACTTGGCGCTCTTAGCCATCACTGCCATTTCGCGCCCCGGCCGCCCAGTTGGCAAGGAAGAAGGATCACGCCTTCTCATTGCAGGTGTCCCAGCTATTCACATGAGTCAACCATGACCAAAGCCCCAACTTGATACACAAGCTCCACCAAGAGCACCCTACCACAAGGCCTGAGACCCTCGTACTCAGATTACCAAGCGTGTGGTCTGGCCGNCAAGCTCCACCAAGAGCACCCTACCACAAGGCCTGAGACCCTCGTACTCAGATTACCAAGCGTGTGGTCTGGCCGTAGCACTATCCGGGCCCCTAATGTCTTGCCAGGACGGTACCGGAGCAGGTGCCTGCTCACCGCTCGGCCCTTCTTTAAGAGACTATGTTCACACCGATTGAACGACAGGTAAGGCCGAAATCGTATATCAGAAATCGAACTCGGACTTCAAAGGAACCTCGAAATCGACGGAGGCTTCCCGCCTCCCACAATCCCTCTCGGTATTACATGAGTTTCACTGTTGAGCACATACTATTGCCAAAACAAATGGACCCGAAATTAAGTTGAGAGAACCTCAATTTGAATTGGCAGACCCTATATCTAACTTAACTTGGAGTCGAAATTTCTGACCTTATTCACTCTAAACCTAGAGCCTTGCTTTTTGTAGTGACGAGACAACTGGCCCCATTTTGGTGAATCAGGTTCGTTTGCCGTTATGGCACACCAGATTTCCATACACGATAAATACAGACCCTGCACACAGAGAGAAAGGGAGAGAGAGAGCAATGACGACTTTTGGCATTTGTCAGCTACACTACCAATGCACAGTGTAATAAAAACATGGTCTTGTGGCCACTAAGGAGCCACGCATGGCATTTCATCTATAACCACAAATTATTAAGCAATTCATATTTGCAGAAAAGCAGTCCAATGTTCGGACACGAAGTGGTTACCTTGGACGCGCAATCTCCCCCATTTTCCCTCGACAGCCGTGAATCTGCTATACTAACTTTGAGCGATCGCGGGTTCGCAGATACATGGGGTTAGTGATTTTTTATGTTAAATATTTAGCAACTAGACATTTTAAAACTTTAACTTCATTAAACACAGTAAGTTGAGTGCACGCCAGTTACGGAAGTTCTTCCTCGCAACACCCGAGTCCTGCGTGTGCTGCTAGATACAGAAATAGGCTGCTCATGGCTACAGTGGTCAATAACAAGTGTCTACAACGCGTATTGAAAACCATCTTACGCTTCCTCTTGAAATGCGGGGACCGCGGTGGCGTAGTGGTCAGATTACTCACCTACCACTTAGGTGAACCGAGTTAGATTCCCGGAGAGGTCGCTCCCGGATTTTCGCATTTGGGAATTGTGTCGGACGATGCCACTGGTAGGCGGGTTTTCTCAGGGATCCCGTTTCCCCCGCCCCCTTGGATTCCGGCGCTGCTCCACACTCACCTCATTTTATCCTCATCGCCTCTCAAGACCTTATTGTTAAGAGCCGCCCAAATCTCTCCACTCTCTCTACTAAAGAACGGCTTAAATTAGGCCTCCAATAGATGTAACCGGAGGCTATCGTTTAAAGACAAGGCCGTAGCTTTCGGAAAGATCGCTCCCCTTTAAGTGTGCGTGCGCGAAATTCGCTTCGCCCTGGAAGACTGCCGTAATTATCTCTCTAATAACACAAGTACGAACATGCAATTCATTGCCATGGTAACTCTGTAGCTACACACACCATATTAAAGTGGTAAGTATAGCCTGATACAAAAATTTAGTCAGTAATTTTATTTNTAACTCTGTAGCTACACACACCATATTAAAGTGGTAAGTATAGCCTGATACAAAAATTTAGTCAGTAATTTTATTTATTTAATAGCGTTAAGAGCGTTTATTAATTTAATAGCCACAGACTAGTAGGAATATTGATCTAATATGGAAGAAATTGGAAAGTTCATATAAAGGAAATGCACAAGAATTTTGTAAAAAAAAAAAGTTTTATTCGTGTCTTTAATTGCTTTCAATATTGCTGTCAAATAAAACATGCTAACAAATTAAAACAAATTTGTACGAAGGCTTATTCTACAGTGAATACTGCCCGCTGTAACCATTTATGACTGTAAAAATAGTTAACAAATATAATTTTACACTGTTATTTATAGTATAATTTCTTAGAGTGGACACAATTCTGTATCGCCCTGAGTAATACCAAATGTATCGACTCCGCATAATTGTAATATTACTTTTCAGACTTGGGTATACACCGATTTATAAATTTTAAAGTCTACTGATAAAATAAACATCTTAGCCCTCCGATTCACATTTTCGTCTTTAATTTGGCGGGATACCTTGTGAGTGAGCACTTTACACAAGATTGTGCCGCTTCTTCACAAAATGTTAATGCCAGCAAATTCTACAAAAAAGGCTGAAGCATTTTAATTCTGCTATTGGATAATATATTTTTCGACCGCTTAAAATGTTTAATAATAAATTACAGATGTTCTTTATAATATAATGCCAAGTCTTAATTGCCCAGTAAAAACAGGGAATATCTATTGCAAAAAAAGTCAGACAAATTACTAAAAAACTTTAAGCACGTATATGATTTATGGAGGCTTAACAAGGTACTAATATTCCTGCTTTCTCTCACTATTTGTAGTCAATCTGTCCGCAACTGCCGGCGAGCATATCGGAGCTTAGGGAATCGATTGCCGTCACTGTACAATGCAAGAATACTATTTCCAATGCAGTCCGATCCCTTCCTTCTGATTGTTTGATTTGTGGAAGTTATGGTGTATAAATATGGCCTAGTAAATTTGCAAATTCATTTCGTTACAGAATATTTGGCTTCGTTTGCTAGTCTGTGCTACTTTTTATATTGGTTCG
Source organism: Clitarchus hookeri (assembly GCA_002778355.1). Lineage (NCBI taxonomy): Eukaryota > Metazoa > Arthropoda > Insecta > Phasmatodea > Phasmatidae > Clitarchus > Clitarchus hookeri. The sequence goes on from NQII01001550.1 coordinate 257,146, forward strand.
TGATATATTTCACAATATCTGCAGGATTCTAAGAAACCAACAACTAAACAACGCCAAAACAGTTTGGCACACGACACAGATAAAAAATATAAAAATCAGTTTTCACTGTGTTATGAATTTGAGTGTTATGAATGGTTGTGAAATGCAGCTTGCGGAACGGTTAAATGGACAACTGTCACACTCTTAAACATAAGAACGTTCGTGTGTATATTATTGAGTAAGGAAAGCAAATAACGAACCAAAAAATGTATGGGACTGGCCGAAGTTCCATTTGGTTGCAGTATGTGATTAGTCATAAATTTGTGCGTATGCGCTGACAAATCCGTAAGTTGGTCTACAGCCTAGACTTTGAAATTATTATCTGTATATGTTGGTCTATTGCGGAGTGGAGATGTTTGGGTGGCTCTTAACATCGGGGTTTTGAGTTGGATCAGCGACGGAATGCAAGAGCGGGGAAAATTGGAGATCCCCTAGAAAACCCACCGATCAGCTTTATCGTCCGGCACGATTCCCAAGTACACAAATCCGGGAGGGAGTGACCCCACCGAGAACGAAACGGTTCACCATGGTGGAAGGCGAGCACTCTATCCGCTGCGCCACCACAACCCCTTGGTCGATAAGGATTTGCGTTTTACAGGGTTTCGCATGCTTTGGTCCTGGTTTTTTGGTGTTTTTATTGACTCAGGGATATCCAAAGTACGCCAGGTGAATAACGTGGTCCGGTTCCTAAAGTTAAGTACTTGAAATACGCTGATATCTGCCATTGTGGTCAAACAGGTTAAGCATACATACATATTAGCAAAAGTCACATGAGTTTTCGCGACTGAACTCTATCCTGAAGAACTTCTTAAAGGGCCGCCTATAAAACCCGCACATTTATTGCAAACAGGACCGTGGCGGACTACTTTCTTTATAATTAAACAGTTTAAGTGTTCGCGTTATACTCTTAACACCAGGCTGTGATGTTCAGTAGTTCACGTAGTCAAGAATAACATCAACTATTTTCGTCGTATCCGTTTTCTTCCTTCACTAGTCGTGGAATTCAGTTGTCCAAGCGCTACGTGGTTACTACTGCCTGCAGGTCAAGCATGAAAAACCGACTTTCAAACACGTTAATAAAAAAAAATATTGTAATCTAGCTTGTTACCAAAAAACAGGGATGAACAAGTACGGTACCCTGAAAGATTCATGATTCGCTGACTGTGCAGCCAGTTTCCTTTTTCATATTCCCTTTTATTTTATTTTTGCCGAACCTCCGTGCATTCGCTTACAATTACTAAACTATATTTTTTATAGATTATTATATGTTTACGAAAAACGAACTGTATGAGCATTGCGTCAAATTTTAAATTAAACTAATTACTTACTATTTTGGACGATGGCGCTGAACTCTTTGCTACAGCTTTTTCATAGTTGAAAGAGCGCCTTTGTGAGACCTCGTTAATTTCTTTGCATCTCACATTATGTATCGCTGGGTGTAAAAATTAATTGCTACATTTTGATTTAACTAATGAATTTCAAACGTCAGTCTAGTGATACTGTAAAATTGTTACTGACGTGAATATGTTTCTATAACGCCGATTTCCACTACGATATTCATAAAACAAGAAAAAGTTACAAATATTAATTTTTAACTTTATTTCATTTATATTTATTTTCTATGTCCTTTTTCGGCGTCGTTCTTAAAAGTTTAGCAAGAAGGAACTTGTGTTTTACAAAACCGATTCAGTAGAATAAATTGTTAAATAGATGTTATGGCTATCGTAATTTTGTTCCTGAGATATAAAGCGTAAACGTAAAATTTTTTGATCGTGCTTCATACATAATTGGTGGACAATTAGTATATCCACTCTTCAAATGTAGGTACCACAGTAGGTACTTCAGGAAACCAAGTTTGGTTAAGGAAGGTGTAATAATTTCAGCGAAATGTCATAATTGGTTCAGTCACAATGTTGCACATGAATGGTATTTATGACCGGTACTGTATACACTAAGGCAGCATTGCCGAGTTCTCTAAGAGTCTTTCCTGGGGCTTATCTGGTTTGTGGAATTATTTACACCTCTTTGACAGGAATTGTTGATGCCACTATCATAGAGCACGCAGCACGTTGTTCACTGGTTGCCACAAAAATGTTGACCACAAATACAGAGCATACCAACCAACTACGTGATTGCAACACGTGATCTTGGGAATTACTGTGTTACCAAACGGGTTAATACTTTAAGTATAAGACCGTTATTTTGGAAATAACTGCTTGTTCTGTAAACTTTTACGTCACTGTTCTTATTACTTTTTGCATGCCAAAACTAGTACGACTCGTTTGAAAAGTTACAGAGGTTTGATATTTACGATAAATATTTTCGGTTATCACCCAGTGTAGCATAGTACATATATTACCTGTAACGTTATCAGATGCATACAGTAAGTAATATCAGAGTAACAAGTATGGTTCAGATTGGTGTAATAGTTTCACAGCTATAGTATGTAACACAACGTAATTTTGCTAACTTTCTGGGAAAAAAAAACCGTATTCGTTTAGAATTCGTTCATGTAGAATGCCGTGATAACATTCGTATGCCAAATTTATTGGGATTAATTTTAATAGTTCTTGTTATATAATATAGGCTAGGCCTACAAACTTCATTCTGTAGGTGCAGTTGTATTTCAAAATAACGGGCAGAAATAAGTTAAATGTTTGCTCACATTACTGTAGGTGCAAACAAGGTACCGAATTGGCATGAAAAAGTTTTATGATTAGTAGATATAGCATGCTAAACTAACACATTTATAATTCCGTCATCTCAAAAAAGGACCGAACCAATAATGTCATAAACGTTTACATGTCCTACCATACTAGAACTTGTGTACTAAATTTGGCGTGTATCAGCTGAGTATTTCCCTAGCTATAAAGTGAAAGGTTAATTTTTTAAGGTAACGATATCTTAGAAAATAGTCTACATAGTACTTTGAATTAGTGTATTTAATTTTCGTAATAGGCATTGATAGTATACCAAATTTGGCCCAAGTATGTCATATGACTCGGTAGATACGACATACAAAGTCGCCATTTTCAAAATAAGTGATTAATAGGTTAAAAGTATAAAATTTTAAGTAATCTTTATTAGCACTACTTTTTTTAATAAACTTGGCGAGAATTGTTTTAGTAGTTCCAAGAAATTATTGAAAAGCTATAATTTTTCAGGTGGCGCCATCGTACAAAATGGCGCGTAAGAAGCTGCAAATTAGTTTATTCGGTGTTTGCATTTGACATAGCAATATACAAAGTTTGGCTGAAAAATGCCTAAAGGTTTTGCAGATATTGCATACTTACTTCAAATATGTACATGGACGCAATTTTTAAAATTAGCGCTTGACGTATTAAATTGAAGTATAGGTGGCATAAGACAGAACTGCTGATGCTTCATATTTGGCGGGAATCGTTTGAGTAGTTCCCGAGGTATAATGTAAAAACTTTAGTCTATCTAGGTAATTTTTCTTCCAAAATGGCACACTAGTGAGGACAAGAATCTCTTAATTTAATACTGATAATGTGATCTAATAAAGCAGTAACAGTTTTGGTTCACATTAGTAAAATCGTTCCTAACATATAACACACTAAATTAAGTTGTAGCCATTTTAAAAATAAGAATCTGCCATTGTCGAGAACTACAAAATTCTATTGTGATTAGAGGTACGTGAATTTCACGAATTCATTTGGTAGAAGCCTAGAAGACTTCTCATCTATTTACATGCTCGGGCCACAACTGTTTATCCATTGGCTACGCTACGGAGTGGAATGGGGAGATTTTGGCGGCTCTTAACATCGAGGTCTTGAGAGCCTATGAGGGTGAAAAGAGGCGAGTATGGAGCAGCACCAGAATGCAAGGGCGAGGGAAGAGCGAGATCCCCGAGAAGACACGCTGACCAGTGGCATCGTCCGGTACGATTCCACAAACAAATTCTGCCACAGTGAAAGGCTTTTTTTCTTATTTGACCTAGTTGCAAGCGATACAGCCACGAAGTTTCGTCTAGTCTATTACTGGCTAAAAAGTTGTACAGTGCGTGTCCAAAACAACTCTGGTCCAATCATGAAAGGAACACATTAGTATTCGTTCTTGAAGTCTAACCTGGCTCCAAAATAATCTGTGAAATAGGTACCTATAGGGAAATCCAAATGAGAAAATAATGCACAGAAGTCGAAAACGCACCGGGAGAGTCGGTAGAGTCCATTGCCGCTGCACGAAAAGGTGGGGTTGTTCAGTTCAGTAGTGACAGCAGCCGAGTGCAGTTGGGCGACAGCTGCTTCGCGTGTGCATATTACTCTAGTAGAGAGCGATGTGAGCAGATTGCTATGTATAGCTCCAGAAGTGTCAAGGGGTTCCCCTCGCTCCAGCGGCGAGCGTTTGGGAGAGCCTTCCCCTACACTGCCTCTCCTACGTTCCCTCCCTCAAAGCTGCACAAAGAATCTCATTTTAACTTTACTATATCGAGTTTGGTACAATTAAGTTCACGAATTTAGCAGCCTTTAGGTGGACAGAAACAAACACCCAGAGAGGAAGGTGCTTTTATAAACCCCTGTTTACTTCAGCAGTTATGTTAAAAAGAAATAAGTTTCAGTGGCTTTAAAACACAGAACCAGTTTTCTCGTTATTTTCTGTCACCATTACTGTAGAGATATTTCAACCAACGTGTGTCTCAGCCGGTTGTGAACATATGGTAAGAGGCTTATTATTGTCAAAATTTAATTTGAATGTGCCAAGTTGACCTCAGGAATCCTATATATAGATAGTTATCAAACATGCGTATTTTAAAAATGTTCTTATTGGTAAGGGATAGGAATATTCCCCCGCAAATGAAATCAGGTAATGCCGTCTACGTTCCTGGGACCAGTGTTATCTCGCGAGAGCACACTGGNTGCTCTGATTACCAAAAGGTGTTCCGAATTGACCTGGATATTGCAGCTACGTGCCTGTGATGTGACCTTGACCCGTGCACGTGCTCCGATCTTTGGTCACGTCCCAGCCAACGGGCGAGAGCTCTGTGTTTCAGTCCGAAGGGGCAATTTATATGATTGGTTGTATAATCTTAGGCTCGGAGTTAAAATAATGTGTAAAATTATTTTAATCCCCTGTCTAGAGCTGGAGATCAAGCAATTTCGTGAATATTTTTGATAACACTATAAGCTTCGAAAATTGGAAGTTTTTATTTCTTGTAGTAAATAGTCAAAGTATGGGACTACGTCACACGATTACGGAGAATCTTGATTGCAATGGACTCCGAACATCTATGATACGGTTACGGTGCTTTGAAATGTTTATGTCATATGCCTGTTGTTGTCGCTCGCCAGTTCGGACTTATCGATTACAGCCTCAGAAAACGTTGTTCCAGAATTTATTATTATTCGGTTTAAGATAATTGTTACACAGACCCTCAGAGTACGTGGATGTAGCATAATATTAGCCGTAAAACAATTCTTAGTTGTATTCTGATTTATTAGTTTTATAATAGATAAGAGTATATTTGTTACAATTAACTTTTCTATACCTGCCGACTCTAGAATGCAAATAGCCTAGAACTTAACATGCGCATCTGACCCAGTATTCTAACCCAGAGTGTCCCACGTCATAACCCTATGACTAACTGACCCAAGCCAAAGGTGTCAATTTCGTAATGAAACGACAGCAATGGAGGAGGTTTGATTAATCGATGTATCGAGTGTTGCGTGTAGAACGTGCTCCCGAAATTGCCTGCAAATTTGGCCTACGGGCAGCATTTCATAGCGGTAAACGCCCGGAACCTTCTTGGATGTATTTCTCGGGGGAAAAATACTGCTACAGTTCTTAATATTATTAGCATATAAATTTATGAATTCAGAGTTAATTCGTTGTCAAGGAAACCTAAATTTGATGCTTCCTTTTTAACTGTAATATAGACTGCAAATATTATCACTTATTTTCACTAAACAAACTGATATTATTATATCCTACTTACATTCCTGAACCATTCGGTTTGTGAATGGCTTCTTGTCTGTGTGAAAGGATATGATATTACTTGACGTCACCGCTCATTATGTTATTCCAATATCAAACACCAGAGATTCTAAAAACTGGTTTATAAAGCCGTCATTAGATAAGAAATATAAATAAAAATCATGATGTTTTCAAATATACACGTATCTGTGCAAGAAATCACATCAGGAAAATCTGCTGGACGATGCCGCTGGTATGCGGTTTTTCTCGGGGATCTCCCGTTTTCCCCGCCTTTGCATACCGAAGCTGCTTCATACTCATCTCATTTCACTCTTATCGGCTCCCAAGACCCCGATGTTAAGAGCCGCCCAAGCCACGTCACTCCACTTCAGGAAAGACTCTTGTCTAGCTATGAAAAAAATAATTAACAACTTAGAGTACGCAAAATCAAACAAATAAACTGAAAATATTTCTCTAAGATTTTCGTGCCATTATTAGACAATGCAGTCTTAAATAACATTTAGCGCACCTTTTATGAGACAATATTAAAATCATAGAACATTTTATTTGGGCGCGAGCCGTGCCATTTCGATACTTATTTAGTTTTGCTGGATAAAATTTTGGTGCATGAGAATCTGTTTAGTTTTTTTTTTTTTTTAATGCGAAGACATCTACAAAGAAGTTGTTTCAAATCGTTGTGTATTCCAGATAACCTGCAAACAATGAGTCAATTTGCTTTGATACACAAATCATTTTGAAATTTCAAAATGTTTGTGTAAGGAACATTACACAACTTTGAGTTTCAAGCACAAATAACTGGCAGAATACTATTGGAGTATTACCTACCAGTAAGTTAAAAATAGGTGACCTACTTCAGCGTGAATTCCAAATATGCTTCAAATAAAACTTGATTTTATTAGTTGCTTTTATTATATCGTATTTTTTTTATTTTTTCTAGCAAATTACGTGTCAGTTTAAAACAAGAAGCATCGTCGAGCCGTTGCTTTTTGCTGAGCTATATCTGAAACATTACAAACTACTCTTATAACATGAAAGGACATTAAATACCAAATGGTAGTTTTAATTGCACGTAGAACTGCATTTTTTACTATTGTTTAACAGCACAAGGTTTCACAATGCATAGTTGCTTTGAATAAATGTACACACCTTCTTAACATAAAACTGCATACGTGCTACTGGAGTAATTTGTACTATCTATTTACGCAACATTTCATGTAAGTGAGGGACAATAAATGAAACGGTCATCTAATTTTTCAATGATTGTATAAAACAAGTATACGATAAAAACTTAGAAATTGGTTTTAAGATATGTATTAAATTTGGAGAGTAGCGCTCTTGGCGTTTGTGTGCTACTGTGTAGCACGATACATGGCAAGAAAACAAAAGTAATTCTTCGTGGATGTTTCACGGTTTATTTAGAAAATTGACTAACTTAAATGTTGACAAGGACTCATGCTGGTTTTCGCACTGGAAAGAATGCTGCTCTACGGGGATCACAATCTAGAGTGTTTGAATTCTCACAAAAAAGAAAAATTTTTCGTCACGGATATTTCTGTGTCAGAACAATACACTTCCAGACAACAAAAATAGTGCACACAGAAGGAAGTACTGGGTGGTGCTAAAACTTTACAGAGGTGGTAATACAGGTGATCACAAAATAAGAGCAGCAGGAAAAATACACATGGATCTGTGGTACTCCGTCCGATCATCAATAGTACGTCGTACCCCCTCTCACTGCGATACACGCTGCAACACGGTCTGGTCTGAAGTCCAGCAGACGCCGGATGTTGTCCTGAGGCAGACGGGCCCATAATTGTTGGACGGTATTTTCTAAATCCCGAGTACTGTAGCACCTTGGTGACTTGCGTTCCAGTTGGTGCCACGCATTCTGGATTCAGGACATTTCAGGGGAGCGGGCAGGCCATGGTAGTGTCTGGACATGACGGAGGAAGTCCTGTGCAACCCGTGACGTGTGCTTTGCGGTCATACGTTGTCCTGCTGGAATATCATTCCGGGAATCCCGATCAGAAATAGGAGAAGATGGAGGCGTAGGATCTCATACACATACTGCTGGGCCGTCGATGTTTCATGTAAAATGACGAGAGCATAGCGGCTCTTGTAGGCTATGGCTCCCCAGAAGTGTGCCACTCGTTATCGAGACTCGGATTGTGGCGTTCACCAGGGGCCCTCGACACACGGACGCGATGAGCACCAGTCCCTGTGACGAAGCAGCGCTCGTCACTTTACACCACACATCACCAGTCTGTGACATTCCACTTTGCTCTGCCCTGCCACCACTGCAAACGGATACTCCGCTGTTTCAGAGTGATTGGCATCAAACGTAATGGGCACTGGGATCGCAGATTCGCATCCGCAAGACGTCGGGAAATGGTTCATGGGCACACAGTGGCCAGTGTCGTGGACCGGACCGAGCGAGGTGGCGCAGTGGTTAAATTCCGGACTCGCATTCGGGAGAACCTGGATTCGAATCCCGGTCCGGCCATCCTGATTTCTGTTTTTCATGGTTCCCCGAGATCACTCCAGGCCAATGCTTGAATGGTTCTTTACTACTGGCCATGACTGATTTCTGAGCTGTTCCTGTTTCTTTGAGCAACTCTTTCCGCCTTTGATGACCTCGCCGTCGACGAGACGTTAAGCCCTCCCTACCTACATTTCATCGACCGAGTCGCTATGGGATTCCTCCATGTCTGGCGCACGAACCGCCGACCCTCTCGACTGATAGTTGATCTCGCCCGTCCTCAGCCGGTCCTCCGCGTGTGAGAGTGACTTCGTGTATTCACGGCTCCCGACAGGATCATAAAATATGTTCCAAACGATTCACATAATGAGCTATACTGCGATACGACTACCCTGTGACTTTCAGCCCGATTATGGGTCCGTTAGTTGCGTAAAGCGACTTCTTTGGCGTTTTCCCGGCATTCTCTTACTCTCTGTGCGCTTGCTTGGTATCATGTGGTGTTTCTTGCGTTAATGCGGCTTCGAATACACGCCAGTGTCTAGGACCGCTGGTCAGTGCTAGCCGCACCACTGCCGGGTGTGCGGTCAAATGCGTACGCACCAACATGGGATCATGTACATGCCAGCCCGTACTCACGCTTTTACATTATTTCGTGGTCGTCGCATGGTTTTTTTCGTGGTGCGTTAATTTCATTACCCGGCAGTGTAATACCCTTTTCCATAGTATTCAGTTGGGCCACAGTGGCTGAGCGGTTAGTCTGCTCGCCTCGCACCAAGACGAGCCGGGTTAAATCCCCGTCCGGGTCCCTTCCAGATTTTCGCAAGTGGGAATCGTGCCGGACGATGCAGCTGGTCGACGGATTTTCTTGGATATCTCCCGTTTTCCCAGCCCTTAAATTCCGGCGCTTCTCCATTCGCACCACATTACACTCTCATAGGCTCTCTAGACCTCTTTGTTAAGAGCAGCCCAAATCTCTCAACTCTCAACTCAACTAAGTATTCTGGATACGTCTTAGTTAAGAGGAACTTACATCTCAAAACTAGCAGTTTTCTTCTGAAGATATTCGACAACTAAAGTTAACGAAGTGTCAATTTAACTGTAACCAGTGCATGCTACACCGCTGGGAATATATGAAATCCTGATAATAACAGCGACTGAATTTCCCTGTTACAGCAGCATTTCTGCCCTCCAACAGTGAATTTCAAAGCTCTGGACATTGATATTTTGTGCATTCCATTCGTTCACTGTCAATAGAAGTTTATAAAAATGTTCAAGAACTATTTTTTTCTATATTTTAAGTATATTTTATAATTTCGTGATATGTCGATGGCAAATTATTACAAATACTAAAATCATTCAAAATATAACGTTCATCATGTTTTTTCTAGCGTAAAAATAGTAATTTTAATATTTAAAATTTATTTGTGCAAATTTTCAAAAGTTATTTGAACACAAAATTTTGTTTCAGCAAAAGTGTTCATTGAATTCATAGGAATAATACGTACGAATTCCTTTCAAATCCGACACTTGGTTCACCTACATAAAGGTTTAAATTTTGGCTATTTTAACTTTAAATTGTATCCCAAAATTAACTTTGAAATATAAGCGAACCGCATAAAAAATTTGCAAGAAATATGCTTAATGACATTATAAAACAATGAATCATTATTTTGAATTCTAGTCTAACATATTATTACATTTTGAGATCTGCACAAAAAAAAAGAGGAATATAAATTTAAATTTAATATTTAAAGATTTTTTCTTTTTTGAAAAGTAGTTTTCTTCCATTGCCATATTTTCCCAGACTACTTGTTTATATCACAACTAAAAAGGATGCTATTTAAAAAAAAGTACAAAATAAATTTAACCTCTTGAAAGCTTTTAAAATTATTTTCAGTCAGCATAAATTCGCTAATTGAAATCACAGAAATTTAAATGCAAACCTACCGGGAAACAATTCTGTGAAAACTTTTTTTCCTATTCTTTCACATTACAGATGCATGAATGGCTAAGTGGTTAGACAGGAGCCACCAATGCTGCGGTGCAAGTTCGATCCCAGCCATGCCATATCGGAAAATTGCGAAAAGGGTGTGAGCGTTCTCTTGGGGCAATCACTTCCCGTTGTATTCACTAGGCAACCGACTCCGCAAATAATGAACCTCCTCTTCTCCCATCCATGTTCACGCACATAAATTCTTCACCTGTATTTTTTCGATTTGGTGAGACAATCAAGTTCTGCTTTTTTCAGCGCATAAATAAGAATATTTAACCACTAATTATCTGTATTCGAATTTCTATATAGAGAATATTAAGTATAACCCGGTTCTATGTAAACACACATACACTATATAAATATATACGTTTGTATGTGTGTGTAGCGTTCATTTATATACAAGATGATTCTAAAGTCATGTGACAAACATTGAGTGGTGGTAGAGCTCACTAAAACCAACAATTATTGTATGGGCGGAAGTGACGCGTTGAGGCACAAACACAAAAACATAACACATTAACGGAATCATAAAATGTTCATTAGCAGCATACCTAACGAGTGATTCCGTACAGAAAATGTTAAAACAGTTGCTGGAAAGGCATCCACCAACAGTCACGCATGCTTGGCGACCTCTACATATGGCGTGATTGGCTGACAATGGTGGCGTGCGTGAAATACCCGGCGTATTTTAATCTGTTCGCCAATCACTTCACCGACGCTACTAAACTTGCATTACTTTCGGTGGTAGCAATTTTGAGCAATTATTATAAACATTGCTGTAAAAAGGCATTTAGCGGCGACGTTGTAAATAAACAATGTGTTGCATTTCATGTGTTATTTTTGTGTTTGTGCCTCAACGCGTCACTCCACCCATATATTCCTATACAATAATTGTTTGTTTTAGAGAGCTCTACCACCCCTCAATGTTTGTCCCATGATTTTAGAATCATCCTGTATACACATTTGCATGTGTGACTTCGTTATAAAATGCAGAGATGCCAGGCAGAAAATTTTCAAAATGTTAAGATATACATTTTGATGTTTTGGAACTGTAAACCGTATGTTACTGACTTACTGACTGTTTACGGAAAACTGAGCAATTTTGTAAACCCTGCTTAAGATCTACTTGTATACACATTGAGTATTAAATTATTATTGTCGTGGGCCTGATCACTATATTTATTCCGTTCGTCAAGTGAAACTGTGAAACTATTAGCAAAGTGAATATTTTACAGTTTGCTAATACTTTCACTTGTAGTCATTAAAAAACAAAAATCAAAATCAACAATTTCAGCAATGATAAAAGTTTACCTAACACTTTCATATCAACGTCATTACATGGAACTATTTTCCCTCCTGCGTTACAAACGTTACTCGTACCAGTCAGTGTGCCCGTTAAAATGTATGCACGTAGCGGCAATGGCATTTCTCAAAGGTTAATTTCAAAAGTGCTCAATCAACCTAGAATGGCCCGTGTACGTGAAGCGTAGAACACCAGCAACCGAGTCTTTCCCCTCTCTAATCTTCGTGCTTTTCCCTATCGTAAGCGTGAGGCCCGTCCAGGCTGGCATTCAGTAGGATTAACTTGAGGGTAGGCTACGGGCAGTGTACGGTAATATAACGATGACTGTATCACCTTCCGTTACGTTTCAATGCGAGAAAGGCACGTGACAGCACCTTGATGACTGCCAGTTGTCTGTGATGAGAATATCTCGTTCCCTACACCATAACGTCTGAAATCCTTTGTTGTAGTGATCTAGCGGCGTGGCGAAGTGGTAACTCACTGGACTCGCATTCGGGAGGACCCGGGTTCGATTCCCAGTTCTGTTTTCCATAAATGGATTCATAACAAAGGCCATGGCCGATTCCTTCCCACTCCTTCCCCAAATCCTCTTCCCTGGAAAACTTGCTACATGTCTAATGATCTCGCTTTCGACGAGACGTTAAGTCCAACTACCTACCTAACTACATATTAATAGTAACGTGTGAACAACCCAGAGATTTAATATTTATGTCATAGTGCTTGCCTCAACGCTATTGTAGCAGTAGACACAAATGTGCAAAAATACTCTAACAGTGACGTTTTTTACCTTGAAATTTCGCGTTTTTATTCTGCACGAAAATTACTGAACCCGTGTCTATTAAAGTTATTTTTTATAACTGGTTATAAATCAGAAATATGTGTATAAGGGGAGTAATTTTCGTAAATTATAATAATATATCATAATAAAAATAATATTTATCTTCCTGTGCCAAAATTAACGATAAGATTACTGCTTTCAAATCGGAGTAGTTTATTTTCTGTGGATGTCGCAAATGTACAGGCACCAAGGACAAACTTTAATTTGACCCTCACACGAAAGCTGACCTTAAAATTTGCCGAACAAACTTCTGCGCGGGTGGCCTTCTAATTAACCAGCACGAAATCACCTAGGAAGCTCGGATTTAGGTGGGAAGGGCACAGGGGTTGGGGAGGGAGGGAGATACCACTTCAGCCCGACGGAACGGAAGCTATCCAAACGGAGGAACATCATGCTCTTGACGTTTGTGTGCTAATCTGTGGTACGATACGAAATATGACGTGTAAAACGACTTGTGCTGGTACATCTGGCACCATCTCTGACGTTATCGCTTACCGCCGTAATTAACATTTCATACCATGTTTTTAAAATTATTTTTCGAACAATAGGTCTCACCTTAGTACATTTTCACTCCGTGTAGCCATTACACGCAAATATGTGCAGTGTTTCTTATCCCCATTCTTTATAGTGATACTGATAAACCTTTTATCTCTGGTTTGGCTAATCAAAGCATTTGACAGATTTCACACATATACACGTGCACACTTGACTGTGTGTGTATGTATATATATATATATATATATATTAATATATAGGGGCTGAATTCGACCGACAAACTTCTTGAGTAAATAACTTAAGTAGAACCAAAAGATATTAAATCGTGGAAATCGAGTTTTTAAATTAAATTTTCGCGAAATACCGGAAACTAAATTAAATTAAATTATAATTCTCCAAACATTATTTTATGTTTTTGGGGCCTTCAGCCTATAAGCAAACTCTTTATAATACCTCGGACCACAAAAAAATCGACAAGTGTTGGCACCCTCTTATTGCATACAACTTTTTTACTGTTAGAATTTCTGGTTTGTTGAGAAGTATAACATTATCAACAAAGACGGTCCTCTTGTTGCAACAGTCCAAGACTTGCCATTTTCGTGTAAAAACGCATATAAAGCTTCATCTGCAGCGATACAGTGCCTAGCACGTAGTCTAAACTACCCACATGTATATATGGTATGCTGCTGTGCCCACAGCACAGACAACGGTGGAGGACACTTTTAAAACTAACTGTAAACAACGTGTACCATAAATTAATAATTGGACAGTACTGAAGCTGCCTGTTTGATTCTGGAAACAGTCGGTGTCTGATTCCCTGCTTGAAATATTGGTGTTGCCTACCAAAAAAATTGACAACTGAAATATTTGCAGTTTTGAGTGATTGGTGCCTGAAGGAAATAATGGCAAATTCAAGAAAGATGGAAAGAGAGAGAATATAAGGCACCCTCTGAAAATTAAGGGCGTTTAGACATTAAACGACAAAATATTGTCTACAACTTTATTCACTGTAATGTTTCAGTTTGACGACACTGCAATGGTATTCTATTTTGTTTTATACACTGGTGTAACGTAGGTTCTACCATCACGGCTATTCGGATACTGATGACGCAGCTCCCGTTTTTTCATACATGACAGGTGTTTGCAGTGGCTGGCAGGTTTTCTCGCAGCACTCCCATTTTACCCTGTCATCACCTCTCCACCTCCCCTTCGCCTTCTTCGTTCTCCCGGCCGGGTGAAGACTGAATCGTGCCCCGCAGCTGTAACCGTCGGCTCTCTTCTCTGTCACACACTCTTCTCTTGTATCGTCCGCGACCCACCTTCATGCGGAAACAGCGTTTTAGCATAGAGCACGTGTTAAGGCGATGATTAACAGTAATGTGTTATCCTTCCTAACTATTTCACGACCTTACTTGACTGGTACATTTATTCTAGTAGTAAGTTCAACAGCTTTGTTTGTCTGTACATACGTTTCGGGGTGATACAAAACAAGCAGAAAAATCGAAACCCAGCCAGGATTTTTAAACTAGTCTGCCGCGAAGGAGGGGTAGTCTGCAATACACCCGCTGACGTTTCGTCACAGAACACACTTAAGGGCGCTGCCCTTAACAAACCTGAAGCCACAGATTTTTAATGGGGAGTCAATGATAAATAAATGCCTTCTCAATGCATCAATTTTAAAAATAGCTGTTCCAAAAAAAGTATTCAACTGGACATCTTTCCAATTGTAATGTTTTATTTTCCTAAATTTTAAAATTCCAAGTAATATTTTACGAAAAAATTATGGTTGTGTAAAACATTTTAAAAGTGCATCAACGAGGCATTATTCTCTGAGAAAGTCGCGTGGAATTATTTTTTTTTTTTAAACAGTTATCTTTAGAAGTGATGCATTTGGAAGAAACTGCTTTTGACTCCCCATTTAAACTTCTTAGCTACAGGCTTGGTCAGCAAAGACGTTAAAATTTTGGAAGTGAAATAGTCGCCCGTACCATCGACTTCAGTCGGACACACCAGCAGAATGGCGCCGCTGGTCGGCAACATGTTGGAACGCCGTCCGCCAATCAGAGCCTGGTAAATAACTAGCCAGTCTGCAGCCCAGCCGATAAGGGATATTTCGCAGCGCGCAATAGCCGGTCAGACAAAAGGCTTACTACCAGAGCCTCGCGTAGCCGATAAGGGAATGGGCACGAACGCATCAAAGGAACCGCGACGTCATTTTCACTTCTGCGTACTTGACTATTCTGTGGTTTCGTCCTAACAGTTTTGCCCCTGCCATGACGATGCTATGCTTCTCCTCGAAGCGGGATCGTTTAGCGTGTTGCCTAGCTACCACTTTGCGCGGCGGGGCGACGGGACACGAACAACTGTCTCGCTCACAGACAATTTGAAGGTGAAATTCCAGGACAGACACTTAGGCTTATATCATACGGCGGTAGAACCACCTAGTGCCGACTAGGTGATAATTAATTTCGAGTGTCACCACTAACAAAAACATATATCTTGTATTCAGAACAAAATATATTTTTCTACCCTTCCAGTCACAAAAAAAATCGTTTTAGGCGTTGCAAAGAACATATTTATTGTTCGGGGCTGTATTAGTATCGATGTAACGTTTTGCCATAAATCGGGATTAATAAAAAGTGTTTTCTTCAATTTTTTTCGCAGCAGTTGTTTATGAAACTAGGGAACGTAGACACGTAGACTCAAGAACGTGTGAATCTCCCACACGCTAGGGAATTACTTTATTCACCGCTTTCTTCTATGTGCAGTGCAAATCATCAAGACCACTTCCGGTGTTACTTCTAAGAGAAAGGACACTGTAACTGAAAGTGTACGCGGATATTTTTGTAACTAATGATAAAACGTTATTATTGCAATTATCAACATACACTTTCCTGCTCACCGCACGTAAATCTCACGATGAAATGTTATGTAAGTAATATTTCAGTGATCACAATTTCCTTTTCAGTGCTGAGATTTGATTTGGATCACAATGAGAGAAACGTCTGTTCCAGCCAACAAAATAATTGTTTGTATAGGACCAAGTACATTTTTAGTAGTCTCAACAAAAGTATTGTTGAGTAAACAAAACACGAAAAGCAACAAAATATTTTATATTCATCTAACAAATTGCACGCTTGAATGAACAAAACTTCTATGTTAGCCAAAGAAATAGACCGTTAATAAAATATTTAGTTTAATTAACTGTGCATATTTTTTCGGCCACTCATTTGGTTGCATTAGTTCGAAAATACAGTTCGGGGGTTTGTTTGTAATTTTTAGGACAATTAGAATAAAAGCAATGTTTCTTTGTGCATGCATGGTATAAAAATCCTAATAAAACAATATCGTGACAGAAAACTAAAAAGTAGATATATATTTACATGATATATCAGTTTTTGCAATTTACGTATTTAAAAACATACCCACTACATCAACAGTGCTTTAACTGAGGTTTCTAGGGCATAGCGCTCAGCAGCAAGTAATCTGGGTTTACATCTCGTTTGGGATTTTACTTATTTTTGTAATACCCAAAATTCTTCAATAAACTTATAACCAACCAAAACTTTAGTTGCAGCAACCAAATCTCGCGGTTTGGGGTAAGAGAATAAGAAAAACAATAAAATTTCGTTTCAGCAAGAAGATATGTGCATTGCTNCAAATCTCGCGGTTTGGGGTAAGAGAATAAGAAAAACAATAAAATTTCGTTTCAGCAAGAAGATATGTGCATTGCTCCTAAAAAAAAACAATTAACTTCGTTGTCCCAAACAAATTTTGTTTAATTCGACAAAACTTTTTTCTCTGTGCATCGCTTGTTCTGCCTGATCAAGCTTTGTACTAACTTATCATCATGCTATTGGTCCACACCAAACAAGACTTGAAAAATCTTTTGCAACACACACAGAACTAGTGGCCTGTCTCCAACTAAGTAGCGAGGTAAAGTACTTTACTAAGTGTATTTGCCAGCTTGGCGGTTTTCCCACTCCCTCATGCCCGCTGATAGCCTCCACGTCAGGAGGACATCACCTCCTTTCTTCCACCCAAAATCACGCGTAAATAACTTAATTTTTTAACGTTACACTTAATATTTTTTGTTATTTTTAAGAGTAGATTATTTGTTATATTTTATCTGTAATTTTTTTATATCCTTTAAAGTTGAGATATTTTGACTTAATTTACTTGATTGTTACCTCCGCGAGTAACTGTCGTATGTTATACTTTCGCTCCATGCAGGCGCATTATGGCCACGACGCAAAGCAGTTTTACGTTCATCCACGACGCAAAACCACACTTTGTGTTAGTTCTGATTACAACCGTGCAATTTGCGAACGCAACGTTAGCGCCGAAAATAAAAAAGATCGCAAACGTAACGCGAGAGACAGATATACTGCGCAAATTATTTTGCGTCTCAAGTAGCAAGAGAAAATGGAAGATATTTTTATGAGTTGCCATAACTTCGTGAAGTAAATCTGTTGTAATGAAATAGTGGATTTTAGAAACTGTATCTTCTGTAAGTTAAAGAAGTATTCACGCTTTTCAAGTTAGTTTAAGGTTACAGAAAATAATTGGTATTTGTTTGGAACATGACCACGTATTATTTTCAAATCGCCGCGATTTTTGGCTGCAATTTTATGATAATGCTAGGACTGTTTTTGCTTGTAAGCTATGATCTTCGGTACACAAGAATAACTCATGCAAGAATATTCGCAAAATATGAAATATAATAGTTCACAACTCCGTGCTAGATGGCCACGTTACAATAATAAGGTTATTTGTATTTATTTTCTTGCCCGAGCACTTATTTTTCATTTTAGTAATATCACAAATGGCTTCCGGGAAACTATGAAAACAGGATCTTGCCACTATTTTATATAAAAGAGAAATATTTTACCATGTAAGTATTGTTAACTGTCGTCGCAAAGTGCCAGTTGACGCAAACTTTTGTTTTGAAGCAAAAGATAGNTTTACCATGTAAGTATTGTTAACTGTCGTCGCAAAGTGCCAGTTGACGCAAACTTTTGTTTTGAAGCAAAAGATAGCGATCGTCGCAAGGAAGAGTGGTCACAATCGCTAAAACGCTATCTGAAGCACGGTACGGTGCAAAGTTGCATCCGGAAGCAAACTAGCGTCGATGAGTGATAATACGTCTGCTGGAAATGTTCCTGTAACTACACTCAGAGCAGAAAGTACCGCTGAAAGTGCGTGTGACTCTTTCGTTAAACCTCGGTTAGGATTTGTTCGGCTCGTCTAATTAAGTCATTAGTCAGGCAGCTGATTATAGTATTTTAGGACGCTGTTACCAGTTATGGTCAGGCCCTTAGCTGAGCGGCCTGCCTGATCACACATTCACTCATTTATCCAGGACACGGGCCGTGATCGCTGAAATTAGTTATGAAATCGCAAACCACAGAAACCCCCTCCATCGGCCAGTAAACGGGGACAGCGCAGTCGATATAGGACAGTGCAACCCGTGGGCGGTGTCTTTTTGGCGTCGGGCCATTGGAACTAGAAGACTACTGAAGATGGGTGTGTCCGGCCGTCCACTTGCGCCATCTTAATCAACCTCCGGAACCATGAACAAGGTGGGAACTCTCCAATTAGGCTTTAATCATAATGTGGCTGGTTAATNTCTTAATCAACCTCCGGAACCATGAACAAGGTGGGAACTCTCCAATTAGGCTTTAATCATAATGTGGCTGGTTAAATCTTTATAAAATAATATCATTTAATATTTCAATATATATTTAATAGCTCCTCCCGTTCATATTTAATTACATTTNTATAAAATAATATCATTTAATATTTCAATATATATTTAATAGCTCCTCCCGTTCATATTTAATTACATTTAAATTTAAATAATATTGTACAACCTTAACGTTAAATAAATATAATTCTTATCAACAACTTGTTACGCCCTTATATCCCCGTCAAGGATAAATATCAACAAAATATCAAAATCATAACCACGTGTAAGAAATGAAAACAAACAACGGCGCTTCGCAGTGGCGTATGCGTCAATACGATGAAAGCCCGACATTCTTAATCAAACCAGATTATGTAAAATATTGTCTTGATGTAAACACTTATTTTTAAAAGTGCATTTGGTTTGTGATGCAATTTAATGTGTGCGTTGTGGTACACAACAAATAAAATCAAAATATAATTTCAGCCAATTTCCGATGAATTTCTGACACACATAAGCACACACATAAAAACCAAATTTACGTATATCTCAGTTTTCATGAACATTATTATCATAACATACTCTGGCACCCGGCCTTGAAGACACGACGTGTGGATTCTTGAATCTAAGTTTTAGAGTTTAAGCAGAAGGCAGCGAGAACAGCTGTGCTAATATACCGGCCCATTTTACAGCAGTAAACATTGTTCTTATACTCTGTGTTATTTATGTTGCAGAGGGATAAAATATTCTGATTTACACTGTGCCGTCTGCGCCGCCGTCCTTACAATTGTGAGCGTTGTGAATGTTGTTAATTCAGAACTAGGGTGTAACAAATTATTTCTACTACGACACAAATAATATCTGCGCGACTCTGCTCACAACTTTATCTATGTCTGCTTTGTTTGTTGTTGCATGAAATGGCGGAGGTGGCTTTCTTGTACTCGCTTAAGAAAGAAAAATTGCTGGCCTTTTTGAGTGACCTTAGGTTGGAAGCTAACGACTGCACGACCGTGGCCGAGTTGCGTCGGGCCACGGTGGACTCCTGGCGCCAGCGGTGTTCAATACTGCAGCCCTCTCGGTGGGCGGTTCTGGTGAGTGTCACCAACTACCCACCTAAGGTCGATAAGCTATCCATGTAAGCCATCCAAATTATAGCTCCCTTAACATCCATGGAACCCGCCAATATTTTTCTCTTGTTCATAGCAGTCAGCAAAATTGTGAGTTGTTGTCTTTGTCCGGAAGAGGCTTTTGGAAGCTATAGCTATTAAATTTGAAGACTTTGTATCCCAGTTGCTTAGTGAAGAAATCACGTCCTTAGATGGAAGTACCTTTGCAGGTTTTAAAGGCAGGGTTTTAGAGACTTTGTTTCCCCCTAGTGTAAAGCATAATTGTGAACGATATTTTGTATATAGATACCAAAAACCTGGTAAGCCCATGTTCGAATTTGTTGATTCAATCTGTGCCTATCATTANGATATTTTGTATATAGATACCAAAAACCTGGTAAGCCCATGTTCGAATTTGTTGATTCAATCTGTGCCTATCATTATGCCCTGTGTTTGAATCTCACTGAACGCGGACTAGTTAACATAATTTTAGACAATCTGGCTTCGCATGTCCGCGCGCATTGCACATTGTTTCTGCCCCAAATAACTTTCGCAAGTTACGCCAGTTAGCAGTTGAAGTGCAGGGTCGTTTGGTAGCTGCTAATTAATATCGTATGTGTTTTCCTCCTATAGTTTAAGCAGGGCGTGGTAAAGACACGTTTCCACTCTGCAGGATGTCGAGCAGCGCTGTGCGGCAGTGCGATGCGGAAATTGTGCGGTTCAGGGGCATGTACCTAGAGATTGCATACAGGATCGGAGCGCTGTTTCTGAAAGAAGGTGTGTTAGGTGCGGTGAGATTGGGCATTTGCGTAAGGCTTGTCCAATGTCGGGAAACGGGCTTTGACTGGTAATAGTTGTGGGTTTTCCACTCGAGTGAAACAGAAACTACCACGCACCATCAGAAGGTGTTCAGTTTTGATTTCTTGTGCTTGTAATTCATTTTCGGCTTTAGTCGACACGGAGGCCACGCACTGTGTAATGAGTTCCATTTTTTTAAAAGGTTGCTGGAACAGAAAATTATTTCCAAAATAAGTGTGAAGTGTTTGGCAGAAAAACGTTTCTGCGTGGCAAATGGGGAGGTCATTAGGATTAATTTGGTCGTGCCCTTGCATTTAAAAATTGGTTGGTTTTCATGGGCCTTTCCCTTTTGGGTGTTTNCATTAGGATTAATTTGGTCGTGCCCTTGCATTTAAAAATTGGTTGGTTTTCATGGGCCTTTCCCTTTTGGGTGTTTGCAGGTCTTTAACTTGATGTAGTTTTAGGCCTTGAGTTTTTAGGTCAAGCGAGAGCATCTGTTAATCTTGACGAATATTGTTTATCCTTTGGCTTTGCCCCTAATATTCGGATCACACTTCAAATTGAAGTTATTCCTGAAATTTTTTCATCAATGCATGACACAAAAAAATGGTTTTTCAGAGGACTTTAATACTCGGTTGAATCAGTTGCGTAAAGTGTTTAGTGACGCCATCAGTCCTAAAATATGGAAATGCAACGTTCTTGCACGTAAATTCACTGTCACGGACGATATTCCGGTACTTGATCGCCATTTGAAATGCCCTCCACCTTAGTTGCAGGCGTTAAGAGAAATTATAGATACATTTTTAGAAACAGTTGTTACGGTCCCTTTAAAATCTTATTATTGTTCGCCAGGCTTTCTGGTAGATAAATAGGATAGTTAAAAATATCGATTTTTTGTTCATCATTCCTTAGTAAACAAAAACATTTACAACGATCCATTTCCATTGTCGGCGATTGATTGTGCTCTTAATAGTTTTCACCCATGTTTACTAGACCCTTCGTCCAAAANATTAGGATTAATTTGGTCGTGCCCTTGCATTTAAAAATTGGTTGGTTTTCATGGGCCTTTCCCTTTTGGGTGTTTACAGGTCTTTAACTCGATGTAGTTTTAGGCCTTGAGTTTTTAGGTCAAGCGATAGCGTCTGTTAATCTTGACGAATATTGTTTATCCTTTGGCTTTGCCCCTAATATTCGGATCACACTTCAGATTGAAGTTATTCCTGAAATTTTTTCATCAATGCATGACACAAAAAAATTGTTTTTCAGAGGACTTTAATACTCGGTTGGATCAGTTGCGTAAAGTGTTTAGTGACGCCATCAGTCCTAAAATATGGAAATGCAACGTTCTTGCAAGTAAATTCACTGTCACGGACGATATTCCGGTACTTGATCGCCATTTTAAATGCCCTCCACCTTAGATGCAGGCGTTAAGAGAAATTATAGATACATTTTTAGAAACAGTTGTTACGGTCCCTTTAAAATCTTATTATTGTTCGCCAGGCTTTCTGGTAGATAAATAGTATAGTTAAAAATATCGATTTTTTGTTCATCATTCCTTAGTAAACAAAAACATTTACAAGGATCCATTTCCATTGTCGGCGATTGATTGTGCTCTTAATAGTTTTCACCCATGTTTACTAGACCCTTCGTCCAAAAAGTATACCATTTTTAATATGCCTTGGAGTCAGTTTGAATTTACGCGCATTCCCATGGGCTCAAACTTCGGAAGCCAAGCTTTGTCTAGGATGTTGGACGTTGTGTTGTCTGAATTTAAATTAAAGTTTCTCTTTAATTATGTTCATTACATTATGGTATACAGCGATGATCTGGAGTCCCACCTTTTTACATATGCGCCAGTATTTTTTCAAATGCGCGAGGTAGGGCTGACAGTTAATCCCAACAAAGTAACTTTGGGCTCGAGTAGGTTAAGTTTTAAAGTTACTTACTTTGTGAAGACCGATTAATGATTGTTCCTGACCGAGTCGCTCCCATCTTTAATTTCCCTCGCCCAAGAACTTTAAAGGGGATTTAGAAATGTTTAGGCCTTCTAGGTTACTACTCCCGGTTCATTGAACATTTTTTTCAGAATTGGCAGCACCCTTGGACTTATTAAAGAAGAAGGGAGTAGAGTTTATTTTGGGCTCGGAGCAAGAAACGGCGTTCACTGTTCTAAAGCAGAAGCTGTGTTCCCCTCCGGTATTGCATATACCGGNTTGGGCTCGGAGCAAGAAACGGCGTTCACTGTTCTAAAGCAGAAGCTGTGTTCCCCTCCGGTATTGCATATACCGGACTTTTCCCGTCGGTTCGTCGTGCAGGTCGACGCGTCGTCAATGGCCTTAGGCACAGTATTGAGTCAAAGGACGGATTTATGTTTGGCTCCTTTAGTCTTTGCCAGCCGCAGTCTTACTGAATCGGAATGTAAACTAGGAATTTACGAAAAGGAAACACTGGCGTGTATTTACGGCTTAGAAACGTTTGCTGATGAGTTTGACCTATATATTTAAAAAAGGCACTTAGCTGGGTCTTGAACCATCCGCAGCAGTTAGGGAAATAAGTTTATGGGTTCTGCGTTTATCACATTTCCGTTTCAAGGTATTTCATGTTCGTGGCTACGAAAACCAGGTAGCTGATGCACTCTCAAGGATGTATGATCCGGTAGATTTTGAGACGGAAAATGATCGTGATTCCGACGCCTCTTTAAACTATATACCGCGTTTTCCCTAATTGCTCGTTAAGCTGCGTCAGGCTCAGGCGAGCTATGCATTATTTACTTAGGTAAGAACAGATCTAAGTGCGGGAGTTCTGCATCCCAATGTGGAGGTTAATGGTATTTTGTATTTTACCGGGAAAAATGGCCGTGCATGTAAGGTTGTGGTTGCGGAGTCNCCAATGTGGAGGTTAATGGTATTTTGTATTTTACCGGGAAAAATGGCCGTGCATGTAAGGTTGTGGTTGCGGAGTCGTTAAGGCAGGCCCAAGATGCTTTCGTATTTCCATGATTCATTTCAATTTTTTGCAGGCATTTGGGAGTCAGTAACACCTTCAATAAGATAGCTGTTCAATTTGCTTGGCCAACTTTAAAGNAATTTTTTGCAGGCATTTGGGAGTCAGTAACACCTTCAATAAGATAGCTGTTCAATTTGCTTGGCCAACTTTAAAGAGCCATGTTTCTGAATTTTTAAGATATTGTGAACTGTATCGAAAATGCAAACAGGCACAGCAAACCAATGTGGGCCAGGCGGTGAAGCAGGTGCCACAGAGTCCTTGGAATGTAGTTCACATAGGAATATTTGGGCCTTTGATATGATCTAAGAAGGGTAATATATGCATTTTAATTGTGCTGAACACTTTTACCAAGTTTATAAATGTGTTACTNTGATATGATCTAAGAAGGGTAATATATGCATTTTAATTGTGCTGAACACTTTTACCAAGTTTATAAATGTGTTACTACTCCGTAACATGAAGGCTTCTTCCATTGCTAGAGCTCTCACGGAGCAGGTTTGGAAGGGTTTTAGTGCTCTTGTGGAAATCATGACATATAATACAAAATATTTCACTTATAATGCTTTCAATAATATGTGTTTTCGCTGGGCAGTTAAACATTTCACTTCTAGTCAGTATTATCCTAAAGGGAACCAGGTGGAAAGGTTCAATATTAATTTAAAGGCCTGTTTGACAATTTTCTACAATCAGGATCATACTAAGTGGGATCAGGACCTATATTTTATCAACTTAGGGTTAAGTAGTGCACTACATGATTCCACGGGAGTTCCTCCTCTCAGTTTCCTTGGACGTCACCTTGGTCATCCCTTGTTAAATATCTGGAACATCCCACCCTTTCCGTCACCCCTTGGTGATGCTGACCGTGATCGCTTGTTGGAGGAGGTCCACCGCAGGCTTGATGCTGCGAAGCAGCAGGTAATTGCTTAAATAGAACAGTGTAGATTGTCAGTAACGTACAAAGTAGGGGACCTGGTCTTGTGTAAGAATTATATTTTAGCTGGNAAATAGAACAGTGTAGATTGTCAGTAACGTACAAAGTAGGGGACCTGGTCTTGTGTAAGAATTATATTTTAGCTGGCCTAGGGAAAGATCTGACAGAGAAGTTAATCCCAAAATGTTGGGGGTCGTTAAAAATCCTAAGTTCCTTGGCCCTAACACTGTAAGTCTTGTTTCGCAAAGCTCAATTCCCTCTTTTCGGAAAGCGCATGTGTCACAATTAAAGGCCTTTGTGCATCGTAATTGATCATTCATTGTTTCAGATGCTTGTAAGAAATTTTTATTAACGCACGTGTGTACGCTTTCCCTTGTTAATGTTGTGTTCCCGCCCTCCGACCGACCCGTTCTGAGTTCGCCCCGCTTCCCTGACGTCATCTGCGACTGCTGGATAAGTAGGCTGTGCCCCTGTTAGTTTCGTCTGCCGCAACTCTCTCAACATTTGTGTGCAGCAGTTTGCAGTGCCCTAGAGGAGACTGGAACTAAATGCGCTGAGATACCTGGCCGGCTCTCAGGGTTGCCCACCGTCTCCGGAGGTCTATTTGACGATGGAGCTGGTCACTCCTTCGCTTGAAGTGTTGCTACTGGACATCGACCTATATTTTATTACGTTTTCCACGAATCTGTGAACTGTCTATCAGCATTCCACCTTACTATTTCTAGTCTATTTTCTGTGTTTGGGTATCTTCGCCTGTGTACCTTCTGTGAACTGTTTGTGTTAAGTATCGACGTGCACTTATGAAGTGAGAGGCTAGTCACCAGGGCACCGATTTTGGGGTGGGAATTGCGCCGTATGCGCCGTCGTCGTTACTAATTGTGAGCGCCCTCTATACTCGCGGTCGGTGACTTCCTCCTTGGAAGCGTGCTCGGATCCCCTTCTTTGTTCTCCTTGCATTCCCTCTCCTCCCTCCCATCTCCCGCCCAAAGGGTGCATCTTATTCCGTGATTGGCGACAGTAGTTGATTTAAGGCCTTGCGCGGCTGAGTTACGCCCTGATTGCGTTCTGCTCCACCTTGTCCTACTTCGGGTCGCCTGCACTTCCTGCCTTTCCTCGACAATTATGTTAACCTGGCGACTTCATCTAGTCATTGACGCAAAGCGATGGGGCAACGAACAGTGAGTGGTGGGAAACGTTAATGTGCTTTGCGGTAGGGTTTTAATGGTTTTGTAATTTTGTGTGGCATGTGTGTGTAGTTCCTTGGGTGTGCAGTAGCTGCTGACCATTTCAAAATTTAGTTTTCGTTGCCCTTCCAAATTATGTTTGGCAATAGCTATGGTATCGTGTCTGCTGTGCCTCTTGTCTTTAACGTCTCGTGATTGTCTTTGTGCACCGCCCAAGTTTAATTATTTTTTTAAGTGTTTTCTCCGTTTCCACGACTCAACCGTCAGGAAATTGTTTTAAAATTTTTTAATTTGTCGTTTTTGTATCGTGTTTTAACGATTGGAGCTTTGGAGGGTTTCACTTGACTGCCTCCCACCGTAACTGTTTTATTGTAATATTTTANATCGTGTCTGCTGTGCCTCTTGTCTTTAACGTCTCGTGATTGTCTTTGTGCACCGCCCAAGTTTAATTATTTTTTTAAGTGTTTTCTCCGTTTCCACGACTCAACCGTCAGGAAATTGTTTTAAAATTTTTTTAATTTGTCGTTTTTGTATCGTGTTTTAACGATTGGAGCTTTGGAGGGTTTCACTTGACTGCCTCCCACCGTAACTGTTTTATTGTAATATTTTAATTAATTTTAGTGGAATGAAGGCTCTACTGGGCCATGGTGACTGCCCTCCTTTCTTTGCATATAATTGATTTTTGGTGCTTAGAAAGAAACTTATTTTTTAATAAAATATAATTGTGCGATTTTCTACCCCTTTAATCAATATTTGCTATTTTGTACCTGAAAGTTTTGCAAACCTTTTAATCGATTTTTGCTGTTTGTAATGGAAAGCTTTTTCTAACTGTAGTTAATCATTTTGTAAGCATATAACTGGATCAAGTTAAATTGTTTGTATTGATCTATATATTTTGTGTAAATGCAACTTGCATATTTACTGTTCGGTAACATATTTTTAGAAGCAGCTATTTTTGTACAAGAATATTATTATTAAATGCTGTCAATTCAGAACTAGTGTGTAACAAATTATTGGTGCCACGGCACAATATTGCGGTCATCGATAATTTTACATTTGTCGTTGATCCCATCAATGATAAATTGGCTTCAAAAATAGTTAAAGCGTCACCTTTGGCAATTATAGCCACTGATAACCTCAAGGATAATTTCACTAGCCACTGCAAGAATATTTTGCACATGCTGAAAGTGACATGGGTAGAAGCCCTCATTTTAATGTGTCCACACAACAGACGTGTCCGTGAAACAGTGAAGTGTGCAGGAATCCTACTTGTGCTCAAAGTATAGCTGCGTTGAACCATTAAATGAATCTGTACCTCTTTATGCATATTTTATGGACGTTTTCATTATGATAACTTATGTTTGCTGGGAATCTGACCACTGTCACGTAATGTGTTGTACACTTCAGAGAACACTCTAAGATTTGTATAGAAGCCGTAAACATACAGCTTACAGACTGTTCACGGTAAAGTTAGTACTTTTGAGGCCCTGGTTACTTATTCTATCAGCTATTTTTTATCCTTCCACCAATTTTTTTTAATAAATATTGCTATGTAGGTAATAAGCACAGTGTATATATTTCACTACACTCGAAAGTTAACGTTTAAGGCTGCAAGAAAATATATTTATTAACTATTATTTCAAATGAGTGGGCTTCAAAAAGTGTTCACTTTGCCGTTAATAGCCTATATCAGTAAATTATGCTCTTGAAAAAAATATACGGCATTTCCATTCCACACATCTACATTCTAAATTTGCATCCACAGCACTTCTACACGTTACAAAACGCAACCAAAAACTGACAGTCAAACTGCGCAGGGTTATGAAAGATAAAAAATCGTATTGTGCAACGCATGCTGGGAGGGGCGGGATTTATGGCGCGCAAATTTCAAATAAGCACACATAACGCAGTGTCATTTGCCGAAAGCATTTGGGAAATAACATTTATTTACATAAACTATTATCCTTCACTTACCTTAAAAATTGTGTAGGTATAGATTGTTTATGGTAAAGTGGATACTTTTGAAATCAACCATTGAAAAAAATCACTGTCAGTTAACTACACGTATGCTACCGAATATATTGGCACGCTGGCTTCCCGTAAGTTGGCAGTGAATTAAGAAAAATTGTTCCAAGTATTGGGGTTGTATTGCGAGTGAAATTTTTAAATTTATAGCAAATAAATTTGGTTTTTTTTTCAGTTTTAAACAGATTGCAGAATAACATGACATATTAGCGACACTTTTACGTTACCAAAAATGTAACGTTATGATATTACTGACGCGTGGAAAAAAAGCATAAGTCTCATGATAATTTAACTTTTACATATAACGGGAGGATACAAAATGTTGAATAGTAGAACGTAAGCAGAGATTCAAAATCGTTCAGTTGACAGTTTGCAGATTCGAAGCTCATTTGTTACACTGAGAGTCTCTTAAGAGCCTACCGCGTACTTATAGTACACTCGAGAGCTAAAAAAACTGGTATAGGCGTGCGTATGCAAATAACAGAGGTATGGAAGTACTCACAGTAACGCGATGCGGTAAGCAGCGCCTGTATAAGACAACAAGTGTCTGGCAAAGTTGCTAGATCGGTTACTGCTGCTACAATGACAGGTTATCAAGATTTAAGTGAGTTTGAACGCGGTGTTATAGTCGGTGCACGAGAGATGGGACATAGCATCTCCGAGGTAGCGATAAAATTTGGATTTTCGCGTATGACCATTTCACAAGTGTACCGTGAATATCGGGAATCCGGTAAAACATGAAATCTTTGACATCGCTGCGGCCGGAAAAACATCGTGAACGAACGGGACAAATGACGACTGACGAGAATCATTAAAAGTGACAGAAGTGCAACCCCTTCTCAAATTGGCGCAGATTTCAATGCTGGGGCATCAACAAGTGCCAGCGTGCGAACTATTCAACGGACCATCATTGACAAGGGCTTTCGGAGCCAAAGGCCCACTCTTGTACCGTTGTTGACTGCACGACCACGACACAAAGCTTTACGCCTCGTCTGGGCTCGCCAACACCGCCATTGGACTGTTGATGACTGGAAACACGTTGCCTGGTCTGACGAGTCTCGTTTCCAATTGCATCGGGCNGACGAGTCTCGTTTCCAGTTGTATCGGGCGGATGGACGTGTGCAGGTATGGAGACATCCTCATGAATCCATCGACTGTACATGTCAAAACGGGACTGTTCAAGATGGTGGAGTCTCTGTCATGGTATGGGGCGTGTGCAGTTGTCGTGAAATGGGACCCCTGATACGTCTAGATATGACTCTGACAGGTGACAGATACGTAAGCATCCTGTCCGATCACCTGCACCCATTCATGTCCGTTGTGCATTCCGACGGACGTGGACAATTCCAGCAGGACAATGCGACACCCCTCACGTCGAGAGTTGCTACCGAGTGTCTTCAGGAACACTCTTCTGACTTTAGACACTTCCATTGGTCACCTTAATAATAAGACATAAACATTATTGAGCATATCTGGGATGCCTTGCAACGTGCTGTTCAGAAGAGATCTCCACCGCCTCGCACTCCTATGGATTTGTGGACTGTCCTGCAGGATTCATGGTGTGAATTGCCTCCTGCATACCTTCAGACATTAGTCGAGTCCATGCCACGTCATCTTGTGGCACTTCTGCGTGCTCGCGGGGGTCCTACACGATATTAGGCAGGTGTACCAGTTTTTTTGACTCGTCCGTGTATTACGATAGGCAAATCTTAAAAGTTTTACTAACACAGAAAAAATGTTTTCGCACTAGACAAGTAATCCATTTTTACACTGGCAAGGTAATGAAGCACGTGCACCGCGGAAGCAATAACTCGCAAAGCAAGCAAACAACGTCAGTAAAAAAAACCACGATTTTTGCAGTAAAACCTGAATAGCCAATGCTTAAATTTGATCATTATTTTGTGTTCTGTTGTCGTTGGTTTAAAATTAAACCATAACATTCACCGACACACCTGTAATACGAATAAACTAAATAACCTACTATCGTAACAACCCGCCAATATTACCTTTATAAACGCTAAGTTTATGCATTCATTTAGTTTGAATTTTCGTCGGTCAAAATGCTAGTCTGACATATGCTGTTCACGGTAAAGTGAGTACATTCGAGGCCCTAGTTACATTTTTATTTCAGCCATTTTTTTTCCTTTAAAGACTATTTGAAATAAATATTGCCATTAATAAACTCAGTGTGTAGATTCCACCGCACTCGGAAGTTAACGTCTACTGCTAAAATAAAATATTGTTATTGACTATTATTCCCAATGAGAGGGCTTTCAAATGTGCTCACTTTACCATGAATAGCCTTTACATCTTCAGTATTTCCTTGTAGTAAACACAAACTATTTATTACCTATTCGTTGCGACTCATGGGGTCGCGGTGGCTCAGCGGCTAGGGTGCTTGGCTCCCGCCTAGACGAGCCGGGTTCGATTCCCGCCAGGGGTCACTCCCGATTTCCCCACGTGGGAATCGTGCCAGATGATGCCGCTGGTCGGCGGGTTTTTTCGGGTATCTCCCGTTTTCCCCGACCTTGTATAAGGCGCTGCTCCTTATCCACGTCGCTTTACCCTCATTATCTCTCAAGACCTCGTTGTTAAGAGCCGCCCAAGCCACTCTACTCTTCCACTGCACTCCTCTCGGTGCGACTCACTGCCAGATACTGATATATTACACTGAGACAGGCGTCTCGTCTAAACCAGCAAAAACAACGTATAGCCCAGTCATAGTTACTTCCAACTTTTCTGAAACCCTGCTGAAGTTATACTTCCTGCATAATCCTCCGCCTCACGCAGACAAAGCTTAACCGAGTCTAGAAATCAAAAGGGACCAAGCACCGCGTTCATGCGCACTCAGTGTAATAATATTTTGTGTAAAAAAATTTTTTTACTAGGTATTAACAACATAGCTATTTTCTTCCGGTTATAACTTACATTAATTATACAATTTATATTATAATTTAAATAAAAATGTAAGTAAAAGTTCAATTTAATAATAAAAAAGGTGTTTTTATGTTAACACAGTTGCAAAACGCTTGTGATACATGACATATTTAGGAGACAACCAAGCACGTCATACTAAGAGTGATTTTTAAAAATTTTAATTTAAAAAGTTCTAATAACCGCTAATAGAATATAACAATGTTATTTTCTCCCTACCCGCAAAACCTGCTCCAAATTTCAAAAATATGCATACTACATTTGACGTGTGTGCATTGACGTGGACGTTTGAAGTCAGATGCCGTTTCCCCCCGCAGCTCAACTTTGTGTACGCTACGTCAAATAGGCCAGCTGAGGAAATACAACTACAGTTATGGACGACATGCTCNCGCAGCTCAACTTTGTGTACGCTACGTCAAATAGGCCAGCTGAGGAAATACAACTACAGTTATGGACGACATGCTCAGCCCGTGTCCCGACTCAAACTGGCGGTGCTGCCGCGTGTGAGCTGTGATCGCTTGCAGCCACCGTGGAAGACTGACGAGCTTCATTCTCATTGGCTGTTTACCTCCGNCCGCGTGTGAGCTGTGATCGCTTGCAGCCACCGTGGAAGACTGACGAGCTTCATTCTCATTGGCTGTTTACCTCCGCCGAAAATAGAATTGCCAAGTTCTGCGTTTCTAAAATAGATATCTTCCAAGATAAAAACAAATGACTGTTTATTATTGCGACTCAAATAAAGAATGTTAAAATAAAGATNAAATAGATATCTTCCAAGATAAAAACAAATGACTGTTTATTATTGCGACTCAAATAAAGAATGTTAAAATAAAGATTTTGATAGGCTCCATACCAATCCAAACGCCACGATAATCAAAAGACGTGTCCATGGCTAGAGGAAGGGAAGGGGATTTTAATATCGATGCCGCTTTTGGGATGGCATACATTGTTCTCGGACTTAGAGCACCATACACGTCGTGGCAACCAGGAATAACTCAAGTTACGTATGACGTGTTTGAGATACGTGATGTTTGATGGCAGTTGACCTTTATACACNGAACTCGCAGAAGTGCCGCAAGACGACGTGGCATGGACTCGACTAATGTCTGAAGGTATGGAGGAGGAAACCACACCATGAATCCCGCAGGGCAGTCCACAAATCCAATCTGCGCCAATTTGAGAAAGGGTTGCACTGCTGTCACGTTTAATGATTCTCGTCAGGTCGTTTGTCCCATTCTTTCACGATCTTTTTCCGGCCACAGCGATGTCAAAGATTTGATGTTTTACCGGATTCCCGATATTCACGGTACACTCGTGAAATGGTCGTACGCGAACATCCAAATGTTATCGCTACCTCGGAGATGCTATGTCCCATCTCTCGTGCGCCGACTATA
Organism: Clitarchus hookeri; assembly: GCA_002778355.1. Classification (NCBI taxonomy): domain Eukaryota; kingdom Metazoa; phylum Arthropoda; class Insecta; order Phasmatodea; family Phasmatidae; genus Clitarchus; species Clitarchus hookeri. The sequence continues at coordinate 289,309 of NQII01001550.1, forward strand.
ACACCACGTTCAAACTCACTTAAATCTTGATAACCTGCCATTGTAGCAGCAGTAACCGATCTAGCATCCAACCGCATCGTGTTACTCTGATTGATTCCATACCTCTGTTATTTGCATACGCACGCCTTTACCAGCTTTTTTGGCTCTTCAGTTATATAGAGGTTTTTTTGTCAGAGTAAATTCATACATGTTCCAAATCACATAGTTAAAAAAAATTTTAAGTGCATGTTAGTGAAGTTCAATATCGTATGTTTTGATATTGCCTCGCGTCGATTGGTTGCTTAGAAAAAGGGAGTGTAGGTAACTTCGTAAGAAAAATTCTTTAAAATGTGAAATACTTTTATACTTTATTATTTAGGCGCCATTAAAGACTTATATTGAAGAAAACTGAATTTTTTTTATAAAGTATCTTGTAAATTGCAGTCTCATTTTATAGCCACTGTGCTGGCTTTATAAAACAAAGAGAAATTATCTGCTGGAATATAGTGTGAACAATTGCAGTACTAGAATATATTTTTCATAGTTGGTTATAATAAGGAATAAACGAAGGCAAGAACCAAATTTTGTGAGAAAAAAAACCGTAGTTATAATGTTGATCAGAAAATTAAAGAAAAGACTAGGCAATTTTTTGAAAAATTTTAATTTCAGCAGAGTAAAACACAAACTATATTTTCCGTGCGCAAGAATGCTCTAAAATCAGTTGTTTTTTTTTCAAAAGCAGTATACTTCAGAAATTTGTTTGGGGTTAGTTAAATATATTTTCATGCGAACTGATGCAGGTCGCAGGTTACGGTTCGCTCCTCTGCCTTAGCTGCAGTAAAGATATAGAGTTGTTCCCAGGGAGTCCATTTCATCCAGGGTAGAAGCCTTCTACTTTTCGTATCAGAAGCTCGTCTATCATGTTCGGTGGTCATGTAAAGGATGTGCACATTAAAGTAAGCACTTTTGATATCAACCGTTGGAAAAATAATCATTCCTTTTATTGCATTATATGCTACCGCACACATTGTTATAAGATGTTCACGGTTTATTGAGCACATTGGAAATCAACCTTTGGAAAATATAACTGCCCAAACCTACATTAATTTTAACGGCCACGCTGACTTGAATGCGTCCAGTAAAGTTTGTAACGACATAGGAAAAGTAGTTCCACGTCTTAGCGTTGAATCAAGCATGCTACGTAAACATTTGTGAATACTAAAATTATTTATTTTGTTTTATGTTATTTTTAATGATTTTAAATGTAAGAATCAGTAAATTTGTCAGTTATTTTCTTTTGTAATAACTAAACAGTTTTGCCTGACTGACGCATGAATAAAGTGATCAGGCGTGTGGCAATGTGGAGGAAGAATACACAACATGCATACAAGTAGATCTCAGGGTTTTCAAAAATGCTCATGTTGCCGTGAATAACCCACATGCAGGCTCCCAGTTAAAATGTTAGTAAATGAATAAAAATAGTACTGGCGGAACTGCGAGTGTAATGTTTAAATTGACGGCGACTAAAATTGGTGTTTCATGTTTTATGCACATTAGAGTACAAATCTATAATATTAGTAACAAAATGAGAAGAAAAGTACATCCTAAGAAGGGCTTTCAAAACTACTCAGTTAACCATGATCATCATGCAGTAACAATAGAGTTGCCTCGCGTTAGTGAGTTCCAGGATTCAATGCTGGCAGGCTCTAACGGAAATTATTTTTTTTCTTGTTATTTTCCACGTTCATTAAACACAAATTTAATGGAGTTCATTAACATGAACCTTAAATATAATGTCAAGATAGGAGTAGAATTTGTACATAAATAAAATAAATATTATTATTAACTGTAAATAAGTCACCCACGTGGCGCAGAAAGAAACGGCTTATAGGAACGGCACGACATATTAAATACAGATGTTTGCTCCTGGGTTCCCCAGTTCTATTCTAGATCTCACCTGTGAGAAGTGTGTGGTGAAATAAAAAGGACCGTAGAGGTTTTGATGAAGAGATTTGTCTTTCCGGTTGTCAACTCTCGTACCAACCATTGCCATCACTCACTGTCAGCCGACTACTGCTGCTCGCAATGCGTTGGCACCATTGTTGGGGATATATTTGCAGCGAAGCATTCACTTGACCTGGCCTCGGTGAAAAACCTATAATGGATGAGGAGAGCTGTTAAAAAAAACCTCGAGCACGGGAATGATCCCAAATGAAAATTGATTTCGAGATGCCAGGATGAACAGACAGGATTATAATACTGCGTAGATTAACGGTGTATTTTACTAACCGAGGAAAAAAAAAGCATGTAAACTGCATTCGATGCCCTCAATTCTTCATCCGCTTAAATTTTCANAGCATGTAAACTGCATTCGATGCCCTCAATTCTTCATCCGCTTAAATTTTCAAAAATATTTTACAAATGATTAAAATTAGAACAATGCACGTCATCCTTCGAGATCAATAGAGGTGATTACTGTAATAAAATCTTACATAAATCTTGTTCATGTTCATAAGTGAACTACATAGTTGCGACTTCTCTATACTGTGGTGTAGTATAGGAGAAATGGTGACTTTGGCGCAAGGAGCTGGGGGCTTGGAGCTTCGGAGCTGTTCATGGTCTGTCATTCCGGTCCCCTGGCGGCCATCTTTGACTATGTGGCCATAGACTTTTACCCTAAAAAATCCCAAAAAAAAAATACAAAAAAATCAAAAATCAAAAAAATTCAAAAATTTAAAAAAAAAAATTATATTAAAAGATATTAAAAATTATTTTAAAATTATTAAAATACGTATTTAAAATTTTTTTAAAAAAACCTTAACTTTCCAGATGTTTCCCACACCCCCATCTACCCAAACTCTTCCACCATCTTGGTAGGCGTCACAGCCACCATCCATCATTGTGGTAGATGAAGCCGTCCGCCATCTTAGTGAGTGCAGTTCGCCATCTTGGTAAGCGTTACAGCCACCGTCCGCCATCGTGGTAAGTGAAGTTGTCCGCCATCTTAGTGAGTGCAGTACGCCATATTGGTAAGTGTCACTGCCACCGTCCACCATCTTGGTTTTTTCGTTTGACATTTGTTTATATATTATCGTAGTTTGTCTTACGCTCCACAACNGCCACCGTCCACCATCTTGGTTTTTTCGTTTGACATTTGTTTATATATTATCGTAGTTTGTCTTACGCTCCACAACACAAGGTTGTTTTACACTTCAATAATATAATGCTAAGCATAATATAAAATAATATATATTATGTATTGATCCAATAGTAAGTAGTGGCGTTATTATACAGGATGATTCATAGCACCAGTATCACCCCCTTTTCTTGGAAATAACACGACACCAGTGGTCCGCGAAAAGTTATTGATAACTTTACGCTCTATTAATCATCGATTGAGAGTAATTCCATTCCCCCGAACATACCGAAGGTACGGGTACATGGGTGATCTGTGAAATTGCAAATGGGAACAGGGGTCTAATATAGTATCGTTTGATAGATCGCCTAAAAGTAAACAACATTTAATAAGACAGTTGTTTTCTGACGTGCATAGTTTACGCACAATAAAATAAATCATATAGGCATATGGTTTGGGCATGCGTAGTTTACACACAATGAAAATTGATCGCAAACGTGTTTTTCTTACTATAGTCAAACGGAAATAAACGTNGGCATGCGTAGTTTACACACAATGAAAATTGATCGCAAACGTGTTTTTCTTACTATAGTCAAACGGAAATAAACGTAACATAACACATGTTTCGTAAATGTTGACGTGCATATCTAGTTTACGTACAATCAAAAGGACGTCAGGTGTACTGTAAACATCGGTATGGTATGAGAGAACTACTGTAAAATGNCTAGTTTACGTACAATCAAAAGGACGTCAGGTGTACTGTAAACATCGGTATGGTATGAGAGAACTACTGTAAAATGGGAACTGGGAACAATCATTCACACACATCACTCCTCATAAGTGTTCGAAATGTCGACCACTCTGTATCAGACACGACTCAGCTGTCCTTCTTGCGTTCGTGGTTGCTCGTCGGACCTCAGCACAGCTAATAGATCCACATGCTGCTCTGATTCTGTCATTCGTGTTTTCCCTTGTTATTGGACGCACGCAGTAGACGATGTCTTTAATTCTCCCCCACAAACAGAAGTAATTTGGGGACAGGTCTGGAGAATGTGATGGCCAAGGTACAGGATCCATTTCTCCAATCCACACCGTCTGGGGAATAACATGTCAGCAACTAGCCGAACTCTGCGTGGAAAGTGAGCAGAACAGCCATCCTGTTGAAGCCACAGTGTATTCGCAGAACGAGAGGGACATCTTCTATCAACTGATACAAAACATTCTTTAGAAAGTCTGCTTAAGCTGCACCATTCAAGTGCCTTTCAAAAAATATGGTCCTATGACACGATGTCCGAGAAAGCCGCACCAAGTATTAAGGCTCCGCGCATGCTGGTTATCCACTTGATGGAGTCAATGTGGGTTGACTGCAGACTAGTAATGGGCATTATCCATGTTGACATCACCATTATTCTTGAATGTGACGTCATCAGTCCACAAAATGCTGGATAGAAAGCACGGTCCTGGCTCAGGCACCAATTGCAGAAATCAATGCGCTTAGAAAATTCATTATTCCCAAGTTCTTGGTGCAGTTGTACGTGGTATGGATGTAAAGGATTATCAGCGAGGATTCTCCACTCTGTACTTCGAGACAATCCTGAGTCGCAGGCAATCCTCCGTGTAGAATCACGAGGATTAACTACCATGGCAGCAAGTACGAGGGTTATTCGGAAAGTAAGGTCCGATNCCTCCGTGTAGAATCACGAGGATTAACTACCATGGCAGCAAGTACGAGGGTTATTCGGAAAGTAAGGTCCGATTTCGTATAAAACATAAACCATCACTGGTTTTTTCAAAACAACTTTTTTTATTTAATTCCTTACATGTTTCTCTATTTTTCTACATAGTTTCCATATTGGTTAAAACCTTTGTCACTGCGTTCTACAAGCTTTTGTATGCCTAAGTCATAGACGTCTGCCGCCTGTGAGGATAGCCAGTATGTAACTGTTTCTTTCACGTCTCGTCCTCTGTGACAATCTTCTCTAAAAATTGATCACTTTCTTTATGATATCGGTCCAAAAAATCAAGAGCACATGCCATTATTTTAATTTTGTGTTCCTCAGTAAGCAGCCTGGGAAACCAACGTGGGCACAATTTGTGAAATTGCAAATTTTCAAAGCATTCGGAAATTTCAATGCTAAAGTTGAAATTGTGAATCGCCGGTCTTCACGAATCTTTTCGTCCACGGCTTTGACCAAATCTTCTGTGATCACTGATGGTCGGCCTGATCGCGGTTCATTTGGACATTTTCCTGTTCATCCTTGAAAGCTCTCACCCACGTACGCACTTTGCTGTCACACATCGCATTGGGGCCATACACTTGACTTATCTGTCGATGAACTTTCGCTGCTAAAACGTTCCTTGCTGTCAAAAACCGAATCACTGACTGTATTTCGCAGTCAGTGGGCTGATCAATTGTTTTAAACATTTTGAACTGACACTGTCAACAGCACACTGCAACAATACCAATGCAAATGGCGTCGTTTGACGAGCAAGGTATGCCGAGAGTCGGTGCGCATGCGCGTTACAATGTCTGCACGACATTCGATTAGCTACGGCGATTCGGACCTTACTTTCCGAATAACCCTCGTACATCAACAGCCCTCTCGACTCTCACAGGTCGTCTAATACGACGAAGTTTGTTGCGTGTCAGTTGCACTAGCCCGGTTGTGCGCACGCGACATGCAAGACGTTGGAAGACATTATACGAGTGATAGAGGCGCTGTGGGTATCTCTCTGCTTACAAATGGGCAGCATCTCTGCAGTTCCGACGATGTTTTCCTAGTATCATCAACATGTCAAACGCTTCTTCGTTTGTAAACGGCATTCCATTCAGAAAGCAACACCCCAGACAGACAATGTCTGACACTGAAACAACACACACGATTAATGGTTGCAATGTAAACCGAATGATTGACTGAATGAACGAACTTTCAATTGTCAGTTAACTGGCATGCAAAACCTGCAGTACCTGTAAGTGTTAGATGGCGTATCTGCTTGCTGCGTGGTGCTGCATTATTATCCGTGTTTGCTTGGAAATGGTCTAATACCTACTGCACGAGTCCATGCAGTAAGGCACACATGTCACTGCTAGTATCAAAGTGAGTCTGGCACTCCGACCGGAAAATACCGTAATGGCGCACATTGTGTAACTGACGTGCATAATTTACGCACAACCAATGATAACTGTTATTATTAGACTGTTTCCGAACGAACGCAGAGAATAAGGCAGCACTAAGCAGCAAGCAGATGAACCATCTATCACTTAAAGGAACTGCAGGTTTCGCATGCAAGTTAACTGACAATTGAAAGTACGTTAATTCAGAGAGTCATTCGTTTTACATTGCATGAAATACAGAATCAGAGAAGCATGTGGATCTCTCATCAGTTCTGAGGTCCGCCGAGCAATCGCGAATGTAAGACGGAGAGTTGAGACGTGTCTTATACAGGATGGCTGACATATAGAACATTTATGAAGACTGCTGTTTGCGAATGAGTGTTCCCAGCTCCCAGTTCATGGAAGTTTTCTCACATCATACCTGTATTTACAGTATACCCGACGTCCTTTTGATTGTAAGTAAATTAGGTATGTATGCCAGAAAAACAACATGTTTCGTTGATTTCCGTTTGATTGTACTTAGAAAAACACGTTGCAGATCAATTTTCATTGTGCGTAAACTACTCACGTCAGAAAACAACCATATTTGTAAATGTTGTTTTCTGTTAGACTATATATTCAACGATACCATATTCGACCCCTGTTCCCATTTTCAGTTTCAAAGCTCGCCCCCCGTACCCCCACCTACCGTATGTTTGGGGTAATGGAATTACTACCAATCGATGCTTCATATAGGGTATAGTTATCAAAAATATGTTAGCGAACCCCTGGTGTCGTGTTGTTTCCGAGAATAAGGTGTGATATGGGTGCTCTGAATAATTATGTATATAAAAATATTACTTTTAGTAGAGATATAAAATACTTGTAACTGTAAATATACACATTTCGTTTAAAAAGCCAAAAAATATATAAAGACGTGGTTTACAATTTTGTAGATAGTACCACAGGGGGGCAATTTATAGTCGCTGCATCTGGTAATCATCCTTTATTTTAAGTTAAGTGTGGTAAAAAGTACAAAATAGAACATAATGAAAGAAGTAATCATTTTTGTATTCAAACTCTGGCCATTTTGTTAAACGAAAGAGCGGTCATCATGCTTTTACGCAACCATCTATCGTAGCATGATGTGACTTACGCCGGTCTTAAACTCGCTAGCCGCAAGTCATGCAACGACTGCTCTACCGTAGGGGTAGGGGGTTTGTCCGGGTTCGGAGGGGCGAGGGAGGCAAGTGGCCGCGTGACGTCATCAGATATAACTTGCACCACAATCACCGTCACGTGAGGGGTTAGTGGGATGAGGAAGCAATAGGCAAGAGGCCATTGTCGATGAATTGTTAGCAGGGGTGGGGGTGGGTTCAGGAGGGTAAACACTCTGGCCTTGATGGCAGTTAAGGGGAGGTTTCCGCCAACATTGACCACGTGTATGTATGAACGGAGGGCACAGCTCGTGCGATTGGCCCGTTGAGTGCCTGTGCGCGCGCGGTAATTTGCTTGTTTCTCAGTATGATTTATCTTCTCCAGTTCCGGCAACAGGAAATTTCAATTGGGGATTTCCATATTGACTTCTGCTGTGTACACTTCTACGAGGAAACATCTGGTGGCTGATATCCTTCTGCGTGTGCAGATTTTGAGAGTAAAAAATTGAAGTTTCGTTTGGTTGAAACTCTTTTAATGTTCAGACTCGCCGCTGTGTGGCGTTTTGCCTTTCGCCATACTATTTTATACTTAATACAAACTTAAGTAGTTTTAATAGAAATGTTTTATGAACTACACACAACATTTTACGTTTTAATTTGTAACGCGTTGGACTTCCAAAGTTATAACGTTTTTTTTAATTTATTTCCACAAAATTAAGAATGTTTATAAGTTATGTTGTTTGATGCCATCTGCACAAAACTCCGTCAGGTTCATCCATCTTAGAATGTTCGGCCTAATTTGAACTATCCTTGGCATACCGATGAGAAGATTAATTATTATAAACTTCATTTTTCGCCGTACTGGAAAATAGAGCTCACAAAACCTCGCAATATCTGGAATATAATTGTTTGTTATAGTGACAACCAAATTTATTTGTCGACAAGTCAAGTATATTCATAAATATTTTGGTTTCATACTCCATAGTGCATTCGTGTGCACCTTGTTTAGAAATAAGTAAGCCGTCCTCCACTAATTCGAACAGCAAAAAATTAAAACTTTAATTGAGTAATATACGTAAATCATTATAAACTCACTCTATATATATAAATATATATAAAGGAACCCACAATTTATTATATTAACCCTTTGCTAAAAGAGATTCAGTCGGTCAGATTAACACAGCTTGCTGTGCCTACGACGGAAAATAATTCAGTCCTTTCTCAAGAATTCCGGCGACGTGTGGTGTTTATGACGAAAGGAAATACTCACCTCGACAGTAATAATCAATACCTCGATAGCATTATCAGCACAAAAATTCTACTTTCTTGGGGCNAGGAAATACTCACCTCGACAGTAATAATCAATACCTCGATAGCATTATCAGCACAAAAATTCTACTTTCTTGGGGCCTCAGGAGAGTACGATACAAAGGATCTGCACTGCATAAAAATAAGTATACATAAACCAACATTATATTAACTTCAAATTTCCAGGTTTCTATAATACTGCTGTTTGCTTATTTTAAATACGCTATAATTTCCCGAACAGTGAAATTTAATCACTGTCTTTTAAAAGTAAAGTGCATGGCAATGTTTTTATTTACATNGTAAAGTGCATGGCAATGTTTTTATTTACATGCTGTGGAAGGCTGCAAATTGGCTGAAAACAAAATTTTATTATTTGTTCCAAAAGAGCTCATTTTACCGTGAATGCTATGTTACACNATGCTGTGGAAGGCTGCAAATTGGCTGAAAACAAAATTTTATTATTTGTTCCAAAAGAGCTCATTTTACCGTGAATACCATGTTACAACCACACACACAACCCCTTCTTTAGTTGCCATGCGTAGAACCTGCTCATATATTTCAAGAAGAAAAAAATTCATTTTTATCTGGGATTTTGGACATATGTTTTATATACACTGTAAACTTCAAATAGTCCAAATAGCTGCAAATAATTGAAATCATTAAAGATTGCTCCACTGTAAAAGTTTAGCAGATTACTGATTTTCTGGTGCCTTTATTTAACTGATTTAATAATAATTTCCGCTTGGTTCCAGTAAATCACACTTTTTTAAGCCACTCAACTAACGTCGTCAGTTGGTAGCTTCTCGAAAGTCTTTCGTTACTGATATTTCCCTCGTTAATGTCATAAGAGCAAATATTGGGGTAAATTGCGCGTGACAGTTGCGTAGAAGCCATTTCAGTGAGTCTACAGTAAACAACAGTTTTTCCACGATTTTGTTCAGCTAAGGTGAGCAGGTTTTTTTTAAATAAATAAGTACCTTAAGTTTAGTAAATGACTTCTGACTGATTTGTAATGGAGCTATAAGACGATAATATATATCACCTAAAGTGATTATTAAGGAAGCTATACACCTCCGAAATTTGAGTTTTAAAATGCGTTTAGCTGAAAATATTAAAAACCACTTGTGGTTAAACAACAAATCAGTTAATAGTGATTTGTAAGAAGGAGATATTACATCTCTAAAATCACGGTCAGTAATATCATCCCCCTTCTTTTTTGTAAATAGCTGTTGCACCCTACGTTTGCATCAAACTTTGTAACATTACGTTCTAAGCAATTTTTAAAGACGACTTGTGAATCAGTGCGTTTTAATTAACAAAAAAAATATATCGTCGTTTAATAACACTCTCATGTGAACTGTTCGTGGGATAATTCGTGTTTAACATTCAAATCAGAACTTGTGTTGCATACCAGGTAGGCAAACCACAATACAGAGTAAGGTAATTTAAATTAGAATTTTTCATGAGCGCACAGCACCCTTAATAATCATTTGACGAGAAAAGTGGTACTTACATTTTAGTCTTATATTTTTGTCAGAAATACACTGCCGAAGTTTGTCCCTATATTTTAGAAACACGTTACACACACACACGCGCGTGTTAGTTGTATAACTAAACGGAAACTAACAACCTGTCATTGTTTGAACTTGTGATTGACATTTCTTATAGCAATTCGTAAGCCGATGTTGTATGCATGCACATAAAAAGAAAATTAGTATACCACCTCACTTTTAGTCTACGACTGATGCCACTGATTTAGGTTTCAAGTNCATGCACATAAAAAGAAAATTAGTATACCACCTCACTTTTAGTCTACGACTGATGCCACTGATTTAGGTTTCAAGTGTTAAAGTTTTTTTTAATATCCCAATTAACCACGAGCATAACTGTGAAAATCAACGTGGTTCATAAAGTTTATTAGGAACTGTTTCGTTTTCTAACAGACCAGCACTTTTACAAAAATTATTTCGCGTGACCTGAAAATATCCCGTTGCATTAAAACTCTATCGTAGTATGTCCATGTTTCAAGCACGTCTTCTTGTCGGTAGTGTGCTAGTCAATATTTAAAGCTGGTGTGCGCTCTCTACCCTATGTAATTGTAAAGTTATTACATATGGCATCAACAAGACACGTTTTCTGCGTTATTTCGAATATGATTATGTGCTGGTTTTCTAAGTATGCGTTTATAGTACTTTTTTTTAGATTTTTAATGTAATTTATTCAAATTTATTTACCAATGTACTGTACATAGAAAACAGGGTTTGGATTTATTTAAAATCTGAAAGCACAATTTTTTAATTCACATTAATAAATTGCATATCCCGTTAAATTTTGAAAACGTTAGTGAATTTACCAACGATTGCGACAATTTTTACTTTTAGAAGGGGTGCAGTAATAGAGTTTATATTTTTGAAATTATACTTCTTTTGGCGCGTTGAGGGTAAAATTTTAGTGTTCAGCGGAAGTTGAGTGCGCACAGTGTAACGAAATTTGACAGTGAACGTGGTAGGGGTATGACCCAAAAGCGANTGTTCAACGGAAGTTGAGTGCGCACAGTGTAACGAAATTTGACAGTGAACGTGGTAGGGGTATGACCCAAAAGCGCATGCGCGTATCGTCTAGCTATATACAAACGCAAGCTACACAACATAGCACGTGGTTATATTTAAAACCGACAGAAAATCAGTTCATGTAATAAGCAAATTGAAAAACATTTCATTTATATTAGTAATTCATTGTGAATATATATCTTATTAATTATTTTTACTTACATTGTGCCGTGAAAAATTTGTTAGTGACAAAAATTGTATAGTAAAATTTTGAAAGTGTTTTCCAAGTATTTGAGGTTAATTTTTGTAAATATTAAATTATGTTCTTTAATCAAACCTTTATCAATTGTATTTAATGTATTTCTTTGGTCATTTTATGATTTCCTGCTTACATAAATTATTTGCATACGTAATAAGATTTTATTTTAGTCACGCCAAAGAAGTATAACTTCTAACGCGCGTACAGAAGTTCACGCACCCATGTTTTTGTGTTTGCATTGCGTTAGTACAGATGGTTATACGTTTTGTGATGTCGGTTTTACACGAAATAATAGGGAAATGAAGTAAAATATATTTATTAGTCTGCTGAATGTATAAAAAGACGTAATAATGATCACTCATTTCAGCCAATATGATGTAAGTTCGATCAGTGAAGATGAACTCAGCGAGACACAAAACAAGCACGACGTTTCCGGGTTCCACCCTGAATTTCTTTCACAGTTTTAGTTTGAAAGATGTTTATGTTCAACTAAGCTGCGTAAATAATTGAGTACGGTACTGTCGCATCAGTAGGTGGCAACGATCACGTGGAAACAAACACGTAGAAAATATAGTACTTTTTCTTATGAGACATGGTGACACTGGTTGTAATTCGAGCTGAAAAATGTTCACTTGAGTATTATATTTGTCAGGCAAGTAAATGTTCACAACTGAGAGGTTTAGAAGCATGATTACTGAGCGTACTTAGTACCTATATCGCTATTTCAAACCATGCAGTCATAAATTTCTCGGATATGCCTTTCTTTACGGCCAGCGTGAGAGTAATGAGTACTTTAAATGTTTTTTTGTGCCTTAAAAACAGATTTTTGATATAGATACTAGTTAACCTGCTTATTGTTTTTGTTTTATTGTAAACAATTCAGAATTTTCGCTACGGAGTATATTAAAAGGTTCAGCATGTTAGGCAACGTACCTGTATATATATGTATGTGTGCTGATGAATTTTGAATCCTCTAATGAGGGGCAGGATTAATTTTACACCTACCAATATTTGAAGCATATTAAAACCATTATCTCGTCAGAGTAGCCCAAAAATGAATTTTTTTGTAAATTTGTTCTTTCCCAAAATGTATACAACATAATTTTTCAGTGCTTTATCTCCTGCCTTACATTTTTAACCTAAAATATGGCTTTATTTAAATTTCCAGTTTTTTTCAAATTGTTTTCTCAATATTTTTTACAGCAAAGGACTGGAAAAAATAGATTTCGTTTTTTTCGTAACTTCCTACAAATAACATAAATATTTAGCTTCTGCTCTTCTTCAAACTGTAAAAATATTACATTTTCAAATCAAAACTTTACTATTGCCAGAGCTAATGCAGACTTATATTTAAACATCGTTAGTTAACAATACGCTGATAAGTATGCGATGTTTTTTTTTTCNCCAGAGCTAATGCAGACTTATATTTAAACATCGTTAGTTAACAATACGCTGATAAGTATGCGATGTTTTTTTTTTCAGCTTTACAATAAGATTAAAGTTACAACATGCAGTAATTATTTATTTTAAATATTTTTTTATATTNTTTTTTTTTTCAGCTTTACAATAAGATTAAAGTTACAACATGCAGTAATTATTTATTTTAAATATTTTTTTATATTATATAACTTTTTAATAATATTTCCGGTACATCACAACGAAGTAAAATAATACATAAACAGAGACAGGCACACAGATACAAAAATAATAAGCTTATAAGAAATTGTGAAGTATCTAAACTTACCATCTGTGGCACAGTAATGATTTCAACATCTCTTTGAAGTACTTGTCTTGGGAGTAAATCTTATGGTTAAATATTACTCACTTTTCGAAATACACACATTTGCAAAAATATGATCGCCATGAAGATGCCATCGCAAAGGCGGGTACAGGCACAGGACATGGTACTATGTATACAATAAACATCAAAACACTGTACCACTTCAAACATGTATTGCAGGGTACCAACACTTGCAGGGTGCGCTTAGTATGACATTGGACCACGCGTATAATGGAGACAGGTGGTGATACGGCCGGGCACGGAGGCATACAGACGTTGGATGTTCTCTTGTTTAAGATCCTGCCACAGCCGGCACAATTACAGTTCCAAATCCACAGTAGTTTCCACTGGCGGAAGTTGCTGCCCAATCTGGCCCAAACGTTCTCGATAGGCAAGATGTCTGGGGACCTTGCTGTCCAAGGAAGCATGCTGGCATGACGAAAGCAGGCCGGGGATACCCGTGCTGCGCGAAGCCGAGCATTATCTTGCTCGAAAAAGGGGTTGATAAGCTATGCCAGGAAAGGAAGCGTACATGGTCGCAGAATCTCCTGGATGTACTGATACGCCGTCAGGGTCCCTTCAATTATTACCAGTGGGGTGCGGGAATCGTAGGAAATGGCACCTTACACCATGACCTCTCTCGTCGGGGTGGTATGCCGCTTTACAATTAAGCATGGATCACGGCGGGCGCTGGCCAGAACGTCTCCAGACTCGGAATTAGGGTGTCGTCTGCATACAGACAAAACCGTGATTCGTCGTTAAACACCACTCGTCACCAATCCGCAAGCTGCCATGCTGTCCGTCCCCGTAAAATGTCGTACGTGCGTGGCGATGCTCAGGTAGTAATTGTAGACATCGTGAAGGACATATTCCGCTCTGCTAGCCACCTGGATATGGTACTGGTGGACACAGGCATATCCCCAGCTGCGGTGACATGTCCCTTGACGGTTCGTAGCAAAGCACGTGGAAACGATCTTCCCTGCTGGTGGTCCACCGGGGGTCGACCCGAGCCTTCTCGACGTGTGTATACCCTCCAAGTTCCACTGCGTCCGACACCGACTCACAGTGTAGGCAGAACGGTTTAAGTGACGAGCAATGCACCGAAACTTCCAACCTGCCGCTCGGAGGTCGAATATGCGGCTTCTCTCTAACTCATACATCTGGACAAACGTTTGTCACATGCGCCGTAAGGGCATGCCGCATGTTCAATGAACTTGGCTGNCTCTAACTCATACATCTGGACAAACGTTTGTCACATGCGCCGTAAGGGCATGCCGCATGTTCAATGAACTTGGCTCTGTGGCTCACACTGCACATCTTGCAACTATGAATGATGGAGGAAGATTTGTGCTCTCTACCGTAATATCAGTGCAAGCAGGCCGCGTAAAACGTAAATGGGACACATGTGTTGCTATGACGATACTGTGTGGCAACCNGTAATATCAGTGCAAGCAGGCCGCGTAAAACGTAAATGGGACACATGTGTTGCTATGACGATACTGTGTGGCAACCTTCGTCGTACTCACGCAATTCGTTCATGGTGGTAAATTTTTTTGCAAATGAGTGTTCTAACAGTGGATGTATCGAGTTGTTTGTTGTAAAAATTTGAATTTCTCGAAATATTAGGGAAATGTACACGCATTGTGTCGTTGCTTTCTATGTACTCCTTTTAAAAGTTTCTATTCGGTTAGAATTTATTCAAAAAATTTGATATCCATTAAATAAAAATTGTTATCTCACCAGTTTACAATTCTTTAATAGTTTATCCAACGGCGAACCTATATTGAGGTTAATAAAATGTAAAAAGTGGAAACTTGAAAACTTTTGTACTGATAATTTAGTATGTATACTACAAAGNTATTGAGGTTAATAAAATGTAAAAAGTGGAAACTTGAAAACTTTTGTACTGATAATTTAGTATGTATACTACAAAGTGTTAATCAATTTGATTACAAAAAAAAGATTATTTTATTTTCATTAACCGATAATTCTGCAGTTCTATAGTAATTACAAAGTAAAATTGTATCTCNAAAAAAAAGATTATTTTATTTTCATTAACCGATAATTCTGCAGTTCTATAGTAATTACAAAGTAAAATTGTATATCGAAATGACTGAAATCGCGTTTTGTAATAAAATGTTGTGAGTATTCACCGAAATAGTGCCTTCTCGTGCGAAAATGTTTTGCATAACGTTTGCACGCGAGACATGTAGGCCGTGTCTCAGAGCCAGCCCGACCGTGACGTCGCTAGGAGTAACGAGACCGGAGCAGCTGACGTTAACAAGAATAACACGACACGGCGGATATTGTCTCCAGAAGGAGGGCAAGTCTCTAACTTTCTGTGACAGTACGTACATTCGTTTAAATAATTTTTTTCTCCTCCTCCCTTTTCCCCGCTCTCTCATACTCTAGAGTGAAGAGATTTGGACGGCTGTTACCATCTTAAGATCCGGTGAGGGTGAAGTGAAGTAATTATGGAGCCGGAATGCAAGAGCAGGGGAAACTGGAGATCCCCGAGCGATAAAACCCGCCAACCAGCAGCATCGTCCGGCACGATTCCAACATGCGAAAATCTGGCAGCGACCCCAACGGCAATCGAACACGGTAGGTGAAAGGCGAGTAGTCTGACCACTACACCACCGCGGCCCCTGGCGGTTGCGGTGTCGTCGGCGTTCACTACGTAATCGGCGAACTGTGAAGTAATTGGATAGTACTACCCTCGGAACTTCTAGCATGTTCCTCCACGTCGGAGAAGATGACGGTCGCGACGGTCTACGACTACATATATTCGTGCCTGGGGAACGAGTGGCCTGACACTGTAGGGGAGGGGGGAGGGGTTGTCATGAGAATAGGTTCTCCAAGATAGTCGGGGAATCGCCGAATGACTTCATGATAGNAGGGGAGGGGGGAGGGGTTGTCATGAGAATAGGTTCTCCAAGATAGTCGGGGAATCGCCGAATGACTTCATGATAGGGAAGTATTCATAGTTTTGTAAAGGGGAGAAACTTACATGTTGTAATGTTACATTAGGAATTTTTTTACATGCCAAGTTAAGTATTTCTGTAAGCCCAATGTTTTTTTTTCTTATAAATTTTTGTGATGTCACTTTAAAAAGTTTTGATCTTATGTACACGTAGTTGTTAAACGTCATTTATAAAAGGAGGAATTTTGTGTTTGTATTCAGAGTCTAGAAAATTACAGCGAAGAGACAACGCGCCGCGTTCGCACGCAGTCAATGTAATAATAATTAGCATGANCGCACGCAGTCAATGTAATAATAATTAGCATAATAACTTTTTCATACGAGATATTACCAACATACCTTTTTTCTCACTGATTTTATTAATATTATATCATAATTGAAATATTATTACTTATAGACAAAATATAAGTCAAAGTTCAATTTAACAATAAATAAAGTACTTCCTGTGTTCATTTAAGTTCATTTAAGTACGAAACGCTTGCGATACATGACATAACGAGGAAACAACTAAACACGTCTACATTGGATGATTTATTTGAGGTTTGGTTCCTAAAGTTTGAATAAACCATGAATAGATTATATATTGGGTATTTATTAAATAAGGTATCCCTTCGGAGTAGTATAAATTCTATGGGCGGTGAAACAAAAAAAAGATAAATAGTGCCCTGGATAACAAATACAACAAAACTTACATTGTTAGTATTTTTATGATAGTTGTCACCTCTAGAGTTATTTGTTAATATTCGTGTATACGGTATCTACCATTAACTGCAGCTTGTATACTTAATCATGTGTAAGATGATTGGTAGGTTGGTGTCACTGGATATGCTTGTGGTTTTAAATTTAATTTTTATATAGTTTCTAAAACTATTTACGTTTAAATCAATATAATTTATATATGATATCAATTTTCAGCTATTTATATGGAATCTTAACGTATCCATGCTTCAAAACTGTCGAAAAGAACCTCAACGTTACTACATACCACAAATTAGCGAGGTTACAAAAATTTTTACGGGCTCATTTGGTGGCTCTCTAAACTTCAAGCACTTCAAATACTTGCACGCTGGTGCAAATGAGCCATAGTAATTGATCCGACACGACCCGGGCTCAAAATACCTTTAACAACAGAAGTTAAACTTTATCGCAAAATTCCAACTGCACATGCCAGCAAAATGGCCCGCAATACATCAACGTGAAGGAGCGCTATTGACCAGTTAATTCCTTGAAGATGAACTTCTGAGACGTTAGACCGAGAAATGAAAAATAATTCACAACATTCTGTAGTCAGTGAGCCGTAGGCCAGGATTACGATCACTTCACGTAACACGTAACACGCATCACGCTGCACCTTCACGTGCACGTAAAACGTGGTCTTTTTTTTGGTTGTATACTACGATGCTTCACGTAAGCACGTAATTTTTGTGTACTGCATAAAAATGTCGTGGATAGTTATTATTGCTTTTCAGATTCAAAACTGTGAAAATTCAAGTTATACGGACGTATTTGTATCTTAACATTAATGTGTTTAACACGGTTGCGAAAGTATGCCGTTCGTTTTTTAAACACTCTTTGAAAATAACTAAGAGATCGCCATAACCTCCAGAACGAAATGTACCTGCGAGATGTAAACATGTTTTTCGTGTACATGGGAAAAATCGTATCCAATAAACTTTTATCAGCTAAGAAAATTAAATTTTGTTTCATATAGTTTCTGCAAACATAACTGTTAAACATTCTGCTTTCATGCAAGCATTTTTACACTTCCGATAAATTTTATTAATTAACTTTGGTAATGTTAAGCTCTCTAAATATTTACAAATTAAAAAATTATATTAGCCTAATTTATATTAATCCTTCGTCCTCATTTCCTGGGGATAATTACATATGCGGTACGTTAATTAAAAACGTTAGCAAACGGCATCGCAAAAATAATAACAAACCCATGAAAAGCAAAGATAACACAACATTGTCCCTATTTTAATTGAACAGCGAGATCACGTGATGCAGAGCCACGTATCATATATTATGCAAAAGCTCGACACTGGCAAGCTTTTCCATCACGTGAAGTGGTCGTGATAGGCCTCCTTGAATCGCATCAGTCAAGATGTAGCCGGCTTATGTGAGCGTGTTACTCGTTACGTGAAACTTGAAGTCAGTGTGCCTCCCTGCCATTTCGCTTCGGTATGTTGACTTAGCCAGAAAGGCAGTATAAAACGAACGTGTTGTATATTTCAAGGTATACAGAGGACCGTTAATTCTCCGCTACAGATGAACGAGCTTGAAAGATTTTACAGTCTCTGAACTAAACCCTTTCTGTCGCTGTGTCTATGATTGGCGATTTTTTGCAGAACGACCGTATTTTTAAAATGCTTTACAGGTTCTTCTCTTAGCCTATAAGCGTGCATCTTTCCGCCGTATGTAAAATATGAAACATCATATACCTAATAACTATAAACCTGGAGGCCTCGCGGCAAAAGGCTGTTTACGATTTTAAAAAAGCACTTTTGAAATCAACCATTGAAAAAAAATCACTACTCGTTAATATACACTGGAGAGCCAAAAAAACCGGTACAGGCGTGCGTATGCAAAAAACTGAGGTATGGAACCAATCAGAGTAACGCTATGCCGTCGGCAGCGCCTATATTAGATAACAAGCGTCTGGCAAAGTTGCTAGATCGAATACTGCTGTTACAATGGCAGGTCATCAAGATTTAAGTGAGTTTTAACGTGATGTTATAGTCGGTGCACGAGAGATGGGACATAGCATCTCCGAGGTAGTGATAAAATTTGGATTTTCGCGTACAACCATTTCACGAGTGTACCGCGAATATCGGGAATCCGGTAAAACATCAAATCTTCGACATCGCTGCGGCCGGAAAAAGATAGTGAAAGAGCGGGACAAACGACGACTGACGAGAATCATTAACGTGACAGACGTGTTACCCTTTCTCAAATTGGCACAGATTTCAATGCTGGGGCATCAACAAGTACCACCAACGTGCGAACTATTCAAAGGACCATCATTGATACGGGCTTTTGGAGCCGAAGGCCTATTCGTGTACCGTTGTTGACTACACGACACAAAGCTTTACGCCTCANAGGGGAGGGGGGAGGGGTTGTCATGAGAATAGGTTCTCCAAGATAGTCGGGGAATCGCCGAATGACTTCATGATAAGGAAGTATTCATAGTTTTGTAAAGGGGAGAAACTTACATGTTGTAATGTTACATTAGGAATTTTTTTACATGCCAAGTTAAGTATTTCTGTAAGCCCAATGTTTTTTTTCTTATAAATTTTTGTGAAGCCACTTTAAAAAGTTTTGATCTTATGTACACGGAGCCGTTAAACGTCATTTATAAAAGGAGGAATTTTGTGTTTGTATTCAGAGTCTTGAAAATTACAGCGAAGAGACAACGCGCCGCGTTCGCACGCAGTCAATGTAATAATAATTAGCATAATAACTTTTTCATACGAGATATTACCAACATACCTTTTTTCTCACTGATTTTATTAATATTATATCATAATTGAAATATTATTACTTATAGACAAAATATAAGTCAAAGTTCAATTTAACAATAAATAAAGTACTTCCTGTGTTCATTTAAGTTCATTTAAGTACGAAACGCTTGCGATACATGACATAACGAGGAAACAACTAAACACGTCTACATTGGATGATTTATTTGAGGTTTGGTTCCTAAAGTTTGAATAAACCATGAATAGATTATATATTGGGTATTTATTAAATAAGGTATCCCTTCGGAGTAGTATAAATTCTATGGGCGGTGAAACAAAAAAAAGATAAATAGTGCCCTGGATAACAAATACAACAAAACTTACATTGTTAGTATTTTTATGATAGTTGTCACCTCTAGAGTTATTTGTTAATATTCGTGTATACGGTATCTACCATTAACTGCAGCTTGTATACTTAATCATGTGTAAGATGATTGGTAGGTTGGTGTCACTGGATATGCTTGTGGTTTTAAATTTAAGTTTTATATAGTTTCTAAAACTATTTAAGGTTAAATCAATATAATTTATATATGATATCAATTTTCAGCTATTTATATGGAATCTTAACGTATCCATGCTTCAAAACTGTCGAAAAGAACCTCAACGTTACTACATACCACAAATTAGCCAGGTTACAAAAATATTTACGGGCTCATTTGGTGGCTCTCTAAACTTCAAGCACTTCAAATACTTGCACGCTGGTGCAAATGAGCCATAGTAATTGATCCGACACGACCCGGGCTCAAAATACCTATAACAACAGAAGTTAAACTTTATCGCAAAATTCCAACTGCACATGCCAGCAAAATGTCCCGCAATACATCAACGTGAAGGAGCGCTATTGACCAGTTAATTCCTTGAAGATGAACTTCTGAGACGGTAGACCGAGAAATGAAAAATAATTNTCCCGCAATACATCAACGTGAAGGAGCGCTATTGACCAGTTAATTCCTTGAAGATGAACTTCTGAGACGGTAGACCGAGAAATGAAAAATAATTCACAAAATTCTGTAGTCAGTGAGCCGTAGGCCAGGATTACGATCACTTCACGTAACACGTAACACGCATCACGCTGCACCTTCACGTGCACGTAAAACGTGGTCTTTTTTTTTGGTAGTATACTACGATGCTTCACGTAAGCACGTAATTTTTGTGTACTGCATAAAAATGTCGTGCATAGTTATTATTGCTTTTCAGATTCAAAACTGTGAAAATTCAAGTTATACGAACGTATTTGTATCTTAACATTAATGTGTTTAACACGGTTGCGAAAGTATGCCGTTCGTTTTTTAAACACTCTTTGAAAATAACTAAGAGATCGCCATAACCTCCAGAACGAAATGTACCTGCGAGATGTAAACATGTTTTCGTGTACATGGGAAAAATCGTATCCAATAAACTTTTATCAGCTAAGAAAATTAAATTTTGTTTCATATAGTTNTTTTCGTGTACATGGGAAAAATCGTATCCAATAAACTTTTATCAGCTAAGAAAATTAAATTTTGTTTCATATAGTTTCTGCAAACATAACTGTTAAACATTCTGCTTTCATGCAAGCATTTTTACACTTCCGATAAATTTTATTAATTAACTTTGGTAATGTTAAGCTCTCTAAATATTTACAAATTAAAAAATTATATTAGCCTAATTTATATTAATCCTTCGTCCTCATTTCCTGGGGATAATTACATATGCGGTACGTTAATTAAAAACGTTAGCAAACGGCATCGCAAAAATAATAACAAACCCATGAAAAGCAAAGATAACACAACATTGTCCCTATTTTAATTGAACAGCGAGATCACGTGATGCAGAGCCACGTATCATATATTATGCAAAAGCTCGACACTGGCAAGCTTTTCCATCACGTGAAGTGGTCGTGATAGGCCTCCTTGAATCGCATCAGTCAAGATGTAGCCGGCTTATGTGAGCGTGTTACTCGTTACGTGAAACTTGAAGTCAGTGTGCCTCCCTGCCATTTCGCTTCGGTATGTTGACTTAGCCAGAAAGGCAGTATAAAACGAACGTGTTGTATATTTCAAGGTATACAGAGGACCGTTAATTCTCCGCTACAGATGAACGAGCTTGAAAGATTTTACAGTCTCTGAACTAAACCCTTTCTGTCGCTGTGTCTATGATTGGCGATTTTTTGCAGAACGACCGNGAAAGATTTTACAGTCTCTGAACTAAACCCTTTCTGTCGCTGTGTCTATGATTGGCGATTTTTTGCAGAACGACCATATTTTTAAAATGCTTTACAGGTTCTTCTCTTAGCCTATAAGCGTGCATCTTTCCGCCGTATGTAAAATATGAAACATCATATACCTAATAACTATAAACCTGGAGGCCTCGCGGCAAAAGGCTGTTTACGATTTTAAAAAAGCACTTTCGAAATCAACCATTGAAAAATANCTGTTTACGATTTTAAAAAAGCACTTTTGAAATCAACCATTGAAAAAAAATCACTACTCGTTAATATACACTGGAGAGCCAAAAAAACCGGTACAGGCGTGCGTATGCAAAAAACTGAGGTATGGAACCAATCAGAGTAACGCTATGCCGTCGGCAGCGCCTATATTAGATAACAAGCGTCTGGCAAAGTTGCTAGATCGAATACTGCTGTTACAATGGCAGGTCATCAAGATTTAAGTGAGTTTTAACATGATGTTATAGTCGGTGCACGAGAGATGGGACATAGCATCTCCGAGGTAGTGATAAAATTTGGATTTTCGCGTACAACCATTTCACGAGTGTACCGCGAATATCGGGAATCCGGTAAAACATCAAATCTTCGACATCGCTGCGGCCGGGAAAAGATAGTGAAAGAGCGGGACAAACGACGACTGACGAGAATCATTAACGTGACAGACGTGTTACCCTTTCTCAATTGGCGCAGATTTCAATGCTGGGGCATCAACAAGTACCAGCGTGCGAACTATTCAAAGGACCATCATTGATATGGGCTTTTGGAGCCGAAGGCCTATTCGTGTACCGTTGTTGACTACACGACACAAAGCTTTACGCCTCGCCTGGGCCCGCCAACACCACCATTGGACTGTTGATGACTGGAAACACGTTGCCTGGTCTGACGAGTCTCGTTTCCAATTGTATCTGGCGGATGGACGTGTACGGGTGAGGAGACACATCCTCATGAATCCATGGACTGTTCAAGCTGGTGGAGGCTCTTTCATGGTATGGGGCGTGTGCAGTTGTCGTTAAATGGGATCCCTGATACGTCTAGATACGACTCTGACAAGTGACAGATACGTAAGCATCCTGTCTGATCACCTGCACCCATTCATGTCCATTGTGCATTCCGACGGACGTGGACAATTCCAGCAGGACAATGCGACACCCCACACGTCGAGAGTTGCTACCGAGTGGCTCCAGGAACACTCTTCTGACTGTAGACACTTAAATTGACCACCTAAATCACCAGACATGAACATTGTTGAGCATATCTGGGATGCCTTGCAACGTGCTGTTCAGAAGAGATCTCCACCGCCTCGCACTCCTATGGATTTGTGGACTGCCCTGCAGGATTCATGGTGTGGATTTGCCTCCTGCATACCTTCAGACATTAGTCGAGTCCATGCCACGTCGTCTTGCGGCACTTCTGCGTGCTCGCGGGTGCCCTAATCAATATTAGGCAGGTGTACCAGTTTTTTTTTTTTTGGCTCTTCAGTGTATGTGTTACTGTATAGTCTATTCACGGTTTCTTCAAACTTTTTGAATCAAACCTTTGAAAAAACACCCCATGTAAAACGTTTTTGGTTGTTTCTTTAATATGTAATGTATTTCAAGCTTTTTATACTTGTTTTAATGTAGAAGTACCTTAATTTAGGGTAAATTTGCCTTTCACATATATTTAATCTATAAATTAATATAATATTTCATTTATAAATAATATAAATAAACGTGGGGTGAAAATAGGTGTGTTCCTAATGCCTAGTAAGAAATAGTTGTTATGCAAAATAGTATTAGACTAAGTGCGGACGAATGCGGTGCGTTGGCGGTCTGGTGTAATTTTCTAAGCTTTGTTTGCATGAGGCGGAGGAATACCCTGGAAGTGGAATTTTAGCAGGGCTTCAGAAAATTCGGAAGTAGCCTTGAATGGAGCATATACACTGGCATGCAGGGTCTCGGTTAAGTTGGCAGCGAATGTGTGAAAACAGTTCTGAGAATTGGTGTTGTACTGCATGCGCAGTGTTAAAATTTATGGCCGGTGAGTTTTCTATGTCTTGTTTTATACCCATTAGAATATAAATTTACATATTATTGACAATTTTTACATTCCCAACAATTCCACGTTTTTACTTAGAGTGGCGCATGGGCAAAGGAAAACGTTTCATGGCAGTATTATATTTTTCACATACAACGGAATGTTACAAAATGAAAGGAAAATTAGGTAAATCATTGTTTTCAAATGGGCTCAGTTAACCGTTGCCAGATTATACTTTGGGGACAAGCTAGTTTTAACCCTTCCAGTCACAGTTTCCTACATCTGGGACGTAACACGGANGCCAGATTATACTTTGGGGACAAGCTAGTTTTAACCCTTCCAGTCACAGTTTCCTACATCTGGGACGTAACACGGAAAATGTCTTTAATGATCTGCACTGTACAAAGGTAAAAAAAATTGCGTCCGATGAGGAAAATGCCTTCACGTGTGGGCTTATCAGCAGGTTTTCTCGAAGATCTCCCGTTTCCCAAGCCCTTGCATTCCGGCGCTGCTCCATACACATCTGGCTTAACTCTCATCGGCTCTCAAGGCCTCGGTGTTAAGAGCNGCCCTTGCATTCCGGCGCTGCTCCATACACATCTGGCTTAACTCTCATCGGCTCTCAAGGCCTCGGTGTTAAGAGCCGCCCAAATCTTTCCACTCTCCCACTTAACGCGCGGGAGTAATCATTCGTTGTTGAGACAACGTTTTGCAGTCCCGTTAACAGCTGCTGCCAATAACATGAAGCACAGACGTGTTTTTAATTGCTCTCGAGAACATTTTACCACAGAGTAACTTAAGGGTTCCGCCTGCCTGGCACTTGAACTGCGTCGCAGTGTTTAAATCCTTTTTTTTGACAAAACTATTAAATGTGACTCCAGTATATTTACCGACGAAAAGACACCACACCCCAAACAGGGAAGGAACGGCGGTACTTTAAAGTTACTACGCATACTGTAGATATTGTTTTTGAGCTCTCCTATATAGGTTTCTTAAGACTGCCGTATCTTAAAACATACTAGCCAGACACGAGTCAAACTACGATATGAGCCTGTATTGAACTTTGCTACAGAATTTTCATCAATAAANAACATACTAGCCAGACACGAGTCAAACTACGATATGAGCCTGTATTGAACTTTGCTACAGAATTTTCATCAATAAAATGATAGAGTCACCGCTGAAAGTTCCATAGGTACAGGCAGCACTACGAGAACACTGCACGCCAGTTCGTTCAGAGCCGTGCGCGTAGCGGCGATGCCGCTCTTCTAGCGCGTACCATTGTAATACTTATAGCTCCCTCGTTTTTCGGACAAAAAAGTAGAAAAAAGATGCAGGCAGGCGGGCCTCTTAAGTTGACCGCCTGGGTAGGCCGCACGGTGGGCATAGTTCCAGCAGNACATACTAGCCAGACACGAGTCAAACTACGATATGAGCCTGTATTGAACTTTGCTACAGAATTTTCATCAATAAAGTGATAGAGTCACCGCTGAAAGTTTCATAGGTACAGGCAGCACTACGAGAACACTGCACGCCAGTTCGTTCAGAGCCGTGCGCGTAGCGGCGATGCCGCTCTTCTAGCGCGTACCATTGTAATACTTATAGCTCCCTCGTTTTTCGGACAAAAAAGGAGAAAAAAGATGCAGGCAGGCGGGCCTCTTAAGTTGACCGCCTGGGTAGGCCGCACGGTGGGCATAGTTCCAGCAGNAGAAAAAAGATGCAGGCAGGCGGGCCTCTTAAGTTGACCGCCTGGGTAGGCCGCACGGTGGGCATAGTTCCAGCAGAAAACGTTTTATTAAAAGAACCGTCTAACGTGTCTAAGTGAGATCTGCTTACGAATAGCATTTAAGAAACGTTACGCGTCTTTATAAGTTTTTCAGTTCCTCCATTTCTCTCTAAAGCATGTTTTTGTGATAGTGAAAGTAGCTCAAACGGGTGTTATCACAGTCATTTTTAGGTATAAACATTCCGGTACAAAACATTTTTAAAAAAGAATAANGTAGCTCAAACGGGTGTTATCACAGTCATTTTTAGGTATAAACATTCCGGTACAAAACATTTTTAAAAAAGAATAAGGACGTATATAAAACATCTACGCTGAAATTCTCATAGAGGCGCGTTATCGACGGCAAGACTGCACGCCAGTTCAGTGCTTTGAGCATAGAGGCGAAGAGAGAGTTGATGCGCATGTCTCGGTCGCCCCTAGCGCTCTCACGCTTTCAGGCCTCAGACGTGCAAAATTCCTTCCACCAGGCGGCCGCCTTAAGATTGCAGAGTTGAAATAGCCACTAATGCCACGAAACCCAGCCACACACGCCAGCAAAATGGCATAACTAGCCAGCGAGATGTTAAAACCCCGTTCGCCAATCAGCCCCTGGGGATCTACTCGCAGTATGCAGTAGCCGATCAGACGTGAGCCCCGTTGCCAGAGCCTCGCACAACCAATCAAGAAACGGGTACGCCTACGTCTAAATAACTGCCACGCCATTCCGTCTGTGTTTATTTATCTGCTCTGTGGTTTTACCGATACTAGTAGAGTCCCTAACAGAAAATCTTTTCTTGCAATTCCTGAAACGATTTTTTTATTTTTACTGACGGGTTTAATACACTCTTAACTGTGTGTTATATTTGAGAATTGGTCTCCGGCTTACTTGACACATCCTGGAAAACTAAGAACTAATAATACACAAGCAGCGAACATTCTAGTCCAATTACGGCCTACCGCCGTGCTTGCAGAAAAATACTCACGAGAAACTGACATTTGCTTTAATAAGCACTTGACTTTGAAGCCTAGCGAACAGGTCGTTAAAATCATGAATTATTCTGGTGACTGCTAATGACTAGCAAGTATGCTTCAGTCAAGTGATGTTACGAAAATTTTATAAACATTAATGTGNATTCTGGTGACTGCTAATGACTAGCAAGTATGCTTCAGTCAAGTGATGTTACGAAAATTTTATAAACATTAATGTGTATTGAGTGGAATATTTTATGGGTCCAGTAATCTATAGGTTAAATGTCACAATTTTCTGTAGTAGACTCGAGCAGACGTAATTAACTCAATGACCGAAGCCACTGTGAAAATGTCGATAGCACTCTTGACTGGCTTGCGCACTATTGGTTCGTTATATTGATGTGAGAGAATTTGTAAGGGTGTATTATTTTCTGTTTCCCGAAATAAATTTCACGATTTTGTAAAATTTTATCATAAAAATTTTTATAAAAACTTCATTAACTTTTTTAATAACTTTCAGTTTCTTTATTGGCACAATTTCTAGCATTTTATCCTTAAATATTGTACCAAACGAATTCCAAAATGATGTTTAAACACAACGTTTGATCTCGGTTAACGTGTTTCTTAAGTCAATGGAACACCACAAAGAAATGTCTTTGTAATCTAACTCTTCGTTCCTCTCCTATAATGGATTAACTTGTAACAACTTTTTATTTGAATTTTTTCGTAAAACTTAAAATAAAATTACGAGCGAACGACAAAACGAATTTCCATTTACTTTATGTGCGTTCTTATGGCTACTTTGACGAAAAATTTGGGCAGTAGCCAAACATGATAGTTGTACAACATTTTGTCATTTGTACCTCAAAACATATAAATTAAAAACTCTCGTTACTCACGCAGTTAGTTTATGTCCTTTACTTATGGTATGCGTTATACGTTTTTCGCATCGAGGATAGGAAACATAATTTACGGGGAAATGTTTCCGTAGGGGAGTGTGTGGTGTCGTCTTTCATTTACTGGCATGGGAAGATTCGTCTCCAAGTGGCTAGGAAATGTGTAAATAATACAATACATGTTTACTGCGTAGCGTATGTGTACGTACGGCGGTTGAAGTGTAGTGTATGGCTTTGTGACTAGGAACTGTCTACTTGTCCTGAGAATCGTGGAAGAACAGCCAAAAGGATATCACGAAAGCTAGGGCGTTCCTGGTAATATCGTATCTTCGCTCCAGTTGATGTACCTGAAACTCACATTCTCGGATCATTAGTATCAAACCTTCGTAAATCGGTTCCCTTTAAACACTCTACGTATGAAATAACGGACACTGGTAAAAGTTAACTCAACTTGGCTGTAAGTCAGTGATGAATGCTCCACTGGGCAAATTATTATTTCAGTTATTTAATTTCACTCATTTAACTTCATTTATACTGATTCACAATGAACTGGTGCTGATTAACTATGCATTCCACTGGTTCGCTCCAGCTAACAGAATTTTCAATGAGTGACGCTGCACTGATTGGAATCACAAATTTTATTCAGAAAGTAAACTGTCGCGTTGGTGTTCAGGGAGTTCTTTCCCCGGATTGGCTAGCTGTGTCACCACGCTCCTTGTTCGTTTATAATGGCCGTAATACAAACAAATAACAATCAAACATTTACTCGCTGCTTACTTCCCTATTTTAGCCCCTTGTGCTTCTTAAAGAGTCACGTGTTCGTATTGTAGAATAATATTTACAAAATCATATATTCCACCTTTTTTTTAATGTTACTGTATGACCACAGGCAGTATTACTTATATCCACTGAAATCGAAATGTTAACATACAGGATATAAAATTACGGGTCTGATTACTGATTCTCGAATCATTAGAACATTTCAGCTACGCAACTCACGTTAATTTAGTTGGTAGACCGTCACGACACAACTGTGCATTTGAAACATTTATAATGTGTGTTGGTTGATCATTGAGTATGCATAAACTAATTTCGTAACGAGCAACAATTTGTTTGGTAGGGAAGCCTCGCTTCAATTAAATTATCGCGCAAAACACACATTCAGTTTAATAACATANGCAACAATTTGTTTGGTAGGGAAGCCTCGCTTCAATTAAATTATCGCGCAAAACACACATTCAGTTTAATAACATTACTGTAATATCCATGGTTAAGTCCAATATTTCTGATACCCTCCTAAAGTTCTTTTTTCGATCTACCCACAGTGTATTCTTCTGCGATATGTAGGCAAAATATACACAAGTCTATACAAAACACCAAGTAGGAACCAAAGTACCAAATTTATGCGCTGAACATACAATGAAAAAATGTATATTTTAACACATAGCATAACACATAGTGTTCACTATTGTTAACCTGAAAAGGTAAAGTGAGAAACATTTGATTAACAGGCAACGTATTTTTCACAAGAACTATTTCTTACTGGCCATCATAGGCTATTCACATTAAAATGAACACTTTTTGAATAATAGTCAATAAATATATTTTATTATATCCTTAGATGTTAACTTTCGAGTCCGGTGAAATATATGCACTGTGTTTATTACTTACAAGACAATATTTGTTTTAAAAAATTGGTTGAAGGATAAAAAATGGCTGATAGGAAAAACGTTACAAGGTCCCCAAAAGTGCTCACTTTACCGTGAACAGCCTATACAAACATACGTATTTTCTCTCCTGTTTAACACATATTGCCTACTTTTTAAATGTTATAATTGATTTATAAACTAACNGATAACCTAACATGAAAACTTCATTCAATAAAAGAAATTAGGTACCTGCGTTAGTGTTAACGGAAGTATAAATTGCTTGTGTTACAGGATTTATTTAAGAAACAGCGAAACATTTCGCACCTGAGGTGATTTTTCAAAGGTCTATTTTTTTTTTTAATGTGAAGGCACCGGGAACTGACTATAAAACTGTTACAGAAAAAGCAACAAAACACTATCATTAAAAACAAAATCTCGCCGTCAATCATAGTCGCTGATGGAAAAAATAATATTTTAAATAATGACAAAAGAAGTAATTTATAAAATTTGCTGCGTTCTTTAAAAACAGATTTTGTTGATTAATAAGGCTTTTATTCACTGTTCTGTTAAACAAGTCCCGTATGGACGGGTTCGCCAAAACGTCACGATATTGACGCGAGTAGGCTTAGCCGAAATTCAGCATGACTTCATTTTTAAACAGCGAGTCAGCAGTAAACTGGTTCGGAAACCGTTAAAATCATGCAAGTCCCAGCGTCTTTAGTTTTTATGTGCATAAGCAAGCAACGTAAACCACAATTTCTTTCACTTTTTTTTTTTTGCTATCATGATTTATTTTGCATGTCTCCTGTAGCAGGAACGTTTTCCCGAAATCACTCCAGACGAATACTGGGATGGTTCCTTATTTCAGGCATGGCCGATTCCTCCCTAGTTCCTGCTTATCAGAGCGACTTTCTCCGTTTCTAATGACCTCGCTCTTGATAAGAAGTTAAGACTTAACTACATNAGTTCCTGCTTATCAGAGCGACTTTCTCCGTTTCTAATGACCTCGCTCTTGATAAGAAGTTAAGACTTAACTACATGGCTACCGAACTACCTACCTCCTGTAGCAGGATAGCGCACATTATTCCTCGCAGATGCATGTGCCGCTGGCAGTTCCGCTAGCAACACGTTCACCACACGAGCTACTAAGTTTGCCTACCTCTAAGGTATTGAATGAAAACCCTTATTTTTGGGGCTGTTTTCTCGCAAACAGAGTGGATAAGAGCAGTATAGTAAGGTGATTTTCATTGTACTTTTGAAAATGGTGATTAACAATCCGTCTTGTAATTTTAGCTAATACTTAGGGCTACAACATTTATTGCGATGTGAGAGTAGCAACCCCAATTTGTTTCTGACTGGGAATGTCACTTATACCTTTTCACAGGTTGGTTATCTTCATTTGCTGATACACTGTGCAAATTTCGTGCCAAAGAACTTGCGAGATTTTATATTAAATGCTTGTTATATTCCCATTTCTGAGCGTGAATAACACCCATAATAATCACGAGTTGTACATATATATTCCACCTGACTTCCATGCAAAATCATCTCCCAACAGTTGCAACACATGTTAGCACGCTCTATGTTGAGCGACTTGGGGAACCGCGCGCGAAAACAAAGTGCAACTCACCAGTTGACTGTGGCAGATGTGCTTCTGGGCGGAACACCGATGAAGGCAGTTGTGCACGGAGCTTCGCACGGCTGTTATCGACCGCGTGCAGGCATCCAGTCCACTCCCAGCACGCCAACATATTACCTTCGCCACTTCACATCCATCGCGGAAGATGAAGTGGCAGAACTCGAGGTGCCGCGCTGCCTACGCCTCGCCGATACGCAGAGCTCATACGAGCCGGCTGCAGTNATGAAGTGGCAGAACTCGAGGTGCCGCGCTGCCTACGCCTCGCCGATACGCAGAGCTCATACGAGCCGGCTGCAGTCATCAAGTACGGTTAAAAAATCATGGTGTGATTGTGCCGTGAGTTTTACGTCAATACGTCGACATTAGTTATTAACATTTTCTTTATGATACGGGAATGAAATGAATTTAACGAAATGTATACGTCACTTGTATGACATAAATCGACTGACCTAGACGAGTAGCACACCGGAGTAGCGAGATATGCTGCCCGAAATTGCCGCCAGTCGCCGCGGATCCCCACCTGCGTCTCGCGCATGCGCGGTACCACCTCAAGGACATGCTTACATCATATTCGTACGCTAGATTGAAAGCGACCACATTTATTTCAATAGTGTTATTAGTCACGAAGTTATCGTGTCGGAATCAGTTACCCTGTAAACGTCACATCGCCGTTTCAATATTGGTATCTCTTTTGCAGGTCTTACTTTAAAGAATTTTTCACTTTAAAAATACCTCAATCGTGGATTCTGGCAATGTTAATAGGCGTTGGGTTTTCGACGATGAACATCGAATCTCAAGATGCCCAGGAATATCATAGGTATTTCTACATGTCCTATAATATATACGCGTACATTTTTTAATAGTTGGTTACCCGTTTTCTGTTTACGATAAAGCGGGAGTAACTGCTCTTCACTTACTTGCATATGTGCTCGCAATTTATAGTACCATTTGAATAAATAAAAACAAAACCTATTAATGCGTGATGTATGTGTTGTGAAACACTGTTCTAAAATCTAGCAAGTGCTTAAAATAATTCTAAATTAAATATGCATACTTAGCAAGTTGCGAAACTGATAACACGTACATCAACGCAAAATAGAAAGAAATAATAATGTATAACGAAATTAATACAACATGACCTGTAGCAATCACAACCTGCATAAAACCACAACGAGAATCCGATACCCACGAGATTCAACCTCGTAACTTCTTTCACTTTTTGGATGTACGATGTCATTCCACTTATGTGGGCTAGGATAGATTTAGCTATAGCCCAGGGCTGCATATAGAAACTCTCACTAGTGCTATCTAATACATTTATCAGTGTCCGAATCTCTTTCTCTTACCAACTATAAGAACTTTCATATNAATCTCTTTCTCTTACCAACTATAAGAACTTTCATATTCGCTAATTGTATTTTGAATTTATTTTTTTGCGTCTATGTGGTTAGTTATCCGATACTCTATTGCGCTAGAAAGAAAATTTATATGAGAAAAATTTACTTATCTACCACGATAGTTTATTCCATTCATATCGTTATATATTCATATATGTAATATTAAAATAGCATATCAAGTGAAGTTCGTTCAAATTACTTTTTTCACTATGAGTAAATATGACAGTTTTTATCTTATACATTCACCTCCATTATGGGTTGTTCTTTACATTATTTTATTTCCCATAAAGAAAGTTATCATACAACCAGACGCTCTCCTCGCGCTATAGTTACAAAATGTTCCATAATTCTCTTGGGCTACTTTCCAAAGGGGAATATTATTGATCACACTCATATCGGTGTGTGTGTGTATATATATATATATTTATTTATTTATTTAATTATTTATTTATTTCATGGTGTATGTGTGTATCATTTTGTCCCTTCTAANATGAAGTGGCAGAACTCGAGGTGCCGCGCTGCCTACGC
This sequence comes from Clitarchus hookeri, assembly GCA_002778355.1. Classification (NCBI taxonomy): domain Eukaryota; kingdom Metazoa; phylum Arthropoda; class Insecta; order Phasmatodea; family Phasmatidae; genus Clitarchus; species Clitarchus hookeri. Next base: position 322,140 of record NQII01001550.1, read on the forward strand.
CTCGCCGATACGCAGAGCTCATACGAGCCGGCTGCAGCCATCAAGTACGGTTAAAAAATCATGGTGTGATTGTGCCGTGAGTTTGACGTCAATACGTCGACATTAGTTATTAACATTTTCTTTGTGATACGGGAATGAAATGAATTTAACGAAATGTATACGTCACTTGTATGACATAAATCGACTGACCTAGACGAGTAGCACACCGGAGTAGCGAGATATGCTGCCCGAAATTGCCGTCAGTCGCCGCGGATCCCCACCTGCGTCTCGCGCATGCGCAGTACCGCCTCAAAGACATGCCTACATCATATTCGTACGCTAGATTGAAAGAGACCACATTTATTTCAATAGTGTTATTATTCACGAAGTTATCGTGTCGGAATCAGTTACCCTGTAAACGTCACATCGCCGTTTCAATCTTGGTATCTCTTTTGCAGGTCTTACTTTAAAGAATTGTTCACTTTAAAAATACCTCAATTGTGGGTTCTGGCAAAGTTAATAGGCGTTGGGTTTTCGACGATGAACATCGAATCTCAAGATGCCCTGGAATATCATAGGTATGTCTACATGTCCTATAATATATACGCGTACATGTTTTAATAGTTGGTTACCCGTTTTCTGTTTACGATAAAGCGGGAGTAACTGCTATTCACTTACTTGCATATGTGCTCGCAATTTATAGTACCATTTGAATAAATAAAAACACAACTTATTAATGCGTGATAAAATTGCCGTTGTGTTTAATTCTATCAATTCTCAGATTTTTCGTATCTGATGGATTAAGTATGTGTTGTGAAACACTGTTCTAAAATCTAGCAAGTGCGTAAAATAATTCTAAATTAAATATGCATACTTAGCAAGTTGCGAAACGGTTAACACGTACATCAACGCAAAATAGAAAGAAATAATAATGTATAACGAAATTAATACAACATGACCTGTAGCAATCACAACCAGCATAAAACCACAACGAGAATCCGATACCCACGAGATTCAACCTCGTAATTTCTTTCACTTATTGGATGTACGATGTCATTCCACTTATATGGGCTAGGATAGATTTAGCTATAGCCCAGGGCTGCATATAGAAACTCTCACTAGTGCTATCTAATACATTTATCAGTGTCCGGAATCTCTTTCTCTTACCAACTATAAGAACTTTCATATTCGCNGAATCTCTTTCTCTTACCAACTATAAGAACTTTCATATTCGCTAATTGTATTTTTATTTTTTTTTTGCGTCTATGTGGTTAGTTATTCGATACTCTATTGCGCTAGAAAAAATTTCTATGAGAAAAATTTACTTATCTACCACGATAATTTATTCCATTCATATCGTTATATATTCAAATATGTAATATTAAAATAGCATATCAAGTGAAGTTCGTTCAAATTACTTTTTTCACTATGAGTAAATATGGCAGTTTTTATCTTATGCCTTCACCTTCATTATGGGTTGTTCTTTACATTATTTTATTTCCCATAAAGAAAGTTATCATACAACCAGACGCTCTCCTCGCGCTATAGTTACAAAATGTTCCATAATTCTCTTGGGCTACTTTCCAAAGGGGAATATTATTGATCACACTCATATCGGTGTGCGTGTGTGTGTATATATATATTTATTTATTTATTTAATTATTTATTTATTTCATGGTGTATGTGTGTATCATTTTGTCCCTTCTAANTATATATATATTTATTTATTTATTTAATTATTTATTTATTTCATGGTGTATGTGTGTATCATTTTGTCCCTTCTAAAAACGTTTGAATCTGTGCACCGACTTTCACCAAATACTGTTTACCTAAAGTACTTAGTAAGGACACACGATTCTCAGATTTCTTTACTTGGAAATATAGGCTTATTCGATCATGCGAATGTCTATCTGGGATGTAAGACCCCCCGATAACTTTTAAACTCGTTAACCGAATTTCAACAAACTCGGTCCACAAGGTAGAAAATTAGAAAATACTTTCGACTTTAATAATTGTGTACTAAGTCGCGTACTTATGTCCAAAATGGTGACATTTTTAATATTTAGAGCACTATTGCATATCTTGGGAACCATTTAATCCATTTATATCAAATTTAGTACTTTTACAGTTTATCTTGTAAATATTTAACAAAGGTAGGTAGATTGTTGTTTGTCCACCATTTCGGAAGATAGCACTACGTGATAAAATTAAGCTTTTAGATCACATCTCAAAAACTACCCAATAGATTCCTGTCAAATTTCGCATATAACTTACACTATGGTAGGCCATGTTACCACATGCAATTTAAATCGATAGTGCAGATACCGTATTTTCAACAAAATGACAATATATTTTATTAGATTAATTTGGTATATATACCATAAAATTAAACTAATTTCAACGAAACTTGATATGCTAAATATACCTACTACAAGCATCAAATATGCTTATTCAAAGCCTCTTTTATTGGCCGTCTTGTAAAATAGTGCCACATGAAATAAAGTTTTTGTGTAATACTTTAGGACACATTCAACCGATTACCATCAAATTTGGTAAACAAGAAATAATACGGTTCTCCATGTAAACTGATATGTTTTAAGTGTATCAGACACTGATTTTTCAAATGGCAACTATATGAATAGTATTCATACTTCGAGTACTTGGATGCCATATTGGTAGATGGGAGCCTTTAATATGTTTCTTGCCAGATGGTCGTTGACACACATATTACGTTATTACTCTATCTACGAAACCATGTAACAAATTTTAACCAAACTTCTTGGGCTGGCAGTAGCCTATATTAACCATCAAATGTGTCTACACAGAGACCTTTTTTTGCACAGTTTTGTTATAGATATTTTTTATGCCATATCTCGGTAAAATATCAACCGATTCACACCAAATTTCGGCAAAACCAGTATAATTACGTCCACCATTTCAAATGGCACCGCCACAGAAAATGTATTGCAACACGATTACTGTAAATAGCAGGAACTACTCGACTGGAAACTATTAGATTTGGGGGAAAATTCCGTCTGGTTGTACACTTTTTAAACCAAACGATTCTACAGGCTATGTCTTAAATTTCCTCATAAAAATTACTTTATTACACACACCTAGATATAAATGTATGTGTATATATATACATATATATGCAAATACTATAGTCTCTCGGCCTTTTACTTTTATATATTTACGTAGCGCTCTTAGCCGTTAGGCCATCCCGCGCTACGACCGCCCAAACGATGGGGAAGAGGGATCACGCCCTCTCATCGCAGGTGGCCCAGCCATGCACCTGAAGTAACCAAATCCAAAGCCCCAACCTGATTCGCAAGTACGACCGAGAACATCCTACCACAAGTTTCTGAGACCCTCAGCCTCAAATACGAAGCATGTGGTCTGGCTGGGGTTCTATCCATACCCCTAGTATATTACCAGGACACAGCCGTAGGGGGTTGCCGCTTACCGCCCGGTCTTTCTTTGAGAAGGGGAATCTCTCCAGACCTCTTCCAGCATGCAGAGTTAACCACTGCCAGCACGAGTCCAACCTCTAGTGATCGGTACACCAGAGAAAATCTCTGGTGGAGCCAATCCGATCAGCCCGTGCTCCCACTTATTTGCCATGGCACTAGTGAGTTTTCAATGTCCAACCGCCCCACCAATGATCATCTTGCCCACCAGAAGGGCGGAATACGTTCGACTCGGAGCGGCATACTTCCTCGATTCCTTAGGGAATGCCGAAATCGGGGAGAGCAACCCTCGCTCTGAATGGAAGATTTGTCATTGTAAAACTCCATCTGGACCCGTAGGTTCCAAAAGTCTTCCATGCTGTCATCACAGCCTCCAAGCCGTAGCCACCACTTCCTACCGCCAGTAGTGCAGTTGGAGGAGCCGTCATCGGACACGGTGCTTAGAATTTCTTCACCATGACATAGAAAGTAAAGTATACAGGTTAAATAGTTTATCGGGAACTACTTATTCAGTATGGTTTATATAAGTGGCGTACACTGCCGTTAGTAACTCATTCTTCAAATTGGTTATAAATAATTGACATTTTCTCCTGCTACGCTATTGTTCTATGTAGGTTAATTTCAACATTAATTGGTAAGTGTAAACCTTCCAGCCTGACGCACAGTGCGGATGGTATGAATAGAGGCTTCAAAGTCAGCTTGACGTGCATTCGCGACTGACCGCGCGGACGTCAGAGATTCGACCCATGTATGTCGGCGGGAATTCACATCGAGACGGCTCCACGTCATCGCGATTATCCTGCATTATTACCTATCGATATAAATCATCGATATATTTCAGCGATATTTCATCGAAATCAATATATTTTTCCAGATATAGAAAATAAATATTTTAGAATGCTTTTTTAATAAGCTCTCTTTTGAATACAAAAATTGAAATAAAAAATCACTATGTTAACTTTGGCAACTTGCACCAAAAANTCCAGATATAGAAAATAAATATTTTAGAATGCTCTTTTAATAAGCTCTCTTTTGAATACAAAAATTGAAATAAAAAATCACTATGTTAACTTTGGCAACTTGCACCAAAAACAGGCACCCCATCTTTCTGCAATGCCTCATGTCCTTAATATGTAATATTCCAAGCAATTTTACGTTTCTCAGTTCCTTTAATACATAAAATATCGGATTCCGATGTACCGAAAATCTATGTTTTTATTTCTATATATAATTTCATAAAACTATACTTTCATAAATAACCCATATAAATAATATCGATATTTTTGTCCGATGTTGACATCCCTAGCGCAGGGCACGTTTATGCGCGACAATGCAATCTGCGTGACCGTGTGCTTGCGAGCAAAAAAATCACGGTTCGAGATATGCATAAGCTAACGAATTTGTTCACGGATATGTGGCATCAACACACGCAGCGCGGCCGATTGTTAGTAAATGCAGAGAAAGGTATCCGCGTGATTTTAATCCGCAGTTATGTTTGTTAGGCGCGTTTCTGCGTTTGGATGATTCGTCAGTGGAGGTGGACGGGGAAAGCCAAGCTTGGCCTTACAGAGCATTCGATAAAAGTAAACCAATACCGAGTAAAGAGTTGTTGTGGGTGCTCAGTGTCCCTGAAGAGTGAAACAGTCATTGAGTGAAAAGACGGTGGGATATAAAAATGGGTATAACAGGAGTATCCCGAACTAACCTCCCCGGCTGATGGCAACTTACACAAAGTTATCCATCAATGGGTGGAGTGGATTGAATTGGGCGGCTCTTAACATCGAGGTCTTGACAACCGAAGAGGGTGAAGTGAGGTGAGTATGGATCAGCACTGAAATTAAAGGGCGGGAGAAACAGGAGATCCCCGAGAATACCCGCCGACCAGCGGCAACGTCCTGCACGATTCTCCATCAGTGAAAATCGTCGTTTATCCCGCCGGGAACCAAGTCCAAATCTCATTCGTGGGAAGCTGATATAACATCTTCTTAAAAACGAAGAAATAAAATTATATAAATATTTTACTTGTAGCAGTGTTCGGTTAAGGAATATGTAAGTATATAAAAGTAAAACGGCGTGGAGATTCATTTTAAGTAAGCGAACTTGATCGCTCATTGGCCACGCGAAGTTATGGAAATGGGTCTTGAGTCTGATTGACTAACAAACGTTATGAAATATGAAATATTCCCTATTGGTCGGACTACCGTCTGGCAAGTTAGACTCCGGTAGCTGATAGGTGAACGGCAACCCGCCATATTGCTGGGCGTGCGTGGTTGGAGTTATCATTTCACGCCGCCGTTTCACCTCTGTATTCTTAACTACCCTGCGGTTCAGTGAAATGTTCCCATGCAGGACGGCAGTATAAATGTACACAAATTCACAGCCGCACCTCGTACGGTACTCGGGCCCGTAACTCCTAGCCCTGCAAGCAGACACGCAACAAACTGTTCCACGGATGTAGGCTCCACTCTACGACTAGACCCTCTTAGCAGACAGTCTGAAAAACAACCCGGCTTGACCCAAAATGAAACTGAGAGTTTAGACTACTCAAGTTTTTGTTTTCTCTTGTTTAAAACTAAGATCACAGAGGTTCAGTGCCTTGCGTGCTAGCCTCGCTCCAGGCACCCCGCATCTTACAATTAGCCACTCACAGTGGTACCGTTCATAAGTAGACTGCAAACTGGGATTTCGTGGAAGCTCTTAACTATTTGTATGTCACATAGAGCATTGTCAAGATAACACTTAGTTTGCAGGTAAAACCCAAATGTCCGATCCTTCCACTTTCAGGACGTTAAGCTTCTTGTGACGTATGCTACACTTTTCTCTAACATAACTTATCAAATCTTTTTAATAGACTGTACATGTAAAATAACAGTGCAGACAGCCTACAGTATTTTACCTTGAATTATACTGAAGTAATTATAGCATTAATTCAATTAATTTCCATTAGCTAAAAATGAAATTTGAAGTTATGTTTTCTTCGTTTTCAAACTCAGAAGATAAGAAAACCTTTTTATGGAACACATTTATAGCCAACTTAAATAAGATCAGTTAATTATATTATAATTTATATTAAATAACTCTCTATCAAATAAAATATAGTAAATAAAGAGCTCACTATAATTAAATAAAATTAAATGATAACTTATTGTTTTCTTCTTCTGATCTATAGGTTTCAACCCTCACTCTTTAAATTTAACGAACAGACACTACCTTACAACGTCACCACATTCAAACCGTACCATTACTTTCGAACGTTTTTGCTTTAGATTCCCGAGTGTTAGTGCGTATTCCATACTTCAATTGCTTAAATTTAGGTTTTAAAATTACAGCTATATTTAAAACCAAATATGCACATCTAAAGGATATAAATTTAAAAAAACTTTATTTCATACTTGTTAACGCAAATACTATTTCATTGGCATCGTAATGCCTTGGAGATCCGTGAGTTGTGAGATTATATGCCTACATTAATTCTTTATTTTACATCTCGCAAACTTTATTTCTTGAAATTGTTAAAGCGAAATCGCTAAAACAAAGTTATGTAATAAGCAATTAAATGCGTTTCCATTTATTCGCATTACTGCCCTTCATTTTCACAACGGTAATTTTGTGATTGGCACCTGCCACGCTACGTTTATGCACCCATACGTCACGTGAAATTGCTGAGCATTGCGTTGAACATTTTACCAAATACCCATCATCGTAATTAGAAAATGGCGAAATGAAAAAAATTATAACAAGGGACGCGAGGAATGCTAATTAGCTGCTTTCGCGTTACTCTTGTTTTGAGTTCAACATCGCGAGGCAATGTGCGACAGTTTATTGATTCCGCAATATTGAATTAATTAATGCAATATGATGCATCCATGGCCTGTTCTCTCCTTTGCATAACGACAAGTTTATTACCACGCTTCCCTCCTTATTACGTGTATATCCTATATATATACCGAGTGATTCATACTGTAAGGTCAACAAGCTAGGGAGTGTTCAAGAAGATATGTTGATAAGAAAAAGTAAATTAGAAATTTTACTATTTGTATAACAACCGTTCTGGAATTATATACGCAAGTAAAGTTGGATTATTAAAGTAATTAGTAAACGTTTGTAAGCAGTGTGTAATTGCATGGAAGTATGGCGTAGCGTGTCCACGAAATAAAGAAATGTACACAAAGTCAACGAAAGCATCACAACGATGTATGTGAGCAAGCATGCATCACTGCCATCAGTAGTGCGCCTTGTTCTGAGAGGTAACGGACGAGTGTTAACGATGAGAAATATCGGAAAAGTTATGGCGTGGGTTTGTCCTCTATACTGTGTGTGTATCTATAAGCGTATGCACGCATGCATGCTTGTATGTATACGTGTAAGAATGCATGCTTGTATGCATACATGCAAGTATATGCTGTTCACGGTAAACTGAGCACTTTTGAAATCCCTGCTGAAAAGATCGATGTGTATGAACATTATGCATCCTTCCACCTTATGTAAAATAAACATTGCCATGGGCCTGATCACTTTAACCATGCGTCGGTCAAATTAAACTGTGAAATTATAAGAGAAGTAAATACTTTACAAATATTTTAATTCTTACACTTAGATTCAGTAAAAAACAGAAATCAAAATAAATATTTTCTGTTTTCACAAATGTTTACCCAACACTTCTAATACAACGTAAAGACATGGAACTATTTCCCCTCCATCATTACCAACTTTACTGCTCGCATGCCACTCANACAGAAATCAAAATAAATATTTTCTGTTTTCACAAATGTTTACCCGACACTTCTAATACAACGTAAAGACATGGAACTATTTCCCCTCCATCATTACCAACTTTACTGCTCGCATGCCACTCAGTGCGCCCGTTAAAATATATGCAGGTAGGTGCAGCGACATTTTTCCAATGTTGGTTTCAAAAGTGCTCACTTTATCGTGAACAGCCTTTATGCATGTATGTACATACTACATTTATGTGCTTTACATTTTACACAAAATGCATTACTTTTTTTAATAAAATTAATCAAAACTCAATTTTGTGTCAAACTTTGGAACACGTAAGTTTAATGGGTGCGAGGTTCAACTTCCAACGAGTGCACGCCCTTGCCTAACAAAAGAACACGACATGCATAAGCAGTTACACATAGTTTCTTCTCTCCATCCCCTTCCCGTTCTTCCAGCCTCCATTTATTCGCAGCAATTTTACCTTCCCTTTTTTTCCCCCTCTTGACTACGTGTGACATTCGTCCAATCATATACATGTTTAGCAAATGAAATGTTTTTAGCCCGTGATAGTGTGCACATGAGTCAGTATAAGAAACTCCACGCGTAGCCCCACTTGCAAAAATCACCGACTGTAATGTAACCAGGTATGCTGCCTCTCAAATTTTCAACCGAGTTTAATGTTTTCTTGTACCCTGCAGTGCACTTACACCACATATTCTGTGTAACTTTATTGGCTGTACCTACAATTTTTTTTAATTCAAACATTTTATTTGAGCACCTTAGTGCTGTCTGAATACAATATTGTTTATTTTTAATTCCGACATATTACACAGAATATGCTGGATACTTATAAAATGCTCTTATTTGCTATTCTATGAATAATTATTTAAAACCATTATTGTTAAAGAATTCGAAGTCGTTCATTTTCAGATTTTCTCTTTATTCTTAATGAGACCTTACCGAGAGTGAACGAGATGGCGAGAAAGTATTTTTAGAGAATGGTCTCCTGGTATCCCGTTTAGTAAGAAGTGCCGAGTTTTTACAATATCAAATCCAGACGCATATAATCGCTTGGTGCTATTGAAGTAAAACATCGATTTAAAAGTAGATTTGTATTGTTATATGTTTAATACTGAAATACTCCCTATGATNCACGACATACATAAGCAGGTACACATAATTTCTTCTCTCCATCCCCTTCCCGTTCTTCCAGCCTCCATTTATTCGCAGCAATTTTACCTTCCCTTTTTTCCCCCTCTTGACTACGTGTGACATTCGTCCAATCATATACATGTTTAGCAAATGAAATGTTTTTTAGCCCGTGAGAGTGTGCACATGAGTCAGTATAAGAAACTCCACGCGTATCCCCACTTGCAAAAATCACCGACTGTAATGTAACCAGNAGTGTGCACATGAGTCAGTATAAGAAACTCCACGCGTAGCCCCACTTGCAAAAATCACCGACTGTAATGTAACCAGGTATGCTGCCTCTCAAATTTTCAACCGAGTTTAATGTTTTCTTGTACCCTGCAGTGCACTTACGCCACATATTCTGTGTAACTTTATTGGCTGTACCTACCATTTTTTTTAATTCAAACATTTTATTTGAGCACCTTAGTGCTGTCTGAATACAATATTGTTTATTTTTATTTCCGACATATTACACAGAATATGCTGGATACTTATAAAATGCTCTTATTTGCTATTCTACGAATAATTATTTAAAACCATTATTGTTAAAGAATTCGAAGTCGTTCATTTTCAGATTTTCTCTATATTCTTAATGAGACCTTACCGAGAGTGAACAAGATGGCGAGAAAGTATTTTTAGAGAATGTTCTCCTGGTATCCCGTTTAGTAAGAAGTGCCGAGTTTTTACAATATCAAATCCAGGCGCATATAATCGCTTGTTNGCCGAGTTTTTACAATATCAAATCCAGACGCATATAATCGCTTGGTGCTATTGAAGTAAAACATCGATTTAAAAGTAGATTTGTATTGTTATATGTTTAATACTGAAATACTCCCTATGATCGCTATATAATTAAGAGTCGATATACAATTTAACTTATTCGACGGAAATACATAATTGTCTCATTTAACGCAACCATTTCCTTACATTTATCGACGATCAAAATTATCTCGTTCACGTGCGAGCAATCTCCACCTATTTGAAAAGTGATCAAATGTCTGAGTGTAATAAAAAGTTCATTAGAGTAATTGAAAAACACAAAGCCAACGTCCTCTTTATTTTCCTGCTTCTTGAGACCAAATGTCAATGCATGTTCGTTGTAGAGATGAATCTTCATCACCTGCTTCTTAAAATATATACATTAAATTTATATTTATTTGAAGGAGAAGCCACATTGTCAACACCATTCCTCATAATTGTATCAATGTCACGAAGTTTATCAATCTCACGTAAAGATTTAACAATTGTATATTTCGACCGCTGCACACTATATGTTTTTTTCTACCGCCTGAGTTTCCTTAAATAGTAATGCCTGTTTTTATCCTCTTTGCCTGTTTTAATTTTAGTACGTAGCGTAGAGGTATTGGTCGGACCGGATGCTGTTTCTCATTTGGCCAGTGACAGGACTTGTCTTTTTGTTGATGTATCGCTTCGCGCAAATTACCTAGAACATTCTTTCCGCAATTAAATACAGCATGAGATCGGATTTCCCATATTCGCTCTTCTCGTGTCGTTTCGTTGTCCATACAGTTCCAAATGATTTTGCATGTTACCACCGTGAACTGCAGTGGTGTATCGAACTTAACAGCTGGCGCCAAAACAAAAAGTCTACTGTTCGGAATCATTGCAATATAATACAGACTGAACATGAAATTTGGTGCACGCACTCAGTTGTTGCATTATTGTTATGCATGGTTGGGGTGACACGGCAAGTTCGTCATCGGAAACATAAAAATTACGAAATTCACTCAGTAGCGAATCACAGAAAATAATTTTGCTCTTTATTGAACGGTATTTTGCGCTCATCACAGTCCATACCGAGGTGGTGTTTGGTTATCCATTTGCTGGTTGTCTAGCATTCATTTCCACTAACACCACGCGTAGTAAAATACTGTAAACACTTCCGAACAGGCATGACTCTCATGCATGCTAAGACAGGCACCCTCAGTCAGAAGGACAAAAGTTAATATGTTAAACTGAAAGAAATTTATAACTTACCAATAAAGTACGTTCAGTGAAATATCGACATGAAAACGAAAGTAGTTTCCTGTCATAATTTTTGAATAACATGCATTTGCTTACACCTTAGTGTGTAGACACGGCAAATACTATATACTCTTCTTCATATGAAATGAATTGCAGTCACGCGTTCGGAAGAACACTGTAAGAAATAAAACATCGTGTGTACGAGGGTTATCCTGAAAGTACGGCCCGATTCCTTATAAAACATAATACCCTCACAAATTTTTTTCAAAAACATTTTTTATTTAATTCCTTGCATGTTTCTCTATTTTTCTACATAGTTTCCATATTTGTTTAAACATTTTNCAAAAACATTTTTTATTTAATTCCTTGCATGTTTCTCTATTTTTCTACATAGTTTCCATATTTGTTTAAACATTTTGCATAACGTTCTGCAAGATTTTGTATGACTAAGTCATATGCGTCTGCCACCTGTGAGGATAATTAGTCTGTAACTGCTTCTTTCACCCCGTCATTTGTGGCGAAGCGCTTGCCTACCTAAAGGCGTTTGCCTTTAGGTAGCGGAACAAGTGAAAATCACTCGGCCCCAAGTNTGTGGCGAAGCGCTTGCCTACCTAAAGGCGTTTGCCTTTAGGTAGCGGAACAAGTGAAAATCACTCGGCCCCAAGTCTGGACTGTACGGTGAGTGGTCAATCTGTTCCCATCCAAAAGATCTGAACAGATTTTGGGTGTGAATGGCAGAATGGGGTCTGGCATTGTCATGCATTAACAAAACTCCAGACGTCAGAAGGCCACGTCGCTTATTTCGTATTGCACGTCGAAGTTTAGTCAGGGTAGCGCAGTAAGCGGCTGCATTGATTGTTGTCCCTTGCTGCATAAACTCGACTAACAAGACTCCATGTCTATCTCAAAACACGGTTGCCATAGCCTTGCATGTTGAGATTGTCCGCTTGGCCTTGACTTTGACTGGTGATGTCGGGTGACACCATTCCATTGACTGACGTTTAGACTCTGGGGTCATGTGAGAAATCCACGTCTCATCCCCTGTGACAATCTTCTCTAAAAATTGATCACCTTCCTAATGATATCGGTTCAAAAAATCAAGAGCACAAGCCATTATTTTCATTTGATGTTCCTCGGAACCCAACGTGCCCACAATTTTTGAAATTGCAAATTTTCAGCCACAATTTTGTGCAAAGTTGTTCTACCCACATTCGGAAATTCAAATGCTATAGTTGAAATTGTGAATCGCCGGTCTTCACGAATATTTTTTTTTGTCCACGGCTTTGACCAAATCTTCTGTGATCACTGATGGTCGGCCTGATCGCGGTTCATCATGGACAGTTTCCCGTTCGTCCTTGAAAGCTCTCACCCACGTACGCACTTTACTGTCACACATCGCATTGGGGCCATACACTTGACTTATCTGTCGATGAACTTCCGCTGCTGAAACGTTCCTTGCTGTCAAAAACCGAATCACTGACCGTATTTCACAGTCAGTGGGCTGATCAATTGTTTTAAACATTTTGATCTGACACTGTAAACAGCACACTGCAATAATGTCAATTCAAATGGCGTCGTTCGACGAGCAAAGTATGCCGGGAGTCGGTGCACATGCGCGTTACAATTTTCGCGTTACATTCGATTAGCTATGGCGATTCGGACTTTAGTTTCCGAATAACCCTCGTATATATTTTTATGTTAAACAAAAATAGTTGCCTAATTTTAATATAAAATAATTTACAACTCTGGGAAAATATCCACGTATTGCTCAGCACACGCAGATCCCAATTTATAAGTCACATAGATGACAATTATCAAATTCAAAGCTCATGCATACATGTATATACTGCGTGATAAGTTGTATGATTATATCATATGCGTATAAGCATATGCCATATACAGATACTTATGCATGTGCCTCCATATACAACGTTTTACTAAAAATCACCAATAAACTCCGGCAGGTTATTCCTGACGATAATATATGACGAAAATATATGTATCACTTTTTCTTTTAAGTAATTATTAAGGAAGCTATGATAGAAAAGTACGCAAAATACACACACATTTATATATCTCACCAACTGCCGCGTTTCAAGATAAAAATCTATATTTACGGTCTTACAGCCTACTTCCGTTACAAAATGTTTGGCCAACACGTATATGTATCCTCAAAAATCAAGTTTTGAAATGATTTTCTTACTAAATATTAGGAACTAATTGAGGTTAAGCAACAAATCATTGAATATTGTTTATTAGTACGGAGATCTTACACCTTTTAAAATGGGGTTAGTAGATATAATATGAAAGTTCCAGGACAAGGGCTGGGGGCTGTGAATCTGCGGATCCGCCGCCATATTGGATCCGCCATCTTGTTTCTGGCCTCATCTTAGATTCTGCTATCTTGTTTCCGTCGGCCATCTTTTTTCTGGTCATTATCTTGGATCTGCCATTTTGTTTCTGGCCACTGTCTTGTTTTAGCCAGCCATATTGTTTTCCAATTAATCACATTCGCATCTGTAGCATGCGTTCCATGTGCCCTAGTTCTCTCATCGTCCGCTAGAGTCCACCATCGATCTCTGTAATGTTGTTTATTGCTGACAGAGTGTGACACCCTGTTAGTAACCTTCCTTCAAACCCATCATCTTGTTTCCACTTGTCCTTCATTCAAATTTCGCCTGCTAGGGTTTCTAGTGTCGCTTTCACTCGGCCGCCATGTTGGTTCTAGAGTTGTCTGCTAGGGGCGCTGATTTTTTTTATTTTGGAGCTCAACGTATTGTCTGGAGGAGAGTGAGATCAAAATACTGAAACTTGGGTTGGCATGCAGATCCCTCGGCTATCTGAGCAGTCTGTATAGTAGGGTTTCAAATGCTGTATACACATTGCAACATTGATATGATATACATATAACCAATTCATATATGACATCAGAGTATGTGTGTGTATGTTTAAATAGTTATTATTTATAAGTTTTTTATTATGTTCTTATTTTTCTTATTATTCTAATTTTTCTGAATTATAATTGTTGTTATATATATTTAATTACCATTATTTACATTCAAAATATTCGTGTCACTATATATTATATATATGTGTGGTGTAAGGTGTGTATGTGTTTTTTCGAGCATCAAATAATTTGTATTGCCAATTAAATGTGTATGATTATTTCATTACAAGATAATACAAACCATTTGTCGCGTGTAAATGTTAAATATTTATTTGTATGTGCGTACTTCCACATAGACCATCAAAAGTATACACGTGCAAAATGAAAACACGAGCGCGGAACACTATATTATGGTTGAATTTCTGCTCACGGTTAAACGAAGCGACGGCGACGGCGATGAAATAATGTCTCAGAAACAAAGATGTTTACTAAAATTATAGAAAATAAGTATAATGTTATTATATATAATAATAATGAAAAATATACATATTTACAAACAAAGCCAGAGTATACAAAACCACCTTACCACCAATTAACACATTAATATACTATCCTGAGTATACTCGTTCACATTTGACATGTTGCAGAATAAGTAGAATCATAGGCGTTGCTGTGTAAGTCCAGAAGCTATCACCAATACAGACAACACCTTTCCTTGGGCAATGCTATTAGTTGCTGCTGACACACCAACTGTATTAATAACTGGTTGTTTCTCGTGCCATGGATATATCGAAACTCTTTCGATAGGTTCCAAAGTGACACTTGTATAAAAATAATTCATAAGTCTGTTTCACACCACAAATTTATTGTTTTGCGAAATGTTAATGTGTACTTTTAACGTACAATTTTGTGTAAAATACAAATTACAAAAATATGCTATTACAAAATACACTGAATAGCCAAAAAAACTGGTATAGGCGTGCGTATGCAAATAACAGAGGTATGGAACCAATCAGAGTAACGCGATGCGGTCGGCAGCTTGATCATTTACTGCTGCTACAATGACAGGTTATCAAGATTTAAGTCAATTTGAACGTGGTGTTATAATCGGCGCATGAGAAATGGGACATAGCATCTCCGAGGTAGCGATAACATTTGGATGTTCGCGTACGACCATTTCACGAGTGTACCGTGAATATCAGGAATCCAGTAAAACATCACATCTTCAACATCGCTGCGGCCGGAAAAAGATCGTGAAATAATGGGACAAACGACGACTGGCGAGAATCATTAAACGTGACAGACGTGCAACCCTTTCTCAAATTGGCGCAGATTGGATTTGTGGACTCCCCTGCAGGATTCAATATTTGAATTGCCTCCTGCATACCTTCAGACATTAGTCGAGTCCATGCTACGTCATCTTGCGGCACTTCTGCGTGCTCGCGGGGGCCATACACGATATTAGGCAGGTGTGCCAGTTTTTTTGGCTCTTCAGTGTATATTAGAAATTATGAAATAATAATTCTCAGCAGTTATGTGACTTATTTTAAAATATGCAATAAGCTAATGTGTTGGTGTAGTTATATGGCATTGTATATTTAAAGCTATGGGCAAATTATTAATTAATTAATACGAATTTTGGTTCTTACTGTCGCATTACATGAAATTTTACTGTCAATGAGTATAGTAATAAACCGTTTGTGTGCACATGACGGAGTTACATACCAGAAGAAGAGAAGGAAGACTGCAGTATAATGCCTAACAACGATTGGCTACGTTGCTCGGGACTCCCGTGAATCGTACGATTTGACTTGGACAAAAAAGGGACTCTAATGTCTTACCACGGAAGTCACTTTACTTGGACACAAGTTCACCACATAATGTACAATATTACATTTTTTTAAATAATACACAAATTATTTATCACGTGGTCGGATTACTGACCGCTTGTATTAGCGTGAAGATTCTGAGGTTTCCTAACGGCCGTACAGACAGGACCGCAAGCCGACTGAAGACACAACTCCAGTAGTAACCTATAAAAAGACAAGTGTGTGTCAAAAACATATACGCGAACAAAATACATAACTTTTAATTATCTTGATGGTGCTAGTACTTACTTTCAAAAGAATTTTCAACACGTTGCAAATAGTAGTCGGTTCTGAATTGCTCCGCTGCTCGTTGATAGGCCAAGCGCGAACCTTTGGTAACGGGACTTAACATACTGGTTCCCCATCACTGCACAAAATGAAAAGAACGTAGTTAATAACTTTGCATTTTAACATTCAGTAAGCACACAAAACAATTTCATTTTAAAATCGTTTGCATAAAAAATTTACTTAAAAACTTTTAAAGGCTTATTGCGAAACAAATAAACAAGAAACTGCAACAGTTATTTATTTTTAAATTAAATTGCTTGTTACCAACAAATTAACAAGAATATGAATCAGTTATTTATTTTAAAATTAAAGATCTCATTAGCAAACAATCTGCAATAAATTTGATGACAAATTTAAGAACTCGTTGGCAAACAAAACTAAGAATAATGCATAAAACTCCATGATAAAAAATTAGAAATGACATACCTTAGCGAGCAATTACTTGAAGCAAAACTGGAAGGCGACCGTGAAACCTCTGTTACAAACTAACTTTTCAGCCAATTCGTACATGAAAGATGCTGGGGGCGTAACTCAATAATCACTCAATGACTTCGGTAGAGCACAGTAAATATAAGATGAGTTTTATTAACATGAAGCTTTTACAATAACTATTTATGTTACCATTGACCTGGGGAGCTTTACATTGGATTTATTATTATTAGTAATTATATTTAACTCACGCCATTTTAATTAACCCTAACTGGAACGTCATCACCTTGTTAATGTTGCCGGAGGCTGATTCTATGAGACGGTTAACGCCGGTCGGACACCCATCTTCCTGGTCTGCTTCGCTGGTCGGGTCGCCCAAAGGACTAAAGATGACAGACGCACAACGACAGACAGACGCCAGCCTATATCAAACGCGTGGTTCTGCGGCCCCGCTCAGTGACCGGTGGAGGGGATTTCTGCAACTGTCTTGTTTGGCAAGAATCAACGACCAAATGGTGGCGTTGCAATCCCGCTCGTTTGCAGGTTTAATGTTTGAAGGTGTGATCAAACAAGCCGTTCAGGTAAGGTCTGACCACACCATAACACATCGCAATAACTCTCCAAGCATAAAATGGCGACGAAGCAAGAGGTTACTTGGATATGTAGACGCCAAGCGCTGATATGGGGATTCTCCATTCTTTAAATATCCTAGGCAAATGGTGGGAGGGGGGGCGCGGAGTGAATTGAGGAATATAATACCTGCAGAGTACGGACCACCAAGGGAGACTTTCCTTCTCTCCTGGCCAAGCATTTTCACTGGCCAACTTCCTCTCCTTCCCGTATTACTTATTTTGTCAGATACTATGTGAAATATAAGGTAACGATTTTGGCCAGGCCTTTTTATGTGTTGACTTCCCCACCCACCCTACTTATTTTCTCATAAACTATGTAGGGATGGTAGGAGTAGGAAAATACCAGGTGAATTTGGGGCAACCAAATCGGTTGACGCCACAGGCAGGGACGCCTCTTCCCCATCCTCCCCAGCAACATGTACTCCTAGGTATTATTTAAATTTAAAAAAATTGTTTCAATAAAATTTTTAATTTATAAAATAAATTAAATATTGGCATGCTACCATGAATTATTAGATATGATCTCAGTTTTCATACAAAAATGATTGCAAATAGAGTCGCAGTAGATCGTAATGTAAGTTTTTGAAAGCATTTATTGACCCCGAGACATCGGCGTGAGACAGCACGGCCTCGCAGCGCGCGGGGAGACACCGTGACAGAACCACTTTTCCTCAGAGCATTTCTACTTGCTCCACATAAAACTGTTCTCACATTGTGATACATAATAACTCGTCCTTGAAAGTGTGCTTCTTAATTTTTATTCCTGGAATTTTTCATTACAGATTCGGTTGGCAGTAGAGGAATGTAAATTCCACAGTGTTCTATTTTGACGATCTCAAGTCCTATATATATATATGTGTAACCACCGCACCGGCAAAATTGTTCACTTTATAAACGTGTTTTTTTTTCTTCTGTTTTTTTTTTGTCGTGGCTGGCGTAAACATAGCTTTCAAATTTTTAGCCAGCGGGGTGAGCGCCGCAACACGAAAAAGGGATTATCGATAATTTTAACTCCCACACGCGTCCTGTGCGTGCAAACATCAGGTGATCGAGAAAGCTTCTTTAGAGCGATGCTGCACTGTAAAAAAAATATCTGGTAAACTTCCTAAACTGTAATGAAAAATTTTAACCCATACATCGTATGGTAATAATGCCACACAGCAATCTGCATATATAGGAATGTTTAGCGTCGATACTATACAAAGTTGGGAACTTCCTTATGCATTTGAATGTTTCCTGAGCAAATGTCGGGACATTACAGTGGTATGATTATGATGAGTCTGGAGCAACAGCGTCTGGCGTAGGATCAAGAAACTGGCCGACGTCATCTTGAATTTCCCTTTTTTCCCGTTTTTCTCTTGAAATATATGTTTTACTGTAAATCTATCTTACAAAATGGCAGACAAAAGAGGCTATTTTAAGAAAGTCGGAGGTCTTTACTAAGTATTATATGTATACCGGGTTTAGTGAAATTCGGTTTACGGGTTAAAATGTATTTTAGGAAAA